>OX235265.1:63912799-64346858 GCA_944472135.2 Trichobilharzia regenti | reverse complement strand
AGCAAAAGAAACCATGGAGCAATTACTTAGCAACGACGAACAACTTCCACAACAATCAAAATACAACACAAAAGCTGGATGGAATGCATAAATCTATGCCTAACAACATACTTCCAATTCAACGGCCAAATATATGAAAAAGTCAAAGGAACACCCATGGGATCGCCAATATCAGTTTGATTGCAGAAGCAGTGCATTGATGCAAAGACTCGAAAACATAATTCTACCAACGACCAAACCCAAGATTTGGATACGCTACGCTACGTCGATGACACATTGTAATAATCAAAAGAAACGAATTAGACAAAACTCACAACTTAATAAACAACGTCTTCAACGACATCAAATTCACAAGAGAAGAGGAATCCGAGAACAAAATACCATTTTTGGACGTCTTAGTCAGGCGAACAACTACAGGAGAATTAGAAACTCAAGTTTATAGGAAATCAACTCACACAGACCAAATACTGAATTACAACAGCAACAACCCAATAGCACACAAAAAGAACTGCATACAAACACTATTCAAGAGAGCAAGGACTCACTGCAGCACTCCCACCTTAAAAAAATTGAAGAAAAGTATCTCATGGACGTCTTCCAAAAGAATGGATATCCCCGGAATTTCATCAAGAGACATATACCCCCAAGCCAACCTACCAAAACAAAAGCCACCAAGGAAAACACAAAGAAAGTCGCCTTACCATATATAAAGGATATCTCAGAAATCACTAAAAGACTCTGTAAACCTTTAGGAATTGACGTCGTACACAAACCAACAAAGTCGCTGCACTCAATTCTATGTCAACCAAAAGATTCAACAGCAAAAGAAGACAAAACCAACATCATCTACAAATAAACTGTAACAACTGTGAAAAACACTACATTGGCCAAAGTGGACGTCCCCTTCGTCTTCGTATCCACGAACATAAGCTAGCCGTCAAAAGACATGATATACACTCCCTCATTTCACTACACACAGACAACCACGGACATCAATTCGACTGGGACAACGTTCAAATATTAGACAAAGGAAATAACAAGAATGCTAGAGAATTTTTAGAAGCTTGGCATTCCAGTGAATCATCAATCAATAGACACATCGAGATAGACAAAATTTATCAACCAATAAGAAAGAAACTTCACACACGATTGGCCAAAGTTCAAGTCACAGAAACAATCAGTTCCAACACAAATAACCTAGAAGGCGTGAAAACATACATAAACAACCAATCACGTCCAAGGTCACCAGGAGGAATGATTAATAAACTCGTGGAGAAACCTAAAAGCTCACTTCAATTTGAAGTATGCGCTGAAGATGTCACCCAGTAAGGTGATGAAAGCTTCGCAAACTAACAATCCAGCTCAGAGAACAAAACCACATCAAAAATATTTTAAGTTCATTAAACGTATAAGTTATCGAAAACTACAATTATAAATCTTAATATTATTCGAAGGACATGATAAATATTTCTACACAGGACATTAATATTAGTTCACACATAATATAAAAGTTAGCATAACACGACTAGTTAGTCAGCTAGTGCTGGTGTACCAAAATAATCAGTTACTTTCACAGAATATTTATATACATTTATAAATCCCTCCTTGAGGACTCCTCCACTTGCTTTCTTCTGTGCTGCTGTCGTTTGTCTTCCTTCTTTCTCTTCTCTCTCCCTCAACATTTTACCTTCTATATGACTTTTTGAATGAGAATAGAGAATGTAGATAGTTGACCACTTACAATGACAAATGATCTGCAAACATTACTGGTCCCATATCCTACAACTGCCTGGTGAATTACCCATCACCTTCACCCACGACGCATCCTGGATCACAGTTGTCGAATATACCTTTATACCAATGGGAAATTATGGATTTATAATACTTCACGATTGTAATTTATAACATAACTGATTGTGACTGTAAAAATGGCTTACTTGCATCTTGTGAACACCTGTTTATAAGAAAATATAAACTATTTTTATTATTATTATTATTACTAGTCTGAATTGAGTACAATTCACTTCTGGTGTTACTTATGATGAAAATGCTGACAAGATTACACAAGTGTATCACTTATTTGGAATTCATTCCCAATTTGGATGTAAATCAAGAATAAGATTCGATGTCATACACAGCGAAGTTATATGGGCGAATGACACTTCAAGCTTTACTTTTTTCCCAAGTATTTGTAATCCATCCAAAACATACTTGGGTTTCTTTATTAATACGAAGACAATATTTCTATATTACTTGATGTGCTCCACTTAATGACTAGTTAGCCGATTGTACGCATAACACTAAAGACAAAAAGACAGTAACCACGTAATTTCACCATAAACAAAGTTTATGTCATTGAAATAATCATTGGATAGCTTGGGAATATATTTTCAAGTCGTCCTCCAGTGTCCTTTCGACATGCATTAGTTACATTTCACATCCGAGATTTCTCACTCTCTCTCTCTCTACCTTCTACACTCGTTTCGTGCATTCCTTCCTTCTTCTTTGTTTAAAAATAGTCATCAAAGACTTCTTAGTTTCATCATTTCATTTTCGAGGTGAATATCTCTTGCTCCAGTTGTCACAGTCTCCACATCGCCATCACCAGCAGTGTGAATTCTGTCTCTCTCTCTCTCCTCCTCTATCTGTCTGTCTATCAATGTATTCAGTCACCATAAGAAAACAAACTTCATGAAAGGCGACTCACTGTCATAACAAATCACAATGAGGCAGACACGCAGGCACTCCAACACTCAGTCGAGAAAATATGAGTTTCCGTCAACGATACAATAAACTTGATACAATATAGACGACGATACATGAATTGAACAGAAAATGTGACAACCATAACCTGATTAACTAACTGGCTGGCTAGTCACATCCCCGAATACAATTCATCAAAATACAACTCTGATCACTCACTCCATTATTATAGATAAGAGGAGTTATACCCTCACACATTGACCAACTTTCATACTTATAACAACTCCGATCACATGGAGAACAATCAGAACAGTCAAAGATGCCGGCCTTATCAAGTGAATATAGACATCATCAATCCATCCCTCCCTAACCCCATCCAACCATCCATTCTCTCATTCAACTGAATATCACCAAGAATCAAACACACACACACACACGCCCACAAACAAACAATTCCGTGTGTCATAACCCGAAGGATCGTGAGAATATGAAATGTATTTCAATATAATGCCATCACCTAGACTGTAAGTGAACATCAGTCGCCTACATCACTCTCCATCATCTCAACAAATACTTCTTCGACAGGAGAAACAGACAAAATCTCCACCGGATGTCAACAAAATCGGTACGTACACATACGTTATTTCACATTACATGAAGATTACTCAGAAACTTATTTGCCTAACATACGATACAGTAACACACTCACTCACTCACTCACAAAACATCATTAGTGAATACATATCAAAATTTATTTAACAAATATCAAAAGGAATAAAAATTATGCGTATCTCATTTGAGTGTAATTTCTCAGTCTGTCTTCAAGATGGCGTCATCGAATTCATCTTCTCACTCAAATATCGCTTCTTCATTTCCAGAACTTCTATCTTCAAATCCAGATATCTCATCTGCTTCTCAAACATCAAAGCCGAACGTCGTCTTCTCTCACCATCATCCACATCATCATCAGATCTAGACGGGGGAGGGAGAAGATTCTGTTATTTACTTCTCACAAAATAAACCAACTACGAATCAGAGGTTATCAAATTCACCACAACACTTACATAACTACAGTTGGAAACACTCACCTACCCACCCACTCACTCACTCACTCACAGCTCAATCCCTCTCATCTTAACACATCAAATCTACTATTAACTTATCCACAATCACCGACAACAATAAGCTAGCTCCACAGCCTTCACAATCACCTTCCACCCCCCCCCAACATACTCTCCACCTTCACCTCATTATCTGTCACTCGTAGACATCATATTCAAGATACTCTCTGTGTGTCCGTCTCTCCATCTGCAATACCCTCTGACTGTTCGCCTCGTCAGGGAAATCACACACCAATGAATAAATTAATTAGTTAATAAATAGATAGATAACACATATCTAAATATGCAAAGCATTGGTGAATAGTGACAATCGAAAAACCAACAAGCGACTCCACAACACTTCGTGTGTTCTTCTCGCATCGCCTTACTAATTGACAACACCAACAACAACTGCTCACCTCTCTTCTCAATTAACACTCCAAATACACAGGAAGCGTTACGTTACTGCACATTTTACAACTCAAATCACCGAAACACATCTCGTTATTGTACAACTGGTTTACGATCAATACGCCATCATGATTCTCTTCACCTCTCCACATACACATTCTTTCATTCAATGTGTCGCCTTCATCCTCAGTCACAATCATCCACCTCGTCACTCCTGACACCATCACAACCCCACATTTACACACGCCAACACGCACACTCACACACGAACACATACACGCATACACCCACAACAACATCAGCAACAACAACAATCACTTACATTAAGTAATAATAAATAACAAATATCAAGTAGAAAGGTGAAATTATACACACGTGAGTTTCGATCTATTCCCAGACTATCATTGCTAAATTAAATCAAACACACTCACCTACACACAATGGTTGAGTCACATTCGAATCAAGAGAAGTGACCAACTAAGACCACCACAACACACCACAGAACAGGACACTCGGACAAGTTAACACTACAAATATCATCGCTCACCTATAACCCCGGTCACTTGCATCGCCAGTCCCCACTCCCCCATCACCAACTCCATTCACATCCATCTCCTCCACACTCTCCTCATCACTCGACACCGACAAGTCAATAGTCTCACTCTCGCCAGAACCACCTCCTCCAACACACCTTGGTTCACAAACTCCAACATCGCCAACACGACAACCCTTCACCTCACCACCATTCGAAACACTCACAGATTCATTCACTCCACTGTGTCCTCGAACTCCATTAGTCAACTCGTCGCTCTTATTCCCACTCTTCACAGTCTTCTCCGCTGAGTCGTATGGAACACACAAATCTTGGGGAATAGGAGCTATTGAGTAGACGTTCAAAATTCTCAAACCCATCGTGTTTGAGGGACTTGTGTGAGTGGAGAATGTAGAAGGCGTCGAATTAATGTGGGGTCCCGGTGATATCCGAACACATGGTGAGGGAGTCAGTAACGGAAGACTCGGTTGACGAAGACTCGAGACAACGCTACCTACCTTCATTCAATAGGATTAACACGTCATAATGGAATGTGAACATACTGGAGTACACTGACCACTCACATGGGAATCTCCATTGACACTGACCACCACTTGATGAATAGAGGCGGATTCAGAAGACTTCGGAATATCGCGACACAATCTGTCTTGTCTGTCTGTCATGGTGTGATTCAGCTCTCTCAGGATTTTTTGTCCCTTATGACGAAGTCGAGTCCAGTGTCGTCTGGGATAACCCTTCGAGTGGAGATATTCTGAGAATTGCATCCACATGTGTTTCTTCATCAGCATTGATGGCCGACTTTTTTCTTTGTCCGTCAACATATTCTTGTATTTGACTAGTAGTTGTGTGAATTCTCTCATCTCGTCTTTTGTGTATCCCATCGGTGTGATTGGCTTCGCTTGTTCTTTGATTGCTTCATCATTCTGTGTCGGAGATGTATTGGCCATTATCAATGACTATAATAGTAGTAATAATAATATTGATAATAATAATAATCCAGCGGTTTTGGAGATATTCCGTAATTTGTTTCAGTATGTCAGCAAGTCGTGGTGTTATTCTCGGTCAGTGTATTTCTCTGGTATATTTCTACGTGTCGTGTATATATGATGATGATGATGATGATATGATATAAAAGGAAGACAGTGTCTAACTGCTTATCATAGGTGTATGTATATGGAAGGGTTGTCATTGGATGATGTAAAGGTGATTTTCGTCACAGGATGCACAGCACACACACACACGAGTGTTGGCTAGACATGTTGGCTTTGTTTTCTTCTGCTGTGAGGTGGTGATTGAGGTCCAGACAGGATTTTGGAATGAAGCATTTCTCAATTGTTGTTGTTTTGTTTCAGCCTATGTTTTGTTTGTTCATGGATGTTCACTAGTGTGTTTTAATTCAAGGAGGCATATGCATGCATTCACGCAGTTTATATCAATGCTCTCTGCTTTCTCTCTGCCATTTTGTCTGTCTGCCTGCCTGGGTGCGTGTGTGTGTGTCTGTTGTCTGCATGATTTCTTCAATTTTTTAATTCGCTCATTGACTCATTCATTCAATGTCTCATTGATTTATTCATGTCTACTTCATGATTGGTGGAAAACGAGATGTAGAAGTTTTTTCATGATGCTTGTAAAATGTTTGAGAATTGTGGATTAGATCGAATAAAGAATAATTATATTTCAATATTAAAACAATTAGTCCCTTTGATATATTTGAATGAAGCGTTAAGAAGACAAATTTCGAGAGATGATATTCATCATTTTCCTAAAAATGTGTCATGATATTGATGTGGTTGTGTTGTCTGAGTTGGATGGTTCATTTGAGAAGCTTTTATCGCCCTACTAGGCAACATCCTCACCTCAGCGCATACTTCAATCTGTTGAAGTGAGCTTTTAGATTTCTCCGCGAGTTTATTAATCATCTCTCCTGGTGGGTGACCTTGAACGTAATTGGTTGTTTTTGTGTGTTTTCACACCTTCTAGACAGTTACTTGTATTGGAACTGATTGTTTCTTTGACTTGAACTTTGACCTTTTTTGTGTGTGTGTGTGTGGTTTCTTTCTTATCGGTTGATAAATTTTGTCTATCTCGATGTGTCTATTGATTGATGATTCACTGGAATACCACGCAGGCTTGTAAGAATTCTCTGGCTAGCATTCTTGTTGTTTCCTCTGTGTAATATTTGAACACTGGTTGTCCCAGTCGAATTGATGTCCCTGGTTGTCTGTGTGTAGTGATATGAGCGTGGGAGTGGATATCATGTCTTTTGACGGCCAGCTTATGTTCGTGGATACAAAGACGAAGGGGACGTCACTCACTTTGGCCAATGTAGTGGTTTTCGCAGTTGTTACAATTTATTTTGTGGATGACATTGGTTTAATCTTCCTTCGCTGTTGATTCTTTTGGTTGACATAGAACTGGTTTGTGTACGACGTCAATTCCTTAAGGTTTGAAGAGTCTTGTAGTGATTTTTGAGATATCCTTTATATATGGTAAGGCGATTTTCTTTGTGCTTTCTTTGGAGGCTTTTGGTTTGATAGGTTGGCTTGGGGGTATATGACTTCTGATGAAGTTCCGTGGATATCCATTCTTTTGAAAGATGTCCATGAGATATTTTTCTTCAGTTTTCCTTAAGGTGGGAGTGCTGAAATGAGTCCTGGCTGGCCCTTTTGCATAGTGTTTGTATGCAATTCCCTTTGTGTGTTATTGGATTGTTGCTGTTGTAATTCAGGATTTGGTCTGTGTGAGTTGATTTCCTATAAACGTGAGTTTCTAATTCCCCTGTGGCTGTTCGCATGGCTAAGACGTCCAAAAATGGGATTTGGTCCTCGGATTCATCTTCTCTTGTGAATTTGATGTCGTTGAAGACGTTGTTTATTAAGTTGTGAGTTTTATCTAACTCGTTCCTTCTGATTATTACAAATGTGTCGTCGACGTAGCGTAGCGTATCCAAATCTTGGGTTTGGTCGTTGGTAGAATTATGTTTTCGAGTCTTTGCATCAATGCACTGCTTCTGCAATCAAACCTGATATTGGCGATCCCATGGGTGTTCCTTTGACTCCAGAGAGTGGGATATAATGAAGCTTTTCTATAGAAGCCCTATGTACTACCTGATACCCAAGGAGATAATAAAATACCAAATGATTACATATGTGTGACCGGCCGGATAATTACTCGTTAAGTGGTCCTGTTTCCATCGCCAGACTGACTAGGGCTATAAGAAACCTGTTCTCAGAGTTCGATAACGTCGATAAAATTTGGTATTTATTGGTTTCACCGAGTCGGACCAATTCATTTCCTGTGAGTATTTAATTAGGCTGTCTTGGCTGTCGCTCTTCATGTGCCTTCCAGTATCGAGCCTCAGTCACAAAATCATTACTAACGCCGACCACACAAACCCAAATAATATTACCTCTATCGACCATATCAACCCCAATTCGATAGTTAGCCTTTTCGAAATTGTAGAGAGCCTGACCAACTTCAATATCTTTGTACCCACATGTTAATTCACTTGGTAAAACGAAGTCATTTCCTGACCAAACACCACAATGAATAAACTCTCAAATTATTTCACACTAACAACAACAACAACAAACAACACCATTGACACGTCTGGACATATTGATTATTTCATCCATTTATACAAAAGTATCGATCAGGTTACATGTCTGCGGTCAATACCATTCGGCACATTTTCCCAATAACCACAACCCAAACCGACCAAATGTTACTATTTCAGGTTTATAACCTCAGTAATATTCTTACTTATTATTGTTGTTAATTTGGCTTCAGAGTACATCATAACGATTCGATAGCACATATCCACGTCGTCATATTCTCCGAGTTCCTCTCTAGCTGGCCAAATAATCACCCATAGGCTTTCGTTCCCACCTCACACGATCTCCTCAACGTCACCCTCGGATACGTGACCAACTGGTTGTTTCGCATTCAGGCTCCAAGGCAAGACAGACATTCATCACTCAAAATTCAGTTTGCAAATCTGCCCCACTCAACACGAACAACTGAATTCGTATCTCTTTAACACCAATGCCAATTTAACCAAATCTATGTGTTTCTAAATTTTTTCGCCTCCGCCATGGAAAGCATTTCCAACAATTTGTTGTAGACTCTTATCAGTAACTGCCTTCACTGGCTCTCTAAAGAACTGTGGGAAAGAACGAATGAAGAAGCTAAATCCCCAAAAAAATATTAAGAGGAAAATGAAGGTGGATGGGATACACGCTGAGGAGACCGTTGGGTGGTTTCGAACACCAGGTTATCGTTGGAGTGGAGCCTGAATGCGAAAAAACCAGTTAAACACATATCCGAGGGTGACGTGGAGGAGATGGTGTGAGGAGTGAATGGAAGCCCATGGGTGATCATGGGGCCAGCTAGAGAGGAACTCAGAGAATAGGAAGAAGTCGACATGTGTTATTGAATCGTTGGTTTGCACTCGGAACGCAAGGGAATAATAAGAAGAGGAATCTTCATTGGTTGTTAGAAGGCCTAGTAAGTTTCTCGGCTACCCAATACCTTGTTCCTTCAAACACATATTGTCTGAAATGACTACATTTGTTTTTCTTTCAATCAATCAAACATTTCCATGAATAGATTTATTTTCACCCGGGCATTTTAACAACATTTCAGCCTATCAACTTGAATCTCTCCAGTTGATTGTACAAGAGATATCATCGTGGATGGCAACGAGTAATGAAGCACACAAATATAAATTAAATAATTATTCCAGATTTCGTGTTTATTTCTTTTGTTTATTCGATATGCAAACGGGATGTATTTGCTGGAATATGATAAGATGAAAATTCTACTCTGTATAAAATTATTGTTTGGAGTGAAGTGACCATTATTATTATTATTATTATTATTATTATTGTATTACCCAAAGAAGTGACATATACGGTAGTATTACTGAAGTTTGGATTAAATAACACCTCCAAAATTTGATATTGGATTGATATGACAGGTACTATTGTGATGAGAACTGTCTACAAGGCGAAATTGTAAACAACAGTCTACGTCAATGTTTACGTCCCGAATCCGGGTCATGAGAAAAAGAAAGGACAAAGCCTGACCCTGAGGATCTCAACAACAATCAATCACAGCAGACTTGACATGGGAAGACACGATTCGCAGATATATGACCGGACTGTGTAAGAAATCGCCACAAAGAGATGACAGGATAACCTTCACCAGAAAAACATCAAATCAGCAGACGTTGCTTCTCTGCTAACAATAACGAATGATAATGTACATAAAAATCTATAAATATCTACTGATTTCCTCAATAAACGATCTGTTTCCTGGCCCTTTTCTTCTGTCGTTGCACAATTAGTAAACCTGTGAATATGGCTTTTATCCACAAAGTCAATATACAACTCTTCTAAAGTCCGACACCCAAATACTAATTTCCAATCACTCTTGATCCCACTAGAGTCCATTCAAATAAAGTAGTATGAAGACAGACTGGTCCGAACCGGTGAAGACAAACGAACTTTGTTCCACAAAAATACATCACATATAAGTGTTATGTATTGTGAGTGTATAATATTTGGCTTCAAGATTGTTCAATCGCGTTATTCTAAATCTGTCCAGAATGGCATTAACTGGCATTCAGATTAGGCAAAGTCGTGAAGTATATAACAACAAATGATCACTACACATGTATATCTTCTGCGGATTCATGTCTCTTGCTATCAAAATCGTTTCTACTGACTAGACTAACTAATTCTTATGAACTAAAGCACAGATTAGATAATTTAAAATTAGATAATGATGAAAAAATGGTTAGTTTTGACATTGTCAGTTTATATACACGTATACCAATAAATATGGCTATAGAGGCAGTCAGAAACGAACTCATTTCTGACCAAGAACTCGAACTTAGGAGAAAAGTGCCACTTGAGGACATGATGATGGGAGTGCAGCTAGCTATGCCTGACTTCCACAGTATTTAAATTCCAAGGGAAAATATACAAACAAACTGAGGGAGTTGCCATGGGATCACCAATATCCCCGGTTGCAGCAGATATATTCATGGATAGGTGGGAAAGCAAAGCGATTGAAACGTTCACCCCCCCCACCCGAAAAGTATGGTGGAGGTATGTAGATGACACATTCACTGTACTCAGAACACAAGATACAGACAGATATTTCAAACACATCAACTCGGAGGTAGAGGCAATTGAATTCACTTATGAATTCGAAAGTCAGGAATCGGGGGAGCTTCCAATGTTAGATTGCAACGTAAAATGGAAAGAAGATGGGAAGTTAAACACTAGTGTTTACAGGAAGGAAACCCACACATTCAAACAGATACTTGGACTTCCCTCATCCCATCCTATGTCAGTAAAAATAGGAGTGGTGAAATGTTTAATTGACAGAGCACAAAAACTAAGTAGTACTAAGGAAAATCCAAGACAAGAAATGATACACATAAAAGAAGCCTTGGAACTCAATAATTATCCGGATAAATTAGTCATGAAATATGTAAGGAAATGTAAAAATAAAATAAATAATGATAGTAGCGATAGTGATAAAAATAATAATGATAACACTAATAATGATAATAATAATAATGTTAATGACGGCACTAACAATAAGGAATCTAAATCATCAACAGTAATTCCATACAAGGAGGGAACGCCAGAAACCACCTTATGAAGAATTCTTAACAAGGCAGGAATAAAAGTGGCTGGCATTCAAACCAACCACAAACTCGATTAGAAACAAACTCTGTCGGTTGAAGGATCCTGTGGAGCCTTTAAAACAAAACAATTGAGTTTATCTAATACCCTGCTGGAATGATTGTCAGGTCAAATACACAGGTCAAACTAGTAGAACAGGGGCAGTCAGTGGGAGTAGCCGAGCATAAAAACCTAGCAGCAAAATCTAGATTGGTTGACACACACACACACACACCGACTTAGACAAGACCTACCAATCCATAAGAAGGAGATCACATGAATGAAAGGTCAACTTCCAAGTCAACGAAACAATCAATACCAAGCAATACAAGTGAAGTGGACGGTGAGAAAACACACACAAATACAACCAATATCACTCAGCGTGTCCAGGACAGATGACTCATAAACTCGTGGAGGAATTGTAGACTGCACTTCAAATTGAAGTGTGAGCTAAGAATGTTGTGTAGAAAGGTAGGCAACGAAAGCTTCTCAACTGAACCATCGAACTCACGGAACACAACAACACCAAAATCATACAACTCAGCTACAAATCTTATCCATCACACTTTATTCTCTTCACTTTCACATTACATTCTAACACAGCTAATTCTCGTTCTTCATTCTCTAACTCAAATCCCAATGTCACTCCGTCCAATATTGAGTTTATAATTGTGAAGTAACTAGAGATATGTTGTGTTATTGACAGCGTGGATACCGTGTTACCCATACATCTCCCCACCATACATTTCGCCTAGAATTATCTATTTTCATGCAGATATCCGGTCACAGGAATTTCGCTGATTGTAGGATTATCGACCTCAGGAAGATTATTGGCTCAGAGAGAAATTCAGTACTAACACAATCCAGTCACACAATAGGCCGGGATTCATATCAATAAAACGTAACATAGTTAGATGTGAGGCGAACTCGATCACTGAATCCTTCTTCTCCAAATTTACACCGAACACTTGTAACACGAAATAAGCCGAACCAACACCAGAGATGTCGTCAATATTATCGGAAATAAAATCAGAGGATAAGAAACAGTAGAAGCATAGAAACAAAATCCGATGTTATGTGAGCACCGTGACAGGATGTTGAGTAATAAATTGTAGTCGACATGTTGTCCAGAAATAATACTGTATCATTCACTGTGTGGCTTTCATCAAATATAACTACTATGTGATGAAGGAATTGATGTCGTGCCTCTTCTCCGCTAAACAGAAGAAGAAGTTGGAATATTTTCAGTCGACCTGGTTTCTCCTTTTACAGGTGAACTGGAACATGTTGATGAGTGAGAAAGCATTCGACAGAGGTGGCGCATGCGATAACCTCACTGAATCAAATCAACTCGAAGTAAATCAAAGTCATTTCTCTCCGCCTGATGTCACCTCTCACTCGATAATCACAAACACCACACCACACCACACCACCCACAAACATATTCCTATCGAGTTTGCAAACTAACTGTATACAGTCAGACATCCAAATAGCACTACTGGTCAACGCTTCATACACCTCAGTCTACTAGACGGATATTCCTAACAATATCAAAACACCACCACCACCACCAACAACAACAACAACAACCACTCACCGACTGACTGACTGACTGACTGACTGACTGACTGACTGTAATAGTATTCCCCTCACAAAACCACGTGTCAGTCAAAACAGCTTCGTATATTATTATGGATGAATAACAAAATGAGTGATTGTTATTACAAAGCTGATAATGCAAGAAGAAGAAGAAGACGAGTAGTAAGTTAGTTAGTTAGTTAGTCAGTCCTCCTCGATACAAGTGAATCTGTGATGGGAAGGATGAACTGACTGATGTTGAGTGATGGATGGATGGATGGATGCGTAGAACTCGCAGAAACTGGAACACGGAAAGCATATGAGCCGTAGACCAGAGGGTTGATTGACTAACTAGAGATGTGAAGAGACAAAGGGGAGATGAAATACTTCTCACTAGTCTAAACCATCCACTCACATCTACATAAACCCACATAAACGCCGAGATGACGCGATTCACCTGAATCACAAACACTCCGTTTCATAACGACCAATTGTGAACATAACAAATTCGCCCTACCATATTCTCTGTATGTCTCTCTCTCTCTCTCTCTCTCTTTCTCTCTCTGTCCATATAAGTGGTTGTCAACAATTCTCTCACCATTGGATGAATGTATGGTGATGTACAATGTCGAGGATGTGTTTGATTGCGTTGAGAAAGTCAACGATATTAGCACGAACAATCAAGCTGTGATATCCTTGGAAACGGTTGACTACATATGTGAACTAATAAATGACAAATCCATGAGTATTGAGATCCCAGTAGAAGTCGTTAAACGATTCCTACTAAAGTGAAAGATGAAGGTGAATGTAACATTTGACGATGAAGCCCGCAGACATGTGGTGGGTGGTGATGCAATGGGTGGACGCTTGACTGCTTCTGAGCCCGACAGATTTCTTATCGGGTAAACTAAAAGACAGTCCATATGAAAGATTTATCAGAAACTTTTCATTTTTTTGTTGACGCATTGATTAGATGATGTATTTATCCCTCGTGAAAATGATTCAGGAAACATCATGAATGATACACCCCCATTTCCATGAATGAAATACATCCAACCATCAAAATGAAGTATGACGAAGCATCTGAAGTGGAAATCGCCTTCGTCGATGTCTTTCTCACAAGAAGATCGGATGAAAAGAAATCCACTTAAGAAAAGCACATGGACAAGATAATCTACGCATTCCCATAATTTTGTCTCAGCCAACCAGTACAAAAGTCACCAGACAAAGTCACTCAGCTATAAACTGGAAGCTGTATACTCGGAAGATATAACTAACTCACGACGAGCTAAATACTCTGCTTGATAGCTTAACTAAATGTAGCCATCCGGAGAAGTTCATAAGGAAGGAGATGATTCAGCAAGTCGAAAATAAATATCCAGAGAATTTGTAGTCTTCACAGTTTGCAGACAATATTCTCCACACACCTAATTGTAATACCGAATCTGAAATGTGAACAATCTAGGCTGACCACTCCTTCCTGTAACCACCAATTAACTTGATTGTCTTCTCATTATTACATGTATCGTTGTTCCCTTGGGTTCCGAGTCGAACACATGGCTTCAACATACGCTCTTCCGGTTATCTGACAAGTCATTCTTAACCACATAATTGTCATACAGGTATCATTGTCAACATCTATGAAAGACAATGCCATCAAGAAATGATGATAACACTTCCATAAGTGAGATAGATTTTAAACAGTATTAAAGAGGTCGACTATTCTGACAAATAATTGTTAGGCTGCATGAAAATTCACTTGTATTAACGAAGAATCAATGACCTGCCAACATTCATTTATCTTATCTTCACTGATAACCGAGTCGAGTTTACGGTCTGATCATGAGCTGGCATCACTTTCAGTTAGGAAATTATTTGGAAAGCAGAGAATACTGGACAGATATCTCGTTCTAGTTTGACACTACTCAGCGGAACCATCGCGACAGTGTCCACATCATCACATTCCGACCATGAGGCCAGATCGTAGACCATTCAGCCACTGGGACCCGATCCAATGGCTAGCCCATGAATTCCAACAGCTACCAATTCGCGATATATATAGGCGGAGACCACTTCAAAGCAACACTTCGGTCCTATTTTCACTTGACCATCAATATCTACCTCATCATTCCTAACCACGTCCAGAACTCCGCTAATTCGGATTTCAGTGTACAGACTTCTTGCCTCAAAACCAACCACTTCTTCATCGTGAAGCAAGCTAAAGTGAACAATATATGTATTTATTCTATATATACATATTTTCATAGCTTCATTTCTCTACAGTACAAAAGAAATTTGGTAGCGACGCTCACCTTGTTACAGTATCACACACAGCTGTACAGTTTCACGAGGTGTAATTGAAGATGAACTTAAGATTGAATACAACGCTACAACTGAAAGTAGCTATCCGGAAGAGTTCACCACCAACTACATGGTCAAGAAAGTCGAAAACAGCTCTTCTCGTGTATCTGTAAACTAGAAGCTTCTATTTATGCAACAGAAATTCAATGCTGACGTACTAACTAAGTGAAATAATTAATAACCAACAAGTAAAGAAAATTGATTCAGAGGACTTCTCATCTTCGCAAGCCACACTTCATATTTTTCATACAACTGACTGACTGATTGACTGACTGTTATTCCTCGACGGAAAGACCAAGTAAGTACCTAGGCTCGCCACCTCTTCTTCTTTCTATCAATACAATTACTCCTAAGGAACTACTGATGATCTGTGTGAGAAGGGAACAAGTTCAGCCAACACACTGTAGACCTGGTCTTGTGTGCAATCAACAAACCCATAATTACTGCATTCTGTCATCACATTCACGCATGATCTGCCTTGCTGTTTCACTAAATTCACCACACCACACCACACCACACCACACTACATCATCCTTCATTTTTATGCCTCCACGAAGAAACCTTTCGTCTTCCTAATTTATCCTTATCAATCAATGAATGCACTTACAGACTGCAGTACACACACACACACACAAGATGCACGCACAACTCTCTACCTCCTCGTCTCTACATTCTCTGCATATTTTCATTATTCATCTCAAGTTTACAGTCAGAATGAATACAATTCAAATCGAACACAAGTCATGAAGGTTTAGACGCAGAACAAGAAAAATGGTCAACAATGCTCCACACACCATTCAAATCACCCATCCGTCTAACTGACTGAATGAATATGATCAGGAATTAAAACTACACAAACGGTTCGATGCATCATGACACTGTAACACCCAGTTGAACATGATCCTATCACCTCGATTGTCAGTGAACATGAACCTCTTAATTCATTCTTCACCACCATCTCATCAAATACATTGACTTCAATATATTCAGTCTCAAATCCATCATCACATATTCACATTCGCATAGCCACACGAGAAAACACCATATATCTAACGAAACTATCATTTATCAATGATTTTTTTTATTTATTTTATTTTTATTTTTTGATTACAGCTTGATTCCACACCGTATTTTTGGTACAAGTATGGAATTTTCAGCATGGATATCGGCAGCCCAAATTTCGCAGGCCGACCATAGATATCAGGTGTGCGTCGGCGTCGGCGTGGGCTCGAACCCCGGACCATGTGCATGGTCGGCGAGAATCCTAACCACTGTGCCACCGACGCACTAAACAAAACAAACTGGCCAACACACATCCTATCCAGAGTCTTGCTATTTCAACACACTTCAACATGAACATTTCAGCCACTGACATGTTTACGTTGAACGTCATGAGTTCATCAGGCTGATTTATTTCTCTAACAGAGGATACACGCATGGATGCACAGTTAGTTAACCAACGTGTCTCTTCTCTTCATCACTATCCATTTCCATCCGATCAATGCAACAACGACGACAACAACAACAGAAACTGTACGATTAATCTCACCTAAACACATTTTATCAATCATCTCAATCACAAAGCGAACACAAATCCGTCACCTGTACACCCCCACCCCCCACCCCTAACTACCACAAACACACACACACAATGTTTCAAGCACAATAGCTGCTATCAGTCAAAACAAATCCCACGTCGTCATTTCAATCACTCACAACATCCACGTTGGGCTGGCTCCCATCATAAGTAGACAAAATCAAACTCACATTTCACAAAACACCTTCTACACCGGAGTACGCCAACTAACTAAGTAGTGGCTGGCTACACATACTCTGTTTCACAATACATGCCCTATTAGTCAGCAAAACTATATTCAAAAGATACGGTACAGAAACTAACTCACAAAGACATCATTAGTGAATACATGTAAATATTTATTATAAATATCGAAATGAAAAAAAAAAAAAATGGGGATATCTGATTTAGGCGTACTCCCTTCCTCATTCTGTCTTCAAGATTGCGACAATGAATTCACCTTCATACGCCAATATTCTTTCTTCATTCTCATAGTTTCCACCCACATTTCCGCAGATTCAATCTTCAAATCCAGATATCTCATCTTCTTCTGAAACAGTTTTCTTCTCTCATCGTCATCAGATCTAGAAGGAGAGAAAATTCTGTTATTTACTCCTCACAAAATAACTGAAGTAGGTATAAGAAGTTGTGAAATCCACCACAATGGTTACATAACCACAGGTCGAAACACTCAACAACACCACCCACAACAACAAAATTTGTCTCTCCTCAATATCATGTCCGACTAATAACCTATCCACAACCACCTACAACAAACAAGTCCGTAGTCTTCTCAATTACCTTCCCACAAACTTTCCACTTTAACTTCATTACCAATTGTACGAATCACCTTCGTTCAATACACTCGCTATATCTTTCTTTCCCCAAGTCGGTCTCACACGAACACATGGATAAACAATATGTATCAATGAAACGTGTTAGCGCACAGTACCTTACACACACACATACACACACACACATCAGTCAGGAAAGACATCCCTCCATGTAACTCTACTTCAAAGCTCCACACTTATTCACACGTTTATATACACAAACTTAGTTGAACAGTAATCTCGAAGGGAATTGTCATTTAGTCACAGACTAGAAGTCAGGGTGTATGAGAAGCAACAATCCATGAAAAAAATCCACGAATAATCTCAGTCAATCGAGAAAGTTGACAATTACAATTACTCAGGTGACGACGATGATGATGTTGATGATGACGAGTAGCCATTTCGGTAGGAAACACTTGATTGGAGGAAACAATAGGTAATGAATGGGTGAAACTGGAAGGATTCAAAGTTCTTGTTTTCTCTACTGACTCCTTACTGACATTACCAAACAACAACAATAGACGTAAATCACCAAAAAGGTAAACAATCACGACTTATTGGGTCACAATTCGAGTTTATCAACGATCAACAGAAATCAGAAAGTAAGTCCAGTACAGCACAACATAGTACATACAGTATAGTACAGTACATGACATGACAAGTTAACATAGCAAACATCATTACTCACTCACCTATGACCTTGGTCACTTGTACCACTATTCCTCCTTTCGTCATTATCAGCTTCCTCTCCACCCATCTCATCCAAACAGTCCTCATCACTCGAAACGGATAAAACAATATCCTCATCCACAATAAATTGAACACTTGGTGCAGGAGTGAGCAATGGGAGGGACAGCTTATGTTCACGTGAGTCCGTTGTACCTATCTTCATTCAATAGGATTAACATGTCCTTATAAAATGTGAACATACCCAACTAGACTCACCACTCACAGGTTCATCCCTGTTTACACTGGTCACCGGGTGAATAGAAGTCATTTCAGATGATCCCGGATTCTCCTGACATGGTGTGTTCGGCCTGTCTGCGGTGGTCAAATTCATCTTTCTGAGTATTTGTTGTCCTTTACGACGAAGTTGAGTCCAAGGTCGTTTCGGATAACCCTTTGAGTGAAGACATCTTGATATTTTCATCCACGTATAATGTGGTAAAAGCTCATTCATGTGTTCGACTACTAGTCCCGTCAATGCTTTCATTTCGTCGCTTGTGTATCTCGTCGGCGTGGTTAACTTCGCTTGTTGTCTGATTAGTTCAGAATGTGTCGGATGTGCAGTGGCCATTTTAAGGAATAATCCAGTGATTGATTGATTGATTGATTTTCACGGATATCTATCCCGTATTACGATTTAGTACTTCCCGCTGTTAGTTTGTTAGTTATACTTGGTGAATTAATCTAATCTGTCTGTGTATTCGCTTAGCGTTTGCTACTTTAAAGTAGATACATGCATGATGCGAGGATACCAGTGTCAACCAATCACGTCGACTTTTCAAAGTGATACGGCTAGGACCGATGTATCGATCGTTGGTTGTTATTTTTTCTATGTAATCCGTCTCATTGGTCATCAGCAGTGTTCCCTTGACTTTAGGGTCAAACTCGTGTTTTCATTGGACGACATGATGCCGTTTTGTGTGGGTGTGGGTAAGTTAGTCCACCTGCATGCAGCCTATCTCACTCTCCCTCTCCCTCCTCCTCTCTCTGCCCTCTATGCTTAGTCTCCAGTCAAGCTGTGACCTTCAGACCTTCTCAACCATGTCATGTCTAATTTCTCATTGGTTGAACAATGTGAACAGTCTGTTTTTCATTAGAACGATTCAGCATAACAGAACAGGAAAACACAGTCTACAAACACCATTATGTATAAGATTTTATTTTGATAAAGTGTCACACAGTGTTGTACAGTAGTATTAACTGATGACCACATTTCGAGCATAAACTATTGCCACTCATAATCATATCATATATTAAAGTTTCAAGGTAAAATATATAGACCAACAGAAGGTGTATCAATGAGATGTATCACCAATATCCCCTATCGTAGCAGACATATTTATGGACAGCTGGGAAAGTAATGCTCTTAATACGTTTACTCCTACTCCAAAAATATGGTGGAGATATGTGAATGACGCTTTCACTCACAGTGTTAAAAAAAGAACATATCTTTAGCTTCTTGACACATAAAAACTCACAAGTAGAGGGGATAAAAATCATATTTGAATCAGAAAATGAACCAGGAAAATTAGCTATGTTAGATTGAAAGATAAAACGAATAGAAGAAGGTAAACTACACACTAGTGTTTATTGAAAACCAACGCATTCCACTAATAAATATTTAGACTTTAATTCGTCTCATCCGTTAACTGTCTGAGAAGACAGGCTTAGTGAAGTGAGTGTCTAACAAACCGAGCCATAGCACTACTAAGTAGCACAAGAAAAGACCTAAATGACGAAATAAAACAGATAGAAGAAGCGTTGGTATTGAATAACCATCCTATGAAATTCATTAGGAAGATCAGTAAAGGCCCAAAACAAAATAAAAATAATTGTGGAACTGGCAATGATAACATAAATAAGAGAGAATATAAGTCATCTACTGTTATACCATATAAGAAGGGGTTATCTGAGGCCCTACGCAGGATTCTTAATAAAGCAGGAATTAGGGTGGTATTCAAACCTACAAACTCACTCAGACAGAACAAGCTGTGTAGGCTAAAAGACCCGGTGGACCCGATTAAACAAAATAATATAATTTACAAAATACCCTCCAATGACTGTGAGTTAGGTGAACTACATAGTTCAAACTAGTAGGTCAGGGGTAGTCAGATTGTCAGAACATAAGAATTTAGCTAAGGTAGGAATGGTTGACCCCGAGAAGATAAGTAATTTTTGAAAAACGCTCAGCTATTGCACTTCACGCAATAACAAACAACCACACAATAGGGTGGGTGGGATAGTGTTAAAATTCTAAAAAGTAATCTAGGTAGGTGGAGAGAGAGAGAGAGGTTGATTACGGAATCCTTGTTCATCGAGTCTACACCCAACGCATGCAACAGAAATGACTCAATGCAAATACCAAAAATATGGAAGATATAATTACCGCTAGTCAAATCAGAAGAGGATAATAAATAATCCTAAAATTCTATTTCAATTCAAACACATCACAACATTCTAACATGTAACTTATTATGACTATAAAAACACTCGTCTTATTTCTCATCTGATTGTAATTGATCAATAACACTCGTATTATTATTTCTGATTGTACATTATCTCATACTGATTTTTATTCAAATATCTGGTCAATTCCACACATGTATGTAAATGAAGTAAAAAGTTGTGTGAGTAGTGACTTGATATGATTATGAGTGGCAATAGTTTGTGCTGGAAACGTGGTCATCAGTTAATATTACTGTATAACACCACTGTGTGACACTTTATCAAAATAAAATCTTATCCATAATGGGGTTATACTTAACTAGTACAGTGGCCAAGTTTTATACTTATATCAAGCCTACAAACAGACGAACTGGTTGAAATATTCTCAATTGGGGAATGCATTAGTAGTGGATGGATTGGAATTCTGATTCAGACTATGACAGTGTGTCTGTGTATGCCTGACTAACTGAATGAGTGAGTGAGTGGGTGAGTGAGTGGGTGGGTGCGTGAGAAAGAGAGAAGTCAACAAAGTGTGTGAATGATTGCATACATGCACGGATGCATGCATGCATGCATGCATGCATAAACAAATTGACTACCACAACCAGTGTATCTGCTCAACTACTCACTTCGTTATTCCGTGTCATCATTTTTCACACAGAATGCAATTTTCAGCCTTCTTTCTCTACACCATCACCACCCACACACTACACCATAATTACTGGATGTGGCAAAAATTTATCTGCTTTCCCAGAGAAATAGTAAAACTAAATTCAAAACTAATTAAACAGCCAAATGCTGAAGGAAGGTTAAGTTAATTCAGCTCTAATCTGTCGTCCGTATAATAATAATAATAATAGTAATTCTCTGTATCATTTGATGATATACTAGAGACTGCTATTCTATTCTACGTGGAGATGGATCGTGGATGAGGAGAAAATATTCGGCAATGAATTACTCTGAGATTTCTGTACACTTTGCACACACTTAGTTTGTTCACCATTAAGCTAAGCATTAGTTTACCAGTGATTAATCTTGATAACTTATTATTTCGACGACAGTGGTCGGGGTCGCGTTAAATGCATCATGAATTGGTAGAAGCTAGAATCCATGGGCTGGCCACTGAATCGGGTGGGGCCCCAGTGGCTGAATGGTCTACGAGCCAGCTCGCTGGCCTTGTAACCGGAAGTTCGTGGCTTCGAAGCCTGGCGGCGGTGGGATCGTACTGCCGATGATTCCCAAACTAGTTGAATGAAACAGCTGGCTGTCCAGTACTCCAGTGCTGGTTTTCAATGATTCTCTAACTCATATCAATCGGTGATCAAATCATAAAAACAAAACTAACCCTTACAAACCAAACTATAGAAAATTATTCCTTAGTTGCAGTGTTATTTTCGTTGAGGGAACGCGATGTTGTGCATGTGCATTTGTGTGTGTGTGTGTGCGTATGCGTGCGTGTCAATGTTAGCGTTTTTTAATGCAAGCCTTTGACTCTGTACTCTTCATCTCCTATGGGTCCAAGATTTTTTATTGTTTTCATTCATGTCTAGTCCATGGCTGGTCGAACAAGGTGAACAGTTCTTCTTCATCATACTGCGTTATGACAGCATGAAAATCTCTCAGAGTAGGCAAGTTATCCTTCGATCGATCAATCCATCGATCTATCGGTCATTGGATGGATGGACGGATGAATACACCAGCAGAATTTATTTCACGCCAGCCAAACTGCCAGGCGGTGAATTGCATTGAGAATGAACAAGTGGATTACAGAAATCATACTATCTTCCTCTCCGTGTGCGTGTGTGCGTTTGCCTGTCGAGAGACAGGTTGACGAGGTGTGTGAAAAATCTTCACGAACAAAGTGATGATGAGCGTGCTTGTTCAGCGAAACCTCATCTGCATGCTTTGTTTGTTTGTGTGTCTCTGTGTGTGCGTGTGCATATGGGTGTGTGGTGTTTGTGGCAGGCTAGAGTGCATTGACCAGCCAGTCAGCCATTCCAGAGACTTAAATTCAGTGTCAGTGTGAATGTGCCACATATGCCTTGCATCAATTCCCTTCATCAAATCACAGTCACTAGATAGAGTTACTTATTATTTTCGCAATTAACAGGTTTTCAGTGGATACAGTTTCACGTAGAATGGTGGAGGAGGGGGAGTACTCAATTAAAATCAGATGAGTTTTCATTTATGAGATGAAAAGATAAGCAGTATTTGTGTGACAAATGTGTTGTGTTGTGTTGTGGTGTGGTGTGGTGTGGTGTGGTGTGGTGTGGTGGGGTGTGGTGTGTTGGGGTGGAGTGAGATTAATCCTTTCAGAAAACACTGTGAAATTCATGAAGACGTATAAATCTCGAAATCTGTTTAATTAATCGTAAATAATCTGACCAACCATATTAAGGGATTAACGGAGTTTAGAAATGGTGGTCATTAAGACTGAATGCACTTGGAAACAGGAATCAGCTTGATAAGACTAAACGAAGTGATTTAGAATATGGAGAGGTAGATTATCGCAAGTAAGACGCTTGACAAGGAGACAAGTGTTAAAATACGGAGAAAAATGAGGAGTCGAGAAAACGTAGAAACACGCGACGAAAGTTGTAGGAAATGCGTGCTAATCACCACCTGTGAGTTTCTAAATGACGACGAATTTATAAACAGTCGACAGCCGAGAGGTGAATAAATGAATCGATGAGTCGGAAAACCAAGATGAAGATTCTGATAAATCTTTCATATGGACTGTCTTTTAGTTTACCCGATAAGAAATCTGTCGGGCTTAGAGGCAGACAAGCGTCCACCCATTGCATCACCACCCACCACATGTCTGCGGGCTTCATCGTCAAATGTTACATTCACCTTCATCTTTCACTTTAGTAGGAATCGTTTAACGACTTCTACTGGGATCTCAATACTCATGGATTTGTCATTTATTAGTTCACATATGTAGTCAACCGTTTCCAAGGATATCACAGCTTGATTGTTCGTGCTAATATCGTTGACTTTCTCAACACAATCAAACACATCCTCGACATTGTACATCACCATACATTCATCCAATGGTGAGAGAATTGTTGACAACCACTTATATGGACAGAGAGAGAAAGAGAGAGAGAGATAGATATAGAGAGAGAGAGACATACAGAGAATATGGTAGGGCGAATTTGTTATGTTCACAATTGGTCGTTATGAAACGGAGTGTTTGTGATTCAGGTGAATCGCGTCATCTCGGCGTTTATGTGGGTTTATGTAGATGTGAGTGGATGGTTTAGACTAGTGAGAAGTATTTCATCTCCCCTTTGTCTCTTCACATCTCTAGTTAGTCAATCAACCCTCTGGTCTACGGCTCATATGCTTTCCGTGTTCCAGTTTCTGCGAGTTCTACGCATCCATCCATCCATCCATCACTCAACATCAGTCAGTTCATCCTTCCCATCACAGATTCACTTGTATCGAGGAGGACTGACTAACTAACTAACTAACTAACTTACTACTCGTCTTCTTCTTCTTCTTGCATTATCAGCTTTTTAATAACAATCACTCATTTTGTTATTCATCCATAATAATATACGAAGCTGTTTTGACTGACACGTGGTTTTGTGAGGGGAATACTATTACAGTCAGTCAGTCAGTCAGTCAGTCAGTCAGTCGGTGAGTGGTTGTTGTTGTTGTTGTTGGTGGTGGTGGTGGTGTTTTGATATTGTTAGGAATATCCGTCTAGTAGACTGAGGTGTATAAAGCGTTGACCAGTAGTGCTATTTGGATGTCTGACTGTATACAGTTAGTTTGCAAACTCGATAGGAATATGTTTGTGGGTGGTGTGGTGTGGTGTGGTGTGGTGTTTGTGATTATCGAGTGAGAGGTGACATCAGGCGGAGAGAAATGACTTTGATTTACTTCGAGTTGATTTGATTCAGTGAGGTTATCGCATGCGCCACCTCTGTCGAATGCTTTCTCACTCATCAACATGTTCCAGTTCACCTGTAAAAGGAGAAACCAGGTCGACTGAAAATATTCCAACTTCTTCTTCTGTTTAGCGGAGAAGAGGCACGACATCAATTCCTTCATCACATAGTAGTTATATTTGATGAAAGCCACACAGTGAATGATACAGTATTATTTCTGGACAACATGTCGACTACAATTTATTACTCAACATCCTGTCACGGTGCTCACATAACATCGGATTTTGTTTCTATGCTTCTACTGTTTCTTATCCTCTGATTTTATTTCCGATAATATTGACGACATCTCTGGTGTTGGTTCGGCTTATTTCGTGTTACAAGTGTTCGGTGTAAATTTGGAGAAGAAGGATTCAGTGATCGAGTTCGCCTCACATCTAACTATGTTACGTTTTATTGATATGAATCCCGGCCTATTGTGTGACTGGATTGTGTTAGTACTGAATTTCTCTCTGAGCCAATAATCTTCCTGAGGTCGATAATCCTACAATCAGCGAAATTCCTGTGACCGGATATCTGCATGAAAATAGATAATTCTAGGCGAAATGTATGGTGGGGAGATGTATGGGTAACACGGTATCCACGCTGTCAATAACACAACATATCTCTAGTTACTTCACAATTATAAACTCAATATTGGACGGAGTGACATTGGGATTTGAGTTAGAGAATGAAGAACGAGAATTAGCTGTGTTAGAATGTAATGTGAAAGTGAAGAGAATAAAGTGTGATGGATAAGATTTGTAGCTGAGTTGTATGATTTTGGTGTTGTTGTGTTCCGTGAGTTCGATGGTTCAGTTGAGAAGCTTTCGTTGCCTACCTTTCTACACAACATTCTTAGCTCACACTTCAATTTGAAGTGCAGTCTACAATTCCTCCACGAGTTTATGAGTCATCTGTCCTGGACACGCTGAGTGATATTGGTTGTATTTGTGTGTGTTTTCTCACCGTCCACTTCACTTGTATTGCTTGGTATTGATTGTTTCGTTGACTTGGAAGTTGACCTTTCATTCATGTGATCTCCTTCTTATGGATTGGTAGGTCTTGTCTAAGTCGGTGTGTGTGTGTGTGTGTCAACCAATCTAGATTTTGCTGCTAGGTTTTTATGCTCGGCTACTCCCACTGACTGCCCCTGTTCTACTAGTTTGACCTGTGTATTTGACCTGACAATCATTCCAGCAGGGTATTAGATAAACTCAATTGTTTTGTTTTAAAGGCTCCACAGGATCCTTCAACCGACAGAGTTTGTTTCTAATCGAGTTTGTGGTTGGTTTGAATGCCAGCCACTTTTATTCCTGCCTTGTTAAGAATTCTTCATAAGGTGGTTTCTGGCGTTCCCTCCTTGTATGGAATTACTGTTGATGATTTAGATTCCTTATTGTTAGTGCCGTCATTAACATTATTATTATTATTATCATTATTAGTGTTATCATTATTATTTTTATCACTATCGCTACTATCATTATTTATTTTATTTTTACATTTCCTTACATATTTCATGACTAATTTATCCGGATAATTATTGAGTTCCAAGGCTTCTTTTATGTGTATCATTTCTTGTCTTGGATTTTCCTTAGTACTACTTAGTTTTTGTGCTCTGTCAATTAAACATTTCACCACTCCTATTTTTACTGACATAGGATGGGATGAGGGAAGTCCAAGTATCTGTTTGAATGTGTGGGTTTCCTTCCTGTAAACACTAGTGTTTAACTTCCCATCTTCTTTCCATTTTACGTTGCAATCTAACATTGGAAGCTCCCCCGATTCCTGACTTTCGAATTCATAAGTGAATTCAATTGCCTCTACCTCCGAGTTGATGTGTTTGAAATATCTGTCTGTATCTTGTGTTCTGAGTACAGTGAATGTGTCATCCACATACCTCCACCATACTTTTCGGGTGTGGGGGGTGAACGTTTCAATCGCTTTGCTTTCCCACCTATCCATGAATATATCTGCTGCAACCGGGGATATTGGTGATCCCATGGCAACTCCCTCAGTTTGTTTGTATATTTTCCCTTGGAATTTAAATACTGTGGAAGTCAGGCATAGCTAGCTGCACTCCCAGCATCATGTCCTCAAGTGGCACTTTTCTCCTAAGTTCGAGTTCTTGGTCAGAAATGAGTTCGTTTCTGACTGCCTCTATAGCCATATTTATTGGTATACGTGTATATAAACTGACAATGTCAAAACTAACCATTTTTTCATCATTATCTAATTTTAAATTATCTAATCTGTGCTTTAGTTCATAAGAATTAGTTAGTCTAGTCAGTAGAAACGATTTTGATAGCAAGAGACATGAATCCGCAGAAGATATACATGTGTAGTGATCATTTGTTGTTATATACTTCACGACTTTGCCTAATCTGAATGCCAGTTAATGCCATTCTGGACAGATTTAGAATAACGCGATTGAACAATCTTGAAGCCAAATATTATACACTCACAATACATAACACTTATATGTGATGTATTTTTGTGGAACAAAGTTCGTTTGTCTTCACCGGTTCGGACCAGTCTGTCTTCATACTACTTTATTTGAATGGACTCTAGTGGGATCAAGAGTGATTGGAAATTAGTATTTGGGTGTCGGACTTTAGAAGAGTTGTATATTGACTTTGTGGATAAAAGCCATATTCACAGGTTTACTAATTGTGCAACGACAGAAGAAAAGGGCCAGGAAACAGATCGTTTATTGAGGAAATCAGTAGATATTTATAGATTTTTATGTACATTATCATTCGTTATTGTTAGCAGAGAAGCAACGTCTGCTGATTTGATGTTTTTCTGGTGAAGGTTATCCTGTCATCTCTTTGTGGCGATTTCTTACACAGTCCGGTCATATATCTGCGAATCGTGTCTTCCCATGTCAAGTCTGCTGTGATTGATTGTTGTTGAGATCCTCAGGGTCAGGCTTTGTCCTTTCTTTTTCTCATGACCCGGATTCGGGACGTAAACATTGACGTAGACTGTTGTTTACAATTTCGCCTTGTAGACAGTTCTCATCACAATAGTACCTGTCATATCAATCCAATATCAAATTTTGGAGGTGTTATTTAATCCAAACTTCAGTAATACTACCGTATATGTCACTTCTTTGGGTAATACAATAATAATAATAATAATAATAATAATAATAATGGTCACTTCACTCCAAACAATAATTTTATACAGAGTAGAATTTTCATCTTATCATATTCCAGCAAATACATCCCGTTTGCATATCGAATAAACAAAAGAAATAAACACGAAATCTGGAATAATTATTTAATTTATATTTGTGTGCTTCATTACTCGTTGCCATCCACGATGATATCTCTTGTACAATCAACTGGAGAGATTCAAGTTGATAGGCTTAACATGTTGTTAAAATGCCCGGGTGAAAATAAATCTATTCATGGAAATGTTTGACTGATTGAAAGAAAAACAAATGTAGTCATTTCAGACAATATGTGTTTGAAGGAACAAGGTATTGGGTAGCCGAGAAACTTACTAGGCCTTCTAACAACCAATGAAGATTCCTCTTCTTATTATTCCCTTGCGTTCCGAGTGCAAAACAACGATTCAATAACACATGTCGACTTCTTCCTATTCTCTGAGTTCCTCTCTAGCTGGCCCCATGATCACCCATGGGCTTCCATTCACTCCTCACACCATCTCCTCCACGTCACCCTCGGATATGTGTTTAACTGGTTTTTTCGCATTCAGGCTCCACTCCAACGATAACCTGGTGTTCGAAACCACCCAACGGTCTCCTCAGCGTGTATCCCATCCACCTTCATTTTCCTCTTAATATTTTTTTGGGGATTTAGCTTCTTCATTCGTTCTTTCCCACAGTTCTTTAGAGAGCCAGTGAAGGCAGTTACTGATAAGA
This sequence comes from Trichobilharzia regenti, assembly GCA_944472135.2. Taxonomy (NCBI): domain Eukaryota; kingdom Metazoa; phylum Platyhelminthes; class Trematoda; order Strigeidida; family Schistosomatidae; genus Trichobilharzia; species Trichobilharzia regenti. The sequence continues at coordinate 64,318,047 of OX235265.1, read as the reverse complement.
GTCTACAACAAATTGTTGGAAATGCTTTCCATGGCGGAGGCGAAAAAATTTAGAAACACATAGATTTGGTTAAATTGGCATTGGTGTTAAAGAGATACGAATTCAGTTGTTCGTGTTGAGTGGGGCAGATTTGCAAACTGAATTTTGAGTGATGAATGTCTGTCTTGCCTTGGAGCCTGAATGCGAAACAACCAGTTGGTCACGTATCCGAGGGTGACGTTGAGGAGATCGTGTGAGGTGGGAACGAAAGCCTATGGGTGATTATTTGGCCAGCTAGAGAGGAACTCGGAGAATATGACGACGTGGATATGTGCTATCGAATCGTTATGATGTACTCTGAAGCCAAATTAACAACAATAATAAGTAAGAATATTACTGAGGTTATAAACCTGAAATAGTAACATTTGGTCGGTTTGGGTTGTGGTTATTGGGAAAATGTGCCGAATGGTATTGACCGCAGACATGTAACCTGATCGATACTTTTGTATAAATGGATGAAATAATCAATATGTCCAGACGTGTCAATGGTGTTGTTTGTTGTTGTTGTTGTTAGTGTGAAATAATTTGAGAGTTTATTCATTGTGGTGTTTGGTCAGGAAATGACTTCGTTTTACCAAGTGAATTAACATGTGGGTACAAAGATATTGAAGTTGGTCAGGCTCTCTACAATTTCGAAAAGGCTAACTATCGAATTGGGGTTGATATGGTCGATAGAGGTAATATTATTTGGGTTTGTGTGGTCGGCGTTAGTAATGATTTTGTGACTGAGGCTCGATACTGGAAGGCACATGAAGAGCGACAGCCAAGACAGCCTAATTAAATACTCACAGGAAATGAATTGGTCCGACTCGGTGAAACCAATAAATACCAAATTTTATCGACGTTATCGAACTCTGAGAACAGGTTTCTTATAGCCCTAGTCAGTCTGGCGATGGAAACAGGACCACTTAACGAGTAATTATCCGGCCGGTCACACATATGTAATCATTTGGTATTTTATTATCTCCTTGGGTATCAGGTAGTACATAGGGCTTCTATAGAAAAGCTTCATTATATCCCACTCTCTGGAGTCAAAGGAACACCCATGGGATCGCCAATATCAGGTTTGATTGCAGAAGCAGTGCATTGATGCAAAGACTCGAAAACATAATTCTACCAACGACCAAACCCAAGATTTGGATACGCTACGCTACGTCGACGACACATTTGTAATAATCAGAAGGAACGAGTTAGATAAAACTCACAACTTAATAAACAACGTCTTCAACGACATCAAATTCACAAGAGAAGATGAATCCGAGGACCAAATCCCATTTTTGGACGTCTTAGCCATGCGAACAGCCACAGGGGAATTAGAAACTCACGTTTATAGGAAATCAACTCACACAGACCAAATCCTGAATTACAACAGCAACAATCCAATAACACACAAAGGGAATTGCATACAAACACTATGCAAAAGGGCCAGCCAGGACTCATTTCAGCACTCCCACCTTAAGGAAAACTGAAGAAAAATATCTCATGGACATCTTTCAAAAGAATGGATATCCACGGAACTTCATCAGAAGTCATATACCCCCAAGCCAACCTATCAAACCAAAAGCCTCCAAAGAAAGCACAAAGAAAATCGCCTTACCATATATAAAGGATATCTCAAAAATCACTACAAGACTCTTCAAACCTTAAGGAATTGACGTCGTACACAAACCAGTTCTATGTCAACCAAAAGAATCAACAGCGAAGGAAGATTAAACCAATGTCATCCACAAAATAAATTGTAACAACTGCGAAAACCACTACATTGGCCAAAGTGAGTGACGTCCCCTTCGTCTTTGTATCCACGAACATAAGCTGGCCGTCAAAAGACATGATATCCACTCCCACGCTCATATCACTACACACAGACAACCAGGGACATCAATTCGACTGGGACAACCAGTGTTCAAATATTACACAGAGGAAACAACAAGAATGCTAGCCAGAGAATTCTTACAAGCCTGCGTGGTATTCCAGTGAATCATCAATCAATAGACACATCGAGATAGACAAAATTTATCAACCGATAAGAAAGAAACCACACACACACACACACAAAAAGGTCAAAGTTCAAGTCAAAGAAACAATCAGTTCCAATACAAGTAACTGTCTAGAAGGTGTGAAAACACACAAAAACAACCAATTACGTTCAAGGTCACCCACCAGGAGAGATGATTAATAAACTCGCGGAGAAATCTAAAAGCTCACTTCAACAGATTGAAGTATGCGCTGAGGTGAGGATGTTGCCTAGTAGGGCGATAAAAGCTTCTCAAATGAACCATCCAACTGAGACAACACAACCACATCAATATCATGACACATTTTTAGGAAAATGATGAATATCATCTCTCGAAATTTGTCTTCTTAACGCTTCATTCAAATATATCAAAGGGACTAATTGTTTTAATATTGAAATATAATTATTCTTTATTCGATCTAATCCACAATTCTCAAACATTTTACAAGCATCATGAAAAAACTTCTACATCTCGTTTTCCACCAATCATGAAGTAGACATGAATAAATCAATGAGACATTGAATGAATGAGTCAATGAGCGAATTAAAAAAATTGAAGAAATCATGCAGACAATAGACACACACACGCACCCAGGCAGGCAGACAGACAAAATGGCAGAGAGAAAGCAGAGAGCATTGATATAAACTGCGTGAATGCATGCATATGCCTCCTTGAATTAAAACACACTAGTGAACATCCATGAACAAACAAAACATAGGCTGAAACAAAATAACAACAATTGAGAAATGCTTCATTCCAAAATCCTGTCTGGACCTCAATCACCACCTCAACAGCAGAAGAAAACAAAGCCAACATGTCTAGCCAACACTCGTGTGTGTGTGTGTCCTTGTGACGAAAATCACCTTTACATCATCCAATGACAACCCTTCCATATACATACACCTATGATAAGAGCAGTTAGACACTGTCTTCCTTTTATATCATATCATCATCATCATCATCATATATACAAAAACACGACACGTAGAAATATACCAGAGAAATACACTAACCGAGAATAACACCACGACTTGCTGACATACTGAAACAAATTACGGAATATCTCCAAAACCGCTGGATTATTATTATTATCAATATTATTATTACTACTATTATAGTCATTGATAATGGCCAATACATCTCCGACACAGAATGATGAAGCAATCAAAGAACAAGCGAAGCCAATCACACCGATGGGATACACAAAAGACGAGATGAGAGAATTCACACAACTACTAGTCAAATACAAGAATATGTTGACGGACAAAGAAAAAAGTCGGCCATCAATGCTGATGAAGAAACACATGTGGATGCAATTCTCAGAATAACAGAAAAGTTCATTAAGTCTACGTGCAACCTGTCAAGTCACAACACCAGCTATGCGGAAATATATTGACCTTCAGATGAATGGTCATGATACTCGTCTGCAGCTAGATACCGCCTCTTATATTACTGTTATATCAGAGAAACTTTGGAATAATATTGGCAGACCACCAATCGGATATACTTCCCAGACTTTTCTCAGCGCCTGTGGTGGGCGGCTCAAACTTATTGGTGAACTCAAATGTTCTGTTTCCTTCCGCAAGACCAAATTCACAGGAATTTGCTACGTCACCAAGAGTGATTTAAATCTTTTGGGACTTGATTGGTTCGATCGTTTGCATCTGGCTGATGTCCCACTATATTCTCTATGCAATGCAGTCAAGAAGCATAAAATGTTAGACAATTCCGGACGAAGCCGAAGCCGCAAACCCAACAGGCAGACGAAACGACAGACATCAACAAAAAGCTCAAAGGTTCCAGATAAACCCCCAGGTAAACATCCTACTAATCATCCATCTTTTCAAAAGGGGAGGTGATATTTATCCACATATATATATTTATGTGTGTGTGTATGTTGGTCTCTCTTTCTGTTTGCTCGCTTAGTCTGTGACCACTTCACTTGTATGAACCTGTCTCCTTTAATAATGTGTATTCTCCTTATATTATATTATATATAATATGAGTGTTTGTTGACAGTCCGTTGCTTGGTGACATATATCCATATATGTTGGTTGTTGACATGTCTGTTATATTTCGCTATGTATATATGGATCGATACTTCATTATAATTAGCCATTCATGTTAAGACTGTCTAATGATTTGTCTGGAACATTCATATATATTTCGCATTCACAATTTGTGTGAACTTCTTTACTTACTTACCACTTTGGTGTGAGACCATTTATTTTCGTCTCCTTGTGTTTGGACAATAGAAGTATCATCGCAAACCTAGTGGTCTTCTGATTTCCACCTTCTCGCGTCAGGACTATTAATTTCTCGACCAGACCATAACAATAATTTAGCGACGAGTACATAACAAAATGAAACAGGTAGAGGCATATATTGAGAAAAGAGATAATATCAATAATAATAAGTCCGGATAGTATAAATGAAAATTCGATAATGTTGATGGAATGTTTTCATGAAGGGCCTGAATTATGACGAATAATTATGATCTTCTGTTTAACACAGACCACTTTGTACTAGCCACTCACTCACCTGACACCTTTTATAACCTTGAACTGACTTACTTGCCAATCTTCATACCCCACACCCTACAAATTTGTTATGATTAATCACCACCATTGTCTCCCGTTTCACAATATTTTCTAATCGATTTCAGCCAACTGGTAGGCGTCTTGGTGTTGTTTTTGTAACCAGAAGAATATTGGGGGTGGGGGAAGATGCTTCGGTTGCAGGACCTCGGCGGTTTTGGACTTTTGAGAAGTGAATAACTGTGAAAGTTGTTTTTTCCAAAGTGAGTGAGTGAGCGGGTTAATGCCTCGAACACATCCTTGTATTTGACTAGTAGTTGTGTGAATTCTTCCACCTCGTCTTTTGTGTATGTCATCGATGTGATTGGCTTCGCTTGTTGTTTGATTGCTTCATCATTCTTTGTCGGAGATGTATTTGTCATTTGAAATAACAACAATAATAGTAGTAGAATGGTTGGAGCTGGCTGCTAGCCAAATCGGTAGATAGTAATTTACGTCAATGTTTACGTCCTCAATATTGGTCGTGAGAAAAATATGAAGAAAGAGTGATTCAACAACCAACCAGAGCAGATTTTGCGTAGGCGGATACAGTTAGCATATAGATGATCTGACATTCAAGGAATGGCCACAAAGAGATGAAAGTTTAAATTCAGTGAGAAACAACCAATCAGAAGACTGTGTTTTGCTGCTAACACTAATCTATAATAATGTACATGAAAATCTATAAACACCTGTTGATTTCCTTAATCAACGGTCTGTTGGCTGACCCTTGTCTTCTGTTGTTAGAGTAGTAGTAATAATAATAATCGAGGGGTTTTGGAGATATTCCGTATTTTGGTTCAGTATGTCGTGATGTTATTCTCGGTCAGTGTACTTCTCTGATATATTTTTACGTGTCGTGTTTTTGTATATACGATGATGATATGATATATTAAGAAGACAGCGTATGCATAGGGGAGGGTTGTCATTGGATGTAAAGGTGATTTTCGTCACAAGGACACACACACACACGAGTGTTGGCTAGACATGTTGGCTTTGTTTTCTTCTGCTGGTGAGGTGGTGATTGAGGTCACAGGCAGGATTTGGGAATGAAGCATTTCTCATTGGTTGTTGTTTGTTTCAGCCTACGTTCTGTTTTTCATTCACCACTCAAAGTTAATTTCAATGAGGCATTAAGAAGACAAATTTCACGAGATGATATCGTCATTTCTCAGTTTCCTTACAACCGCTTTACAACTAACATGGTTCACAACAATAAAATAAAGATCATGACAATTACTCAGTAAATACTAATGACCAATCATATTTAAATAGGTCAAGTATTCAGTCCGTGGTAGGCGAAGATTGAAGTCTATTGTTTTTGTACACACAGTTTAGGGTGTATGTGATTAATCGGCTAAAGTGCTTCCATCACCTTCAATAACCAACCTTCATTATTTGGAGAATAATTCTCAACTGGTTACAACCTAAACGATAAAAAATATGAATTACATTTAAAGATTTGAACATACTTTTCCACGATCACAAGGAGTAATTGGTAGGAAGTAAAAGTAACATTAGTCCGGAATGATTTAACTGATTAGGAGTTACAAACACTGACTATTTATAGAATATTTAGACGATTATGCTTAGAAACAGAGTTGCGTATAGAAACAAGGTTAAGGTGGAATGAGCATAACAATAAATTGGATTATGTAACTAAAGAAAATGTGTTATCTAATAGCCAATAAGAAAAAAGAAAAGAACAAGGTAGGGTGAGAGAGAAGAGTTTTGTAAACAAGAAAAAGGGTGACTCTTAAAAGTTGTATATATATATCACCAGGGCAGTGCGAGATTCACCACTGTCTATTTCTGCGTACATAGAATTAGTTTGAGTCGTTTGATAGCAATTGCTTCAGCAAAGCGTAGCAAGCTAGCTTTCTTCTGCTTATTGATTATTTTGAACGACTTCAGGTAGTCTAAAATATGACCAGTGTCCAGTAGATGACGCGGAATCGCACTGTTTAATGCTTGAGGACCTTTCAGTCTCAGGCTCTTTAGTATGTGTTTAGGAATGCGGACAATAACCATTCTCTGTGTTCTTCCAATCAATGTATGTGCTTTGGTACGTACATGTGAATTGGTAGACACAGTTGGAGGTAACATGAGGTGGGTATTTTGTCCACTTTTGATTATCTCAAGCAAGTAGATGTTTGATAAACACATACAATAGCTTGAAAATTCCCATTCAGTCATAGAAAAGAAAAGGTGTTCAGTAAAGTGTTACTCTTTTCGGCGATATCATTCTCAAGCTGTACAAATCGCAAATTTATAGTAATTTGTCTTGGCAACAAAAGGAATATTTCCAAAGATGTGTTAATGCAACACATACAAGCTTGTCGCTTGGTATGTTGTTTTCAAGGAAGCGTTCAGTCTGCATCTAATTCTACTAGAAGTATCATCACCTATGAATGCAAGCTGCAGATAGATATGCTTTTTCTCTACTCTGTTGCTTTTCACATTTTGTCACAATGACGTCTTCCATACTTCTCGATGTACTTTTGTGGGTAACTGTTGTCGCATTGGCATTTCTCCAAATTGGATAGCTTTTCCTCAATCTTTTCTTTTGAAAAACACAGCTTCCTTACACGATCAAATAATCTTCTCACCAATAACCTTTGAAGATGAACTACCCTCCAGTTATCTTTTCTGTGCATATGATCTTATGATCTTACAGTCTCTAACTCGTTGGATACCTGGAAAGTATGTACTGACGAGGAGTCCCAAACCAGTAACAGGCGAATACCCAGTACACCCTGGTTTCCAGCGTATCTCCAACTGACATCGACTCATGATCGAAACGTGGAATAAACAAAATCTCTACAAACCAACTCACACACAGTGAGTACCTTTCATTTTTTTTTCGGATTTTATTTTGATATTTCGCAGAATTACTACGTTTTGCATTTAGTCTGCAACAAGAGATATTACTTATATTACTACACAAACATAACAACGAACTCTTGCGCTACAGTTGTTGTTGTTGTTGTTGGTTGTTTCGATAATCTATAAGTTCACTTGAGTTAAGTGAATCAATATCTGGATATTGGATTGAACAAAGGGAATTCTCAGGGTTAGATATCATAATCTGGAGAGTCAATCATATAGCAAATACATGATTCACAAGATGACATATATCTCCCTCATTTCCAAATATACATTCTCATTCGTATTATCATTATACACATGTTACAATACATGGCACTTTGTAAAGTCATCTACACACCTCACAACAAAAATCTCTTCAAATTATTGTTCATCCATACATTGCAGTCTTGCAGTCTTTCTAAGTGGTTCATGCAGACATCATAAGATGTCTTAGCTCTTCTTTCTCTCATTCCACAATCACAAATTCCAATATCATATTTTACAACAGGTAGTAAAGATGAAATGAAAGTTATGCCGAAAACAGACAGTCTAATGAAGAAACGAGGGTTACTCTAAATGATCATGATTAACATCCCTCCTGGTTGTCATTCTGACATTGATTCAAATATGTTGACTATCTTTCGCTTTCAAGTCTCACTCACCTACACGCTGATGCACATGTTCTCTTAGGTTTATCTTTTCAACAAACATTATAATTAATACATGTTGTTGATGATGTTTTAACTGGTAGAAGGAGTATGTGTATTGTTGTGATGAGTGAAATAAGTGAATCATCCATAACTATAACTATTCTGAAAGACTGGAGAGATATGCGATTAATTCTGTGGGTGTGGAAATGATGAGTTGACACCGATTATCCACTTCGTGAGCTGATCGATTATGCAGTGAGCTGAAGGTAGATGACGTGAGTGAGGTGTGGATTAGTACAATTTACTATACATAATCAGAGAGGACTGTACACTTAGTGAATGGATGCATGAGTGCAGTTGGAGAAAACAATAGAGACATCATGACGACTTGTGTGACTGTGTGTGTGTGTGTAGGACAGCGCGTAAAAGAAAGATGAAAAGACGAGGAAGCAAGGGATGGAAATAGGAGTGTAAAGGGGGGAAGTATGTCGTCATAAAACTGGTTGGTCGACTGGTACGTAGCTGGGCAGATGTGCGATAGTCTAAGAATAAGCATGATTGGGTGTTGCATAGATTAATTTAGGTGGTTTAATGATAGTGTTTGTCAGTTGAGGGTGATGTCTGGGTTTGGTGTGTCGACGCCGTCGGTCCAGTGGTGTAGTGGCTATCACGTCCGCCTCACACGCGAAAAGTAGCCGGTTCGAACCCGGGCTGGACCAGGATGACCTGTCTGGCGATTTTACTATGCCAGCTGAAGTCAACACACATTCCGGTGAGTTGTCAGTGAGGATAGCGGGTGACGGTGCGGCCCCACTGCTGGCCGAAAGTCAGTAGTTGGCTTTTAGTTTGATAATGCTTTAATTCCCCACTATCACTCTCAGATCTCCCTTTTGTACATGTTCACACTTGTTGAATTGACACTCAACTACCGCTATCCCACCTTATCAAATTTCTAACTCTCTCTCTCTCCCTTCGTGCAGTTGACTACTACGTGATTTACAACTTTTATTTTATTTATTTTCACTTGCAAAGCCACTTGTGAATAATTATATCATACAATATACTGTCTTCCCTACCCGACCTTCCAGATTATCACACACTGTTATTTTGATTTTGACCTTTGACCTGAAATATCTCGAGAATAGTACCACCACACATCTATCTATCCATCTATCTTCTGCTTATAACACTTAGGATTTCGACAACACAATAAGAAGACGTAGTTTATCTGAAACGTGTAATGTATGGGCGGATTTCGGACACATTTCGGACATTCTGATCACTCACACGCGCACATGTCATACACAGTTTTTATAGAAGGCAAGAAGGCATGAATAATTACAATACAGGTCAGATTGTGTACAGGTCAAGGTCACAAATAATGGGTAGGGAGATGACGCAAACGGTGTGGGTGAGAAAGATAAAAAGAGAAAAGAGAAATACAAGGCAAAGAAGGGGTTGAAAATATTATGAAGTAAATTGGCCCTTGGTTCTAGTTCGGACTACCAAGGCAGGTTTAAGGTGATAACAAATAGCTTTTGGACACATAAGACAGGTTTAAGTCTTTTTATGGCTAAGGCTTCAATGAATTGAAGTATGTGGCCCAACCTTGTTTTATATATCGTCTTAAAGTCATTGTTGAAATCAACCTTGTGAACCGTCTCTATAATATTCTCCACTATAGATGATGTTGGACATCTATTTCCGGGTTCAATTGTATCTGGCGATTTCATTTGTTGTTGCAGCCACTTTGGAATGTGTTCTGTAGCCCTAACCTGCAGAGACCGATGGGTCCTCCCTATGTACGTGTCTCCACACATACATGTAAATTGATAAACACAGTGGGATGTGACACTATCGTTCGGATAATGTTGGGGTTTACAGGACAGCATGGTTCTCGTTTTCTCTATGAAGATAAGTTCAGCTGCATAATAGGTTCTATTAATTGCGGATTTGAGTCTTTGTCTAGTGATCAGACTTTGTTGATCACCTCTGAACAGCAAGGATATGTAAACATCTTTTTTGGGAGCTGATTGGATTGGTAAAGCTCTATGGTTGACACTTCCGTAACGTCTAATAAATCTCAGTGGGTAATCATTATCTAACAGTATTTCAGTGAGGTGTTGTCTTTCTTCTTCAATTGTATCAGCAGTACAGATACGGTGAATGCGCTTGAATAGACATTTGACCAACGCCTTTTTATACTGTAGTGGACAGAAACTATGATAATTTAGATACTGTCCCGTCCATGTTGACTTTCTGTAGACAGATCGTTTTACTGACCGACCCATCTTCTCGTCGGGTTATGAGTACATCTAAAAATGGCAGGCAACCATTATTCTCTTTAACGTATCTTAACGATATACTGTCTTGTGCTCTGTTGATCTGGTCCAGGATTTATATGGCTTCTGTCGGTTTATCACAAATGACTATTATGTTGTTGTTGTTGTTGTTTGCATTGAAAGATTTTCACCTAATGATGATAATGCATCGTGAAAGACAAATATGCACCAATTAGAGTTGAATGATGAAATTGACTGGAAATCGCTCACTGAGAATGGGTAGGCAGCGTTTAGAAGGTGAAGGCAGCACTCGCACACAAAACACACAGACACGAGACGCACAGAAGCATACACACACACACCCGCAGTCTACACACGTGGTGTGAAAATGACAGGCCGAATCTCAGTCTACTCATTCAGACACAAAATCTGATGGAGATGATGATGATGATGAGCCGAAAAATCTTACTCTGACTCATTAAACACACTGGGATTACTTTGATCATCGTTATAGTCGATCGGTAGACCATTTGCGACTAGTCAAATGATGAGCGAAGTTCGAATTTAGGCGTCCAACTCCTACCTAACATGTGTTATTGCATGTCTTCTTCACCAAATGCTACTGATAATTCACCTCTGTCAGCCATCCACATCCCCATCCCCATCACGTCACACAATCGCACACACACACACTCACCATCTAACTATGCAGAGAGAGTGAGAAGTGAAGTTTCCAAGTGAAGAATACTCCTCACTCACATACCACTTCACATCACATCACATCACACCACCATCACCTATACTCTATCCCTTCACATGACATTCGCACTAACCATATATAACCAGAAACAAACTCCTCTCCAACACTTCGTGTGATCATCATCGCCACTAATTCTTCTCGAAATATTACCAAGACAATTAAAACCAATCGACCAACTTGTCATTGTCACTGTGTGTTAACTATTAAAATAAAATTATAATTATAATTCAATTGACTTCTTTGACGGAACACATTCCATTCCATTCCCATCGTCAACTACTACTACTACTCACCGTAGTCGTCTTACTACCTAACCGAGATGGTGTCTCTTTCACTTCCATTGTCTTCCGTGATGATAATGACGATGACCCAGTAGTCTCTCTCTCTCTCACACACACACATCATATTCAACAAGCCTCGAGTAGCTAGCCAGCTAGCTCATCGACCTTTCTCCAGTCAATGAAGAATCTATGTCTATCGCTCTCTCACTCGCTGTCTATCTTGATCAGGTGAACTCACACGAGTGGACGAAAATAATGAAGACGGTATTGATGCTATTCGGGTGGTGTTACACACTGGTCATCACCATCACCCTGTTTTCTCACGCTTTTTCACGCACTACTTCAGTCTCTCTCCTCCTGCCTGCCTGTCCTGTGAAATTCACACACACACACATACTAAACTAATGTCATCCAATTTCTCATCTTCCAATTCAGCCTATTCCAGTCCCGGCGATTAATAATTGTAATAATAAGCCAAGGAAAAATACCAAGAGGGTTAAGGGGAAGGAGCACTCTTGGTGAGAAGAAGAATCATCAATCCAAGTTTGGCCACGATAGGAACAGCATCTGGACGTGTTCATTCTGGCTACAAAGCTCCGGTTTAATCGATCTTCTTGCAACAGCTTCAGCTATGTGTAGGAAACCTAAGCGAACTGTACGGGATAACGACTTCGGAATTTTTTCCTTTGCTTATTATTACAATTATTATTATTCGTCATAATTCATGCCCTTCATACAAACATTCCATCAATACCATCGAATTCTCCATTTATATTATCCGGACTTATGATTAGTGATATTATCTGTTTTCTCAATATATGCCTCTACCTGTTTCATTTCACATATTCCTTATTTCATTATGAACCACCACTCATCGCAGTCTTACTATCTCCTGTATAACACAGACCGCTTTGTACTAGCCACTCACTCACTCACCTGACACCTTTTATAACCTTGAACTGACTTACTTGCCAATTTTCATACCCCACACCCTACAAATCTGTTATGATTAATCACCACCATTGTCTCCCGTTTCACAATATTTTCTAATCGATTTCAGCCAACTACCACGTTTATCGCACAAATACGACTATTTATTTTGACATCCCATAACCACTAATCTCTTATTCTACGTTAAAAATGTATCCACCGCCAGATAACTGGATTTATTGTAACGACAACAAATAGTATATTTTATAATTGTAAGAACCTGGAAAGAAATTATTGAAAAGAATATTCTTCGTTCAGATTGACTTTTAAACGATCTACCGATCTACTATAACGATGATCAAAGTAATCCCAGTGTGTTTAATGAGTCAGAGTAAGATTTTTCGACTCATCATCATCATCTCCATCAGATTTTGTGTCTGAATGAATCGACTAAGAATTGACCTGTCAGTTTCACTGCCCGTGTGGTTAACTGAGTGTGTAGGACATGATAAATATTTCTACACAGGACATTAATATTAGTTCACACATAATATAAAAGTTAGCATAACACGACTAGTTAGTCAGCTAGTGCTGGTGTACCAAAATAATCAGTTACTTTCACAGAATATTTATATACATTTATAAATCCCTCCTTGAGGACTCCTCCACTTGCTTTCTTCTGTGCTGCTGTCGTTTGTCTTCCTTTCTCTCTCTCTCTCTCTCTCAACATTTTACCTTCTATATGACTTTTTGAATGAGAATAGAGAATGTAGATAGTTGACCACTTACAATGACAAATGATCTGCAAACATTACTGGTCCCATATCCTACAACTGCCTGGTGAATTACCCATCACCTTCACCCACGACGCATCCTGGATCACAGTTGTCGAATATACCTTTATACCAATGGGAAATTATGGATTTATAATACTTCACGATTGTAATTTATAACATAACTGATTGTGACTGTAAAAATGGCTTACTTGCATCTTGTGAACACCTGTTTATAAGAAAATATAAACTATTTTTATTATTATTATTATTATTACTAGTCTGAATTGAGTACAATTCACTTCTGGTGTTACTTATGATGAAAATGCTGACAAGATTACACAAGTGTATCACTTATTTGGAATTCATTCCCAATTTGGATGTAAATCAAGAATAAGATTCGATGTCATACACAGCGAAGTTATATGGGCGAATGACACTTCAAGCTTTACTTTTTTCCCAAGTATTTGTAATCCATCCAAAACATGCTTGGGTTTCTTTATTAATACGAAGACAATATTTCTATATTACTTGATGTGCTCCACTTAATGACTAGTTAGCCGATTGTACGCATAACACTAAAGACAAAAAGACAGTAACCACGTAATTTCACCATAAACAAAGTTTATGTCATTGAAATAATCACTGAATATGAATAAGGCATTAAGAAGACAAATTTCGCGAGATGATATCGTCATTGCGTAGTTTCTTTACAACCGCTTCACAACGAACATGGTTAACAATGATAAAATAAAGTTCATGAAAATTACTCAGTTAAATAAAAAACGAAAGTACATACTAATGACCAATCATATTTAAATAGGTCATGTAGTCCATGGTAGGCGAAGATTGAAGTCTATTGTTTTTTGTACACACTGTTTAGGCTGTATGTGATTAATCCCCCAAAGTGCTTCCATCAACTTCAATAACCAACCTTGAATTAGAGTTATGTGAAATAACTGTGAAACAGTCATGAATATTGATTTTGTGACCAGACATTGATAAGTGTTTTGCAATGGATGATGCTGGATTTCTACTAAGATTAATCGCGTTAGGATTTCGATATGATTTACTAGCCATTCCATTATGGGTAAATTTTTGTTTTGATAAAGTCTCACAGGGTTATACAGTAATGTAGTGTAAACATTACCCATAATAGAATTATACTCTACCACAGTGCACAAGTTTTATTCTTATATCAATTTACTAGCCATTTTGGAACATGTTCTTTTCGACGACATTGGAACATTCTGTTAGTTCTAGCTATATAGGTGTCACCGTAGCTGCAGGTGAACTTGTAGATACAGTTTGAAGTAGAGTCCACAGAATTTCGTCCTTTAATCCTAGGTAGGTACAGGGATCGAAAATGTTCGGCAGGTGAGAAAAAGAGATGCGGCGTAGAATGTGCGTTTGATGGCCGGCCGAAGTCTTTGAGCAGTCAACCGCATAATCTGGTCGCCCTTGAATGGTAGATTAATAAAGATAGCTTTCTTTGGTACCGAAGCTGTCTTTTATTCATTGTTTTAATCATTGAATACCTTGGGAATATATTTTCAAGTCGTCCTCCAGTGCCTTTCGACATGCATTAGTTACATTTCACATCCGAGATTTCGCACTTCTCTCTCTCTTCTCTACACTCGTTTCGTGCATTCCTTCCTTCTTCTTTGTTTAAAAATAGTCATCAAAGACTTCTTAATTTCATCATTTCATTTCGGTACGTACACATACGTTATTTCACATTACATGAAGATTACTCAGAAACTTATTTGCCAAACATACGATACAGTAACACACTCACTCACTCACAAAACATCATTAGTGAATACATATCAAAATTTATTTAACAAATATCAAAAGGAATAAAAATTATGCGTATATCATTTGAGTGTACTTTCTCAGTCTGTCTTCAAGATGGCGTCATCGAATTCATCTTCTCACTCAAATATCGCTTCTTCATTTCCAGAACTTCTATCTTCAAATCCAGATATCTCATCTGCTTCTCAAACATCAAAGCCGAACGTCGTCTTCTCTCACCATCATCCACATCATCATCAGATCTAGACAGGGGAGGGAGAAGATTCTGTTATTTACTTCTCACAAAATAAACCAACTACGAATCAGAGGTTATCAAATTCACCACAACACTTACATAACTACAGTTGGAAACACTCACCTACCCACCCACTCACTCACTCACTCACAGCTCAATCCCTCTCATCTTAGCACATCAAATCTACTATTAACTTATCCACAATCACCGACAACAATCAGCTAGCTCCACAGCCTTCACAATCACCTCCCCCCCATATACTCTCCACCTTCACCTCATTATCTGTCACTCGTACACATCATATTCAAGATACTCTCTGTGTGTCCGTCTTTCCATCTGCAATACCCTCTGATTGTTCGCCTCGTCAGGGAAATCACACACCAATGAATAAATTAATTAGTTAATAAATAGATAGATAACACATATCTACATATGCAAAGCATTGGTGAATAGTGACAATCGAAAAACCAACAAGCAACTCTACAACACGTCCTGTGTGCTTCCACCCTTCTCCGACTCATTCATCTCAACTCAAACTAATCAACAAATCCGTAGAAACAAACACTTCGAAATACAACCTCACTCACTAGAATGCATGCATACATGTATGCACATGTAAACACCCACCCAGTCGGTCAACCGAACAATCCACTCACCATCACATTCATTTCGTTCATCCTACATCCTACATCACATTCTATCAAAACACTCTCCAAATCATCAACATTCACTCATCACCTCACATTAAAACCACGAGGCTCAGACGAACTCTCACATCGCCTTACTAACTGCCAACAACAAGGATAACAACAACAGCAATTGCTCACCTCTCTTCTCAATTAAAACTCCATATACACAGGAGGCGTTACATTACTGCACACTTTTCAACTCAAATCACCGAAACACATCTCGTTATTGTACAACTGGTTTACAATCAATACACCATCATGATTCTCTTCACCTCTCCACATACACATTCTTTCATTCAATGTGTCGCCTTCATCCTCAGTCACAATCATCCACCTCTTCACTCCTGACACCATCACAAACCCACATTTACACACGCCAACACGCACACGAACACATACACGCATACACCCACAACAACAACAATCACTTACACTAACTAATAATAAATAACAAATATCAAGTAGAAAGGTGAAATTATACACACGTGAGTTTCGATCTATTCCCAGACTATCATTGCTAAATTAAATCAAGCACACTCACCTACACACAATGGTTGAGTCACATTCGAATCAAGAGAAGTGACCAACTAAGACCACCACAACACACCACAGAACAGGACACTCGGACAAGTTAACACAACAAATATCATTACTCACCTATAACCCCGGTCACTTGCATCGCCAGTCCCCACTCCCCCATCACCAACTCCATTCACATCCATCTCCTCCACACTCTCCTCATCACTCGACACCGACAAGTCAATAGTCTCACTCTCGCCAGAACCACCTCCTCCAACACACCTTGGTTCACAAACTCCAACATCGCCAACACGACAACCCTTCACCTCACCACCATTCGAAACACTCACAGATTCATTCACTCCACTGTGTGTTCCAACTCCATTAGTCAACTCGTCGCTCTTATTCCCACTCTTCACAGTCTTCTCCGCTGAGTCGTATGGAACACACAAATCTTGGGGAATAGGAGCTATTGAGTAGACGTTCAAAATTCTCAAACCCATCGTGTTTGAGGGACTTGTGTGAGTGGAGACCGTAGGCGTTGAATTAATGTGGGGTCCCGGTGATATCCGAACACATGGTGAGGGAGTCAGTAACGGAAGACTCAATTGACGAAGACTCGAGACAACGCTACCTACCTTCATTCAATAGGATTAACATGTCATAATGGAATGTGAACATACCGGAGTACACTGACCACTCACATGGGAATCTCCATTAACACTGACCACCACTTGATGAATAGAGGCGGATTCAGAAGACTTCGGAGTATCGGGACACACTGTCTTGTCTGTCTGTCATGGTGTGATCCAGCTCTCTCAGCATTTTCTGTCCCTTATGACGAAGTCGAGTCCAGTGTCGTCTGGGATAACCCTTCGAGTGGAGATATTCTGAGAATTGCATCCACATGTGTTTCTTCATCAGCATTGATGGCCGACTTTTTTCTTTGTCCGTCAACATATTCTTGTATTTGACTAGTAGTTGTGTGAATTCTCTCATCTCGTCTTTTGTGTATCCCATCGGTGTGATTGGCTTCGCTTGTTCTTTGATTGCTTCATCATTCTGTGTCGGAGATGTATTGGCCATTATCAATGACTATAATAGTAGTAATAATAATATTGATAATAATAATAATCCAGCGGTTTTGGAGATATTCCGTAATTTGTTTCAGTATGTCAGCAAGTCGTGGTGTTATTCTCGGTTAGTGTATTTCTCTGGTATATTTCTACGTGTCGTGTTTTTGTATATATGATGATGATGATGATGATATGATATAAAAGGAAGACAGTGTCTAACTGCTCTTATCATAGGTGTATGTATATGGAAGGGTTGTCATTGGATGATGTAAAGGTGATTTTCGTCACAGGACGCACACACACACACGAGTGTTGGCTAGACATGTTGGCTTTGTTTTCTTCTGCTGGTGAGGTGGTGATTGAGGTCCAGACAGGATTTTGGAATGAAGCATTTCTCATTGGTTGTTGTTTTGTTTCAGCCTATGTTTTGTTTGTACATGGATGCACGTGGGTGTGTTTGAAATCATGGAGATATGCATGCATTGAAGCCGTTTATATCACTCCTATCCTTCTCTCTCTCCTTCTCTCTGTCTGTCTGTCTATCTATTCGTGTGTGTGCGTGTTTGTATCTGTTGTCTATATGAGGTCTACAATCCTGTTCATTCATTCATTCATTCATTCATTCATTGACTCATTGATTTATTCATGTCTACTTCATGATTGGTGGAAAACAAGATGTAGAAGTTTTCATGATGCATTCACATAACATATTATAACATACAACATAAGATAAGGTACCATTGAAATGGCAATGTTTAATCTACACTGTCGATCAGTCGATCGAAATTAACACAACGGAGGTTTATATATAAAAGGAACATCTTCTGTGTGACTTTAGATAAGACTGATATGGAAGCGTTGTCATTGGGCCTTAAATTTTGCGATAAAATAGTTTATATTGACCAATTACAGATAGAAGTACAGTTAGAAAACCTCTTCATTCAGCCACTAGACCTAGAACCGTCCTCCCAATACGAGTTAGACAGATTGAAAAGTACCTTGGTTGATTTATAAAATTATATTTGTAAAATCTCAGCGAAATTGAAATGATTAATTCCAACGGTTCGTTCGTCAATCTGGTCCGAACTTCTTCAGGGAAATTAATCGAAATTAACCTAACAAAGTTTATATATAGAAGGGACATCTCTTTTTTTCAAATTGTTTGTCCTGTCATATAAATCAAGAAACATCTATCAATAGGTGTACTAAACAAAACAAAAATTGTATGAACTATGATCAGAAAATTTTTGACCTCAGACTTTCAAAATTTGTCTACTTTTGTTAAAATATATGCGTATATGCAGTATACAATGGTGTGTGTGTGTGTGTGTGTGTGTGTGTGTGGGTGAACAGTCATAAAACATTTGCTATTCTCACATGAGCTGTGATCAAGATTTGATCGGATAGTTGCAAAATAATTGAGATTTTTACAAATATAATATAATTTTTTATAAATTTTTTATTCTCTCCATAAGAAGATGTAGACAATCGGGAATTTGACCGAGTGTGACTAGTTGTTGATACATATCCAATTTTTATTTATTAGTCAGGATTTGCCATGCATCAGCTAACATCACACCTTCACGCCTGTTCAAATTGTTGGGATTCACCCATATATTTAGGGTTTCTGCAGTCAGTCTTTCTTTCTACCAACTAACACCTTCCCGTAGAACCTTACTCTTATCAAAGTCGATTTTGTGTCCCGTTTCTATCGTATGCAGTGCAGTGCAATCGCTGAGTTGTTTTCTAGTGTCTTCAAGTCTGCAGAGGTCTTTGGAACCAACCACCTCTAGACATTGTTTATGCTCTTTCACTCTTATATTGACCTGTCTGGAAGTTTCTCCTACATATACTGCGTTACAATCCCCACAATTGATCTGGTATACACAATTCTGCTGGTTTTCTTCTTCTATTTTATCCTTAACCTTCACCAGTAATGAGCGTAAGGTGTTGGTTGCACGAAAATACACTCTTATGTTATGATCGTTAAGGATTCACTTTATTCCATGGGATGTTTCTTTGCGGCAAGGAATCACCGCTGTACCAACCCAATTCTTAGCAGCAGGTTTTGATTCATCCTTATCTTCACATTTTAAATACCTTTCTATGAAAGCTTTAGGATAATTATGTGATTCAAGAGTGGATCGAACCAATCTTAGTTCCTTGCTAATATCGTCCTCCTCAGTAACTAGATGTTTGGCTCTGTGCGTGGATGCACAGTGGTTAGGACTCTCGCCGACCATGCACATGGTCCGGGGTTCGAGCCCGCACCGACGCACATCTGATATCTATGGTCGGCCTCAAAATTTGGGCTACCGATATCCATGCTGAAAATTCCATACTTGTACCGAAAATACAGTGTGGAATCAAGCTGTAAATCAAAAATAAATAAAATAAAAATGTTGATCAGATTCTTGGCCACAGTTACTTTGGTGGTAAATGGGTGAGCTGAATAGTAATCTAGGTATCTATCTGAATTTGTTGGCTTTCTGAAAATGTTTATTTTAAATTTGCCATCCAATTTTCTTTTTACTAATTGGTCCAGGAACTCCAACTCATTTTCATTGGATTCAACCTCTTTGGAAATCTTGATGGTTTCTGACATCTTGTTTATGAAGTGAAAAACTTCATTTAACCAACTACGTTTGATTATGATGAAGGTATCATCTACGTATCTTAACCACATCCTGGAGGGACTAGGGCATCTCATAATTGCATTTATTTCTAATGAGTGCATAAACAGATTGGCGACTAGCGGAGATACTGGTGATCCCATAGAAATACCTCCTGTTTGACGATAGAGAACCCCTCTGAATGTAAATAACGTAGATCGAAGACACAATTCTAATACCTTCATAATTTCGTCGGGATTTAAAGGACAACGACCACTGAGTTCGTCGTCAGCACAAAGTAAATTATAAATAATACTTAAAGAATCATTAACAGGTACATTCGTGAATAGTGAATAGACATCGAAACTTGGCATTATTTCATCTTCTGCAATATTAGTCAAATTTATTTTCCTCTTAAATTCATACGAATTTTTCACTCCATGCTCCACTCTCATTTCAAATGGGCTAAGAATTCGATAAATGTATTTTGAGAGTTTGTATGTCGGAGAGTTAGTAAAATCCACTACTGGACGTAGTGTAACCTCTGGTTTGTGTATTTTTGGTAACCCATAAAATCTACAGGGGCTGCAACTTTTTGGAGCCAGAGTAAACCAAAGTGATACACCGAGTTTCTCTTTTATCAACTGTAACATTTTTCTTGTTTCAACCTTCAGCTTATTTATTGTCGCTCTTGATTTATTCACGTTGAATTTTTCATAAGGTCCGTCATTAATATGATCAATGGCCTTCTTTTCGTAATCTGCAGAGATCATGACAACTGTGATATTGCCTTTATCTGCCCTTTCAATGACAATTGATTTATCTTGTTGTAGGTGTCTTAATGCCAGTTGCTCGTTTTTATTTATATTCGGCGCATTTGGCTTCTAGTTCAGTAGTGCGGCTGCAATTTCGTGTCTTATGACGTTTGCCTCTTCGGCTGTCACTGACTTTAACGACGGTTCAGTTGCTGGAACTACTTCAAATATTTTGACTATCTTTCGCTTTCAAGTCTCACTCACCTACACGCTGATGCACATGTTCTCTTAGGTTTATCTTTTCAACAAACATTATAATTAATACATGTTGTTGATGATGTTTTAACTGGTAGAAGGAGTATGTGTATTGTTGTGATGAGTGAAATAAGTGAATCATCCATAACTATAACTATTCTGAAAGACTGGAGAGATATGCGATTAATTCTGTGGTGTGGAAATGATGAGTTGACACCGATTATCCACTTCGTGAGCTGATCGATTATGCAGTGAGCTGAAGGTAGATGACGTGAGTGAGGTGTGGATTAGTACAATTTACTATACATAATCAGAGAGGACTGTACACTTAGTGAATGGATGCATGAGTGCAGTTGGAGAAAACAATAGAGACATCATGACGACTTGTGTGACTGTGTGTGTGTGTGTAGGACAGCGCGTAAAAGAAAGATGAAAAGACGAGGAAGCAAGGGATGGAAATAGGAGTGTAAAGGGGGGAAGTATGTCGTCATAAAACTGGTTGGTCGACTGGTACGTAGCTGGGCAGATGTGCGATAGTCTAAGAATAAGCATGATTGGGTGTTGCATAGATTAATTTAGGTGGTTTAATGATAGTGTTTGTCAGTTGAGGGTGATGTCTGGGTTTGGTGTGTCGACGCCGTCGGTCCAGTGGTGTAGTGGCTATCACGTCCGCCTCACACGCGAAAAGTAGCCGGTTCGAACCCGGGCTGGACCAGGATGACCTGTCTGGCGATTTTACTATGCCAGCTGAAGTCAACACACATTCCGGTGAGTTGTCAGTGAGGATAGCGGGTGACGGTGCGGCCCCACTGCTGGCCGAAAGTCAGTAGTTGGCTTTTAGTTTGATAATGCTTTAATTCCCCACTATCACTCTCAGATCTCCCTTTTGTACATGTTCACACTTGTTGAATTGACACTCAACTACCGCTATCCCACCTTATCAAATTTCTAACTCTCTCTCTCTCTCCCTTCGTGCAGTTGACTACTACGTGATTTACAACTTTTATTTTATTTATTTTCACTTGCAAAGCCACTTGTGAATAATTATATCATACAATATACTGTCTTCCCTACCCGACCTTCCAGATTATCACACACTGTTATTTTGATTTTGACCTTTGACCTGAAATATCTCGAGAATAGTACCACCACACATCTATCTATCCATCTATCTTCTGCTTATAACACTTAGGATTTCGACAACACAATAAGAAGACGTAGTTTATCTGAAACGTGTAATGTATGGGCGGATTTCGGACACATTTCGGACATTCTGATCACTCACACGCGCACATGTCATACACAGTTTTTATAGAAGGCAAGAAGACATGAATAATTACAATACAGGTCAGATTGTGTACAGGTCAAGGTCACAAATAATGGGTAGGGAGACGCAAACGGTGTGGGTGAGAAAGATAAAAAGAGAAAAGAGAAATACAAGGCAAAGAAGGGGTTGAAAATATTATGAAGTAAATTGGCCCTTGGTTCTAGTTCGGACTACCAAGGCAGGTTTAAGGTGATAACAAATAGCTTTTGGACACATAAGACAGGTTTAAGTCTTTTTATGGCTAAGGCTTCAATGAATTGAAGTATGTGGCCCAACCTTGTTTTATATATCGTCTTAAAGTCATTGTTGAAATCAACCTTGTGAACCGTCTCTATAATATTCTCCACTATAGATGATGTTGGACATCTATTTCCGGGTTCAATTGTATCTGGCGATTTCATTTGTTGTTGCAGCCACTTTGGAATGTGTTCTGTAGCCCTAACCTGCAGAGACCGATGGGTCCTCCCTATGTACGTGTCTCCACACATACATGTAAATTGATAAACACAGTGGGATGTGACACTATCGTTCGGATAATGTTGGGGTTTACAGGACAGCATGGTTCTCGTTTTCTCTATGAAGATAAGTTCAGCTGCATAATAGGTTCTATTAATTGCGGATTTGAGTCTTTGTCTAGTGATCAGACTTTGTTGATCACCTCTGAACAGCAAGGATATGTAAACATCTTTTTTGGGAGCTGATTGGATTGGTAAAGCTCTATGGTTGACACTTCCGTAACGTCTAATAAATCTCAGTGGGTAATCATTATCTAACAGTATTTCAGTGAGGTGTTGTCTTTCTTCTTCAATTGTATCAGCAGTACAGATACGGTGAATGCGCTTGAATAGACATTTGACCAACGCCTTTTTATACTGTAGTGGACAGAAACTATGATAATTTAGATACTGTCCCGTCCATGTTGACTTTCTGTAGACAGATCGTTTTACTGACCGACCCATCTTCTCGTCGGGTTATGAGTACATCTAAAAATGGCAGGCAACCATTATTCTCTTTAACGTATCTTAACGATATACTGTCTTGTGCTCTGTTGATCTGGTCCAGGATTTATATGGCTTCTGTCGGTTTATCACAAATGACTATTATGTTGTTGTTGTTGTTGTTTGCATTGAAAGATTTTCACCTAATGATGATAATGCATCGTGAAAGACAAATATGCACCAATTAGAGTTGAATGATGAAATTGACTGGAAATCGCTCACTGAGAATGGGTAGGCAGCGTTTAGAAGGTGAAGGCAGCACTCGCACACAAAACACACAGACACGAGACGCACAGAAGCATACACACACACACACAGTCTACACACGTGGTGTGAAAATGACAGGCCGAATCTCAGTCTACTCATTCAGACACAAAATCTGATGGAGATGATGATGATGATGAGCCGAAAAATCTTACTCTGACTCATTAAACACACTGGGATTACTTTGATCATCGTTATAGTCGATCGGTAGACCATTTGCGACTAGTCAAATGATGAGCGAAGTTCGAATTTAGGCGTCCAACTCCTACCTAACATGTGTTATTGCATGTCTTCTTCACCAAATGCTACTGATAATTCACCTCTGTCAGCCATCCACATCCCCAACCCCATCACGTCACACAATCGCACACACACACACTCACCATCTAACTATGCAGAGAGAGTGAGAAGTGAAGTTTCCAAGTGAAGAATACTCCTCACTCACATACCACTTCACATCACATCACATCACACCACCATCACCTATACTCTATCCCTTCACATGACATTCGCACTAACCATATATAACCAGAAACAAACTCCTCTCCAACACTTCGTGTGATCATCATCGCCACTAATTCTTCTCGAAATATTACCAAGACAATTAAAACCAATCGACCAACTTGTCACTGTCACTGTGTGTTAACTATTAAAATAAAATTATAATTATAATTCAATTGACTTCTTTGACGGAACACATTCCATTCCATTCCCATCGTCAACTACTACTACTACTCACCGTAGTCGTCTTACTACCTAACCGAGATGGTGTCTCTTTCACTTCCATTGTCTTCCGTGATGATAATGACGATGACCCAGTAGTCTCTCTCTCTCTCTCACACACACACAGCATATTCAACAAGCCTCGAGTAGCTAGCCAGCTAGCTCATCGACCTTTCTCCAGTCAATGAAGAATCTATGTCTATCGCTCTCTCACTCGCTGTCTATCTTGATCAGGTGAACTCACACGAGTGGACGAAAATAATGAAGACGGTATTGATGCTATTCGGGTGGTGTTACACACTGGTCATCACCATCACCCTGTTTTCTCACGCTTTTTCACGCACTACTTCAGTCTCTCTCCTCCTGCCTGCCTGTCCTGTGAAATTCACACACACACACATACTAAACTAATGTCATCCAATTTCTCATCTTCCAATTCAGCCTATTCCAGTCCCGGCGATTAATAATTGTAATAATAAGCCAAGGAAAAATACCAAGAGGGTTAAGGGGAAGGAGCACTCTTGGTGAGAAGAAGAATCATCAATCCAAGTTTGGCCACGATAGGAACAGCATCTGGACGTGTTCATTCTGGCTACAAAGCTCCGGTTTAATCGATCTTCTTGCAACAGCTTCAGCTATGTGTAGGAAACCTAAGCGAACTGTACGGGATAACGACTTCGGAATTTTTTCCTTTGCTTATTATTACAATTATTATTATTCGTCATAATTCATGCCCTTCATACAAACATTCCATCAATACCATCGAATTCTCCATTTATATTATCCGGACTTATGATTAGTGATATTATCTGTTTTCTCAATATATGCCTCTACCTGTTTCATTTCACATATTCCTTATTTCATTATGAACCACCACTCATCGCAGTCTTACTATCTCCTGTATAACACAGACCGCTTTGTACTAGCCACTCACTCACTCACCTGACACCTTTTATAACCTTGAACTGACTTACTTGCCAATTTTCATACCCCACACCCTACAAATCTGTTATGATTAATCACCACCATTGTCTCCCGTTTCACAATATTTTCTAATCGATTTCAGCCAACTACCACGTTTATCGCACAAATACGACTATTTATTTTGACATCCCATAACCACTAATCTCTTATTCTACGTTAAAAATGTATCCACCGCCAGATAACTGGATTTATTGTAACGACAACAAATAGTATATTTTATAATTGTAAGAACCTGGAAAGAAATTATTGAAAAGAATATTCTTCGTTCAGATTGACTTTTAAACGATCTACCGATCTACTATAACGATGATCAAAGTAATCCCAGTGTGTTTAATGAGTCAGAGTAAGATTTTTCGACTCACCATAATCATCTCCATCAGATTTTGTGTCTGAATGAATCGACTAAGAATTGACCTGTCAGTTTCACTGCCCGTGTGGTTAACTGAGTGTGTAGGACATGATAAATATTTCTACACAGGACATTAATATTAGTTCACACATAATATAAAAGTTAGCATAACACGACTAGTTAGTCAGCTAGTGCTGGTGTACCAAAATAATCAGTTACTTTCACAGAATATTTATATACATTTATAAATCCCTCCTTGAGGACTCCTCCACTTGCTTTCTTCTGTGCTGCTGTCGTTTGTCTTCCTTTCTCTCTCTCTCTCTCTCCCTCAACATTTTACCTTCTATATGACTTTTTGAATGAGAATAGAGAATGTAGATAGTTGACCACTTACAATGACAAATGATCTGCAAACATTACTGGTCCCATATCCTACAACTGCCTGGTGAATTACCCATCACCTTCACCCACGACGCATCCTGGATCACAGTTGTCGAATATACCTTTATACCAATGGGAAATTATGGATTTATAATACTTCACGATTGTAATTTATAACATAACTGATTGTGACTGTAAAAATGGCTTACTTGCATCTTGTGAACACCTGTTTATAAGAAAATATAAACTATTTTTATTATTATTATTATTACTAGTCTGAATTGAGTACAATTCACTTCTGGTGTTACTTATGATGAAAATGCTGACAAGATTACACAAGTGTATCACTTATTTGGAATTCATTCCCAATTTGGATGTAAATCAAGAATAAGATTCGATGTCATACACAGCGAAGTTATATGGGCGAATGACACTTCAAGCTTTACTTTTTTCCCAAGTATTTGTAATCCATCCAAAACATGCTTGGGTTTCTTTATTAATACGAAGACAATATTTCTATATTACTTGATGTGCTCCACTTAATGACTAGTTAGCCGATTGTACGCATAACACTAAAGACAAAAAGACAGTAACCACGTAATTTCACCATAAACAAAGTTTATGTCATTGAAATAATCACTGAATATGAATAAGGCATTAAGAAGACAAATTTCGCGAGATGATATCGTCATTGCGTAGTTTCTTTACAACCGCTTCACAACGAACATGGTTAACAATGATAAAATAAAGTTCATGAAAATTACTCAGTTAAATAAAAAACGAAAGTACATACTAATGACCAATCATATTTAAATAGGTCATGTAGTCCATGGTAGGCGAAGATTGAAGTCTATTGTTTTTTGTACACACTGTTTAGGCTGTATGTGATTAATCCCCCAAAGTGCTTCCATCAACTTCAATAACCAACCTTGAATTAGAGTTATGTGAAATAACTGTGAAACAGTCATGAATATTGATTTTGTGACCAGACATTGATAAGTGTTTTGCAATGGATGATGCTGGATTTCTACTAAGATTAATCGCGTTAGGATTTCGATATGATTTACTAGCCATTCCATTATGGGTAAATTTTTGTTTTGATAAAGTCTCACAGGGTTATACAGTAATGTAGTGTAAACATTACCCATAATAGAATTATACTCTACCACAGTGCACAAGTTTTATTCTTATATCAATTTACTAGCCATTTTGGAACATGTTCTTTTCGACGACATTGGAACATTCTGTTAGTTCTAGCTATATAGGTGTCACCGTAGCTGCAGGTGAACTTGTAGATACAGTTTGAAGTAGAGTCCACAGAATTTCGTCCTTTAATCCTAGGTAGGTACAGGGATCGAAAATGTTCGGCAGGTGAGAAAAAGAGATGCGGCGTAGAATGTGCGTTTGATGGCCGGCCGAAGTCTTTGAGCAGTCAACCGCATAATCTGGTCGCCCTTGAATGGTAGATTAATAAAGATAGCTTTCTTTGGTACCGAAGCTGTCTTTTATTCATTGTTTTAATCATTGAATACCTTGGGAATATATTTTCAAGTCGTCCTCCAGTGTCCCTTCGACATGCATTAGTTACATTTCACATCCGAGATTTCTCACTCTCTCTCCCACTTCTACACTCGTTTCGTGCATTCCTTCCTTCTTCTTTGTTTAAAAATAGTCATCAAAGACTTCTTAGTTTCATCATTTCATTTTCGAGGTGAATATTTCTTGATCCAGATGTCACGGACTCCACATCACCATCACCAGCAGTGTGAATTCTGTCTCTCTCTCTCCTCCTCTATCTGTGAATTTCCGTCAACGATACAATAAACTTGATACAATATAGACGACGATAGATGAATTGAACAGAAAATGTGACAACCATAACCTGATTAACTAACTGGCTGGCTAGTCACATCCCCGAATACAATTCATCAAAATACAACTCTGATCACTCACTCCATTATTATAGATAAGAGGAGTTATACCCTCACACATTGACCAACTTTCATACTTATAACAACTCCGATCACATGGAGAACAATCAGAACAGTCAAAGATACCGGCCTTATCAAGTGAATATAGACATCATCAATCCATCCCTCCCTACCCCCATCCAACCATCCATTCTCTCATTCAACTGAATATCACCAAGAATCAAACACACACACACACGCCCACAAACAAACAATTCCGTGTGTCATAACCCGAAGGATCGTGAGAATATGAAATGTATTTCAATATAATGCCATCACCTAGACTGTAAGTGAACATCAGTCGCCCACATCACTCTCCATCATCTCAACAAATACTTCTCCGACAGGAGAAACAGACAAAATCTCCACCGGATGTCAACAAAATCGGTACGTACACATACGTTATTTTACATTACATGAAGATTACTCAGAAACTTATTTGCCAAACATGCGATACAGTAACACACTCACTCACTCACTCACAAAACATCATTAGTGAATACATATCAAAATTTATTTAACAAATATCAAAAGGAATAAAAATTATGCGTATATCATTCGAGTGTACTTCCTCAGTCTGTCTTCAAGATGGCGTCATCGAATTCATCTTCTCACTCAAATATCGCTTCTTCATTTCCAGAACTTCTATCTTCAAATCCAGATATCTCATCTGCTTCTCAAACATCAAAGCCGAACGTCGTCTTCTCTCACCATCATCCACATCATCATCAGATCTAGACGGGGGAGGGAGAAGATTCTGTTATTTACTTCTCACAAAATAAACCAACTACGAATCAGAAATTGTCAAATTCACCACAACACTTACATAACTACAGTTGCAAACACTCACCTACCCATCCACTCACTCACTCACTCACAGCTCAATCCCTCTCATCTTAACACATCTAATCTACTATTAACTTATCCACAATCACCGACAACAATCAGCTAGCTCCACAGTCTTCACAATCACCTCCCCGCCCATATACTCTCCACCTTCACCTCATTATCTGTCTTTGGTATACATCATATTCAAGATACTCTCCATCTCCATGCTTGTCCGTCTGTCCATCTGCATTACCCTCTGACTGTTCGCCTTGTCGAGTAAATCACACACCAATTAATTAACTAATAAATAGATAGATAGATAGATAACACATATCTAAGTATGCAAAGCATTGGTGAACAGTGACAATCGAAAAACCAACAAACAACTCTACAACACTTCCTGTGTGCTTCCACCCTTCTCCGACTCATTCATCTCAACTCAAACTAATCAACAAATCCGTAGAAACAAACACTTCGAAATACAACCTCACTCACTAGAATGCATGCATACACGTATGAACAACCACCCACCCAGTCGGCCAACCGAACAATCCACTCACCATCACATTCATTTCATCCATCCTACATCACTTTCTATCAAAACCCTCTCCAAACCATCAACATTTACACATCGATTCACAGTAAATCCTTGAAGCTCCCACGAACACTCACACTGTCCTTCTAATTGACAACAACAGCAATTGCTCACCTCTCTTCTCAATTAACACTTCAAATACACAGGAGGCGTTACATTACTGCACACTTTACAACTCAAATCACCGAAACACATCTCGTTATTGTACAACTGGTTTACAATCAATACGCCATCATGATTCTCTTCACCTCTCCACATACACATTCTTTCATTCAATGTGTCGCCTTCATCCTCAGTCACAATCATCCACCTCGTCACTCCTGACACCATCACAACCCCACATTTACACACGCCAACAAGTACACTCACACACGAACACATACACGCATACACCCACAACAACATCAGCAACAACAACAATCACTTCCACTAAGTAATAATAAATAACAAACATCAAGTAGAAAGGTGAAATAATTAACACGCGAGTTTCGATCTATTCCCAGACTATCATTGCTAAATTAAATCAAACACACTCACCTACACACAATGGTTGAGTCACATTCGAAATTTAACCTGAATCAAGAGAAGTGACCAACTAAGACTACCACAACACAACACAATACACCACAGAACAGCACAGTACATTACATCACATGACAGGACAGGACAAGTCGGACAAGTTAACACAACAAATATCATTACTCACCTATAACCCCGGTCACTTGCATCGCCAGTCCCCACTCCCCCATCACCAACTCCATTCACATCCATCTCCTCCACACTCTCCTCATCACTCGACACCGACAAGTCAATAGTCTCACTCTCGCCAGAACCACCTCCTCCAACACACCTTGGTTCACAAACTCCAACATCGCCAACACGACAACCCTTCACCTCCACACCATTCGAAACACTCACAGATTCATTCACTCCACTGTGTGTTCCAACTCCATTAGTCAACTCGTCGCTCTTATTCCCACTCTTCACAGTCTTCTCCACTGAGTCGTATGGAACACACAAATCTTGGGGAATATGAGCTATTGAGTAGACGTTCAAAATTCTCAAACCCATCGTGTTTGAAGGATTTGTGTCAGTGGAGACCGTAGAAGGCGTCGAATTAATGTGGGGTCCCGGTGATATCCGAACACATGGTGAGGGAGTCAGTGACGGAAGACTTAATTGACCAACACTCGAGTCAACACTACCTACCTTAATTTATTAGGATTAACATGTCATAATGGAATGTGAACATACTGGAGTACACTGACCACTCACATGGGAATCTCCATTGACACTGCCCGTCACTTGATGAATAGAGGCGGATTCAGAAGACTTCGGAATATCGCGACACAATCTGCCTTGTCTGTCTTTCATGGTGAGATCCATCTCCCTCAGCATTTTCTGTCCCTTATGACGAAGTCGAGTCCAGTGTCGTCTGGGATAACTGATATGTATCCACATATATATATTTATGTGTGTGTGTGTGTGCATGTTGGTCTCTCTTTCTGTTTGCTCGGTTAGTCTGTGACCACTTCACTTGTATGGACTTGTCTCCTTTAATAATGTGTATTCTCCTTATATTATATTATATATAATATGAGTGTTTGTTGACAGTCCGTTGCTTGGTGACATATATCCATATATGTTTGTTGGCATGTCTGCTATATTCGCTATGTATAATTGGATCGACACTCCATTATAATTAGCCATTCATGTTAAGACTGTCTAATAATTTTTCCCACGCTTGTCTGATATATATTCGCATTCTCAATTTGTGTGAACTACTTTACTTTACAACTACTTGACTTGCTTACCACTTTGGTGTGAGACCATTTTATTTTCGTCTCCTTGTGTTTGGACAATAGAAGTATCATCGCAAACCTAGTGGTCTTCTGATTTCCGCCTTCTCGCGTCAGGACTATTAGTTTCTCGACCAGTCCATAACAATAATTCATCGACGAGTACATAACAATAACCCTTCGAGGGGAGATATTCTGAGAATTGCATCCACATGTGTTTCTTCATCAGCATTGATGGCCGACTTTTTTCTTTGTCCGTCAACATATTCTTGTATTTGACTAGTAGTTGTGTGAATTCTCTCATCTCGTCCTTTGTGTATCCCATCGGTGTGATTGGCTTCGCTTGTTCTTTGATTGCTTCATCATTCTGTGTCGGAGATGTATTGGCCATTATCAATGACTATAATAGTAGTAATAATAATATTGATAATAATAATAATCCAGCGGTTTTGGAGATATTCCGTAATCTGTTTCAGTATGTCAGCAAGTCGTGGTGTTATTCTCGGTTAGTGTATTTCTCTGGTATATTTCCACGTGTCGTGCTTTTGTATATATGATGATGATGATGATGATATGATATAAAAGGAAGACAGTGTCTAACTGCTTATCATAGGTGTATGTATATGGAAGGGTTGTCATTGGATGATGTAAAGGTGATTTTCGTCACAAGGACGCACACATACACACGAGTGTTGGCTAGACATGTTGGCCTTGTTTTCTTCTACTGGTGAGGTGGTGATTGAGGTCACAGGCAGGATTTGGGAATGAAGCATTTCTCATTGGGTGTTGTTTTGTTTCAGCCTATGTTTTGTTTGTTCATGGATGTTCACTAGTGAGTTTTAATTCAAGGAGGCATGCATGCATTAACGCAGTTTATATCACTCCTATCTTTCTGTCTCTCCTTCTATCTTTCTGTCTGTCTGTCTATTCGTGTGTGTGCGTGTTTGTGTCTGTTGTCTATATGAGGTCTACAATCCTGTTCATTCATTCATTCATTCATTCATTCATTGACTCATTGATTTATTCATGTCTACTTCATGATTGGTGGAAAACAAGATGTAGAAGTTTTCATGATGCATTCACATAACATATTATAACATACAACATAAGATAAAGTACCATTGAAATGGCAATGTTTAATCTACACTGTCGATCAGTCGATCGAAATTAACACAACGGAGGTTTATATATAAAAGGAACATCTTCTGTGTGACTTTAGATAAGACTGATATGGAAGCGTTGTCGTTGGGCCTTAAATTTTGCGATAAAATAGTTTATATTGACCAATTACAGATAGAAGTACAGTTAGAAAACCTCTTCATTCAGCCACTAGACCTAGAACCGTCCTCCCAATACGAGTTAGACAGATTTAAAAGTCCCTTGGTTGATTTATAAAATTATATTTGTAAAATCTCAGCGAAATTGAAATGATTAATTCCAACGGTTCGTTCGTCAATCTGGTCCGAACATCTTCAGGGAAATTAATCGAAATTAACCTAACAAAGTTTATATATAGAAGGGAAATCTCTTTTTTTCAAATTGTTTGTCCTGTCATATAAATCAAGAAACATCTATCAATAGGTGTACTAAACAAAACAAAAATTGTATGAACTATGATCAGAAAATTTTTGACCTCAGACTTTCAAAATTTGTCTACTTTTGTTAAAATATATGCGTATATGCAGTATACAATGGTGTGTGTGTGTGTGTGTGTGTGTGTGTGGGTGAACAGTCATAAAACATTTGCTATTCTCACATGAGCTGTGATCAAGATTTGATCGGATAGTTGCAAAATAATTGAGATTTTTACAAATATAATATAATTTTTTATAAATTTTTTATTCTCTCCATAAGAAGATGTAGACAATCGGGAATTCGACCGAGTGTGACTAGTTGTTGATACATATCCAATTTTTATTTATTAGTCAGGATTTGCCATGCATCAGCTAACATCACACCTTCACGCCTGTTCAAATTGTTGGGATTCACCCATATATTTAGGGCTTCTGCAGTCAGTCTTTCTTTATATGAACCAAAAGCTTTCTGTAAAACCTCAGTCTTATCAAAGTCGATTTTGTGTCCCGTTTCTATTGAATGCAGTGCAATGCAATCGCTGAGTTGTTTTCTAGCTCCTTCAAGTCTGCAGATGTCTTTGGAACCAACCACCTCTAGACATTGTTTATGCTCTTTCACTCTTATATTGATCTGTCTGGAAGTTTCTCCTACATATACTGCGTTACAATCCCCACAATTGATCTGGTATACACAATTCTGCTGGTTTTCTTCTTCTATTTTATCCTTAACCTTCACCAGTAATGAGCGTAAGGTGTTGGTTGCACGAAAATACACCCTTATGTTATGATCGTTAAGGATTCACTTTATTCCATGGGATGTTTCTTTGCGGCAAGGAATCACCGCTGTACCAATCCAATTCTTAGCAGCAGGTTTTGATTCATCCTTATCTTCACATTTTAAATACCTTTCTATGAAAGCTTTAGGATAATTATGTGATTCAAGAGTGGATCGAACCAATCTTAGTTCCTTGCTAATATCTTCCTCCTCAGTAACTAGACGTTTGGCTCTGTTGATCAGATTCTTGGCCACAGTTACTTTGGTGGTAAATGGGTGAGCTGAATAGTAATCTAGGTATCTATCTGAATTTGTTGGCTTTCTGAAAATGTTTATTTTAAATTTGCCATCCAATTTTCTTTTTACTAATTGGTCCAGGAACTCCAACTCATTTTCATTGGATTCAACCTCTTTGGAAATCTTGATGGTTTCTGACATCTTGTTTATGAAGTGAAAAACTTCATTTAACCAACTACGTTTGATTATGATGAAGGTATCATCTACGTATCTTAACCACATCTTTAGGGGACTAGGGCATCTCATAATTGCATTTATTTCTAATGAGTGCATAAACAGATTGGCGACTAGCGGAGATACTGGTGATCCCATAGAAATGCCTCCTGTTTGACGATAGAGAACCCCTCTGAATGTAAATAACGTAGATCGAAGACACAATTCTAATACCTTCATAATTTCGTCGGGATTTAAAGGACAACGACCACTGAGTTCGTCGTCAGCACAAAGAAAATTATAAATAATACTTAAAGAATCATTAACAGGTACATTTGTGAATAATGAATAGACATCGAAACTTGGCATTATTTCATCTTCTGCAATATTAGTCAAATTTATTTTCCTCTTAAATTCATACGAATTTTTCACTCCATGCTCCACTCTCATTTCAAATGGGCTAAGAATTCGATAAATGTATTTTGAGAGTTTGTATGTCGGAGAGTTAGTGAAATCCACTACTGGACGTAATGTAACTTCTGGTTTGTGTATTTTTGGTAACCCATAAAATCTACAGGGGCTGCAACATTTTGGAGCCAGAGTAAACCAAAGTGATACACCGAGTTTCTCTTTTATTAACTGTAACATTTTTCTTGTTTCAACCTTCAGCTTATTTAATGTCGCTCTTGATTTATTCACGTTGAATTTTTCATAAGGTCCGTCATTAAGATAATCAATGGCCTTCTTTTCGTAATCTGCAGAGATCATGACAACTGTGACATTGCCTTTATCTGCCCTTGCAATGACAATTGATTTATCTTGTTGTAGGTGTCTTAATGCCAGTTGCTCGTTTTTATTTATATTCGGAGCATTTGGCTTCTAGTTCAGTAGTGCGGCTGCAATTTTGTGTCTTATGACGTTTGCCTCTTCGGCTGTCACTGACTTTAACGACGGTTCAGTTGCTGGAACTACTTCAAATATTTTGACTATCTTTCGCTTTCAAGTCTCACTCACCTACACGCTGATGCACATGTTCTCTTAGGTTTATCTTTTCAACAAACATTATAATTAATACATGTTGTTGATGATGTTTTAACTGGTAGAAGGAGTATGTGTATTGTTGTGATGAGTGAAATAAGTGAATCATCCATAACTATAACTATTCTGAAAGACTGGAGAGATATGCGATTAATTCTGTGTGTGTGGAAATGATGAGTTGACACCGATTATCCACTTCGTGAGCTGATCGATTATGCAGTGAGCTGAAGGTAGATGACGTGAGTGAGGTGTGGATTAGTACAATTTACTATACATAATCAGAGAGGACTGTACACTTAGTGAATGGATGCATGAGTGCAGTTGGAGAAAACAATAGAGACATCATGACGACTTGTGTGACTGTGTGTGTGTGTGTGTAGGACAGCGCGTAAAAGAAAGATGAAAAGACGAGGAAGCAAGGGATGGAAATAGGAGTGTAAAGGGGGGAAGTATGTCGTCATAAAACTGGTTGGTCGACTGGTACGTAGCTGGGCAGATGTGCGATAGTCTAAGAATAAGCATGATTGGGTGTTGCATAGATTAATTTAGGTGGTTTAATGATAGTGTTTGTCAGTTGAGGGTGATGTCTGGGTTTGGTGTGTCGACGCCGTCGGTCCAGTGGTGTAGTGGCTATCACGTCCGCCTCACACGCGAAAAGTAGCCGGTTCGAACCCGGGCTGGACCAGGATGACCTGTCTGGCTATGCCAGCTGAAGTCAACACACATTCCGGTGAGTTGTCAGCGAGGATAGCGGGTGACGGTGCGGCCCCACTGCTGGCCGAAAGTCAGTAGTTGGCTTTTAGTTTGATAATGCTTTAATTCCCCACTATCACTCTCAGATCTCCCTTTTGTACATGTTCACACTTGTTGAATTGACACTCAACTACCGCTATCCCACCTTATCAAATTTCTAACTCTCTCTCTCTCTCTTCCTTCGTGCAGTTGACTACTACGTGATTTACAACTTTTATTTTATTTATTTTCACTTGCAAAGCCACTTGTGAATAATTATATCATACAATATACTGTCTTCCCTACCCGACCTTCCAGATTATCACACACTGTTATTTTGATTTTGACCTTTGACCTGAAATATCTCGAGAATAGTACCACCACACATCTATCTATCCATCTATCTTCTGCTTATAACACTTAGGATTTCGACAACACAATAAGAAGAAGTAGTTTATCTGAAACGTGTAATGTATGGGCGGATTTCGGACACATTTCGGACATTCTGATCACTCACACGCGCACATGTCATACACAGTTTTTATAGAAGGCAAGAAGACATGAATAATTACAATACAGGTCAGATTGTGTACAGGTCAAGGTCACAAATAATGGGTAGGGAGATGACGCAAACGGTGTGGGTGAGAAAGATAAAAAGAGAAAAGAGAAATACAAGGCAAAGAAGGGGTTGAAAATATTATGAAGTAAATTGGCCCTTGGTTCTAGTTCGGACTACCAAGGCAGGTTTAAGGTGATAACAAATAGCTTTTGGACACATAAGACAGGTTTAAGTCTTTTTATGGCTAAGGCTTCAATGAATTGAAGTATGTGGCCCAACCTTGTTTTATATATCGTCTTAAAGTCATTGTTGAAATCAACCTTGTGAACCGTCTCTATAATATTCTCCACTATAGATGATGTTGGACATCTATTTCCGGGTTCAATTGTATCTGGCGATTTCATTTGTTGTTGCAGCCACTTTGGAATGTGTTCTGTAGCCCTAACCTGCAGAGACCGATGGGTCCTCCCTATGTACGTGTCTCCACACATACATGTAAATTGATAAACACAGTGGGATGTGACACTATCGTTCGGATAATGTTGGGGTTTACAGGACAGCATGGTTCTCGTTTTCTCTATGAAGATAAGTTCAGCTGCATAATAGGTTCTATTAATTGCGGATTTGAGTCTTTGTCTAGTGATCAGACTTTGTTGATCACCTCTGAACAGCAAGGATATGTAAACATCTTTTTTGGGAGCTGATTGGATTGGTAAAGCTCTATGGTTGACACTTCCGTAACGTCTAATAAATCTCAGTGGGTAATCATTATCTAACAGTATTTCAGTGAGGTGTTGTCTTTCTTCTTCAATTGTATCAGCAGTACAGATACGGTGAATGCGCTTGAATAGACATTTGACCAACGCCTTTTTATACTGTAGTGGACAGAAACTATGATAATTTAGATACTGTCCCGTCCATGTTGACTTTCTGTAGACAGATCGTTTTACTGACCGACCCATCTTCTCGTCGGGTTATGAGTACATCTAAAAATGGCAGGCAACCATTATTCTCTTTAACGTATCTTAACGATATACTGTCTTGTGCTCTGTTGATCTGGTCCAGGATTTATATGGCTTCTGTCGGTTTATCACAAATGACTATTATGTTGTTGTTGTTGTTTGCATTGAAAGATTTTCACCTAATGATGATAATGCATCGTGAAAGACAAATATGCACCAATTAGAGTTGAATGATGAAATTGACTGGAAATCGCTCACTGAGAATGGGTAGGCAGCGTTTAGAAGGTGAAGGCAGCACTCGCACACAAAACACACAGACACGAGACGCACAGAAGCATACACACACACACCCGCAGTCTACACACGTGGTGTGAAAATGACAGGCCGAATCTCAGTCTACTCATTCAGACACAAAATCTGATGGAGATGATGATGATGATGAGCCGAAAAATCTTACCCTGACTCATTAAACACACTGGGATTACTTTGATCATCGTTATAGTCGATCGGTAGACCATTTGCGACTAGTCAAATGATGAGCGAAGTTCGGAATTTAGGCGTCCAACTCCTACCTAACATGTGTTATTGCATGTCTTCTTCACCAAATGCTACTGATAATTCACCTCTGTCAGCCATCCACATCCCCATCCCCATCACGTCACACAATCACACACACACACTCACCATCTAACTATGCAGAGAGAGTGAGAAGTGAAGTTTCCAAGTGAAGAATACTCCTCACTCACATACCACTTCACATCACATCACATCACCATCACCTATACTCTATCCCTTCACATGACATTCGCACTAACCATACATAACCAGAAACAAACTCCTCTCCAACACTTCGTGTGATCATCATCGCCACTAATTCTTCTCGAAATATTACCAAGACAATTAAAACCAATCGACCAACTTGTCACTGTCACTGTGTGTTAACTATTAAAATAAAATTATAATTATAATTCAATTGACTTCTTTGACGGAACACATTCCATTCCATTCCCATCGTCAACTACTACTACTACTCACCGTAGTCGTCTTACTACCTAACCGAGATGGTGTCTCTTTCACTTCCATTGTCTTCCGTGATGATAATGACGATGACCCAGTAGTCTCTCTCTCTCTCTCACACACACACATCATATTCAACAAGCCTCGAGTAGCTAGCCAGCTAGCTCATCGACCTTTCTCCAGTCAATGAAGAATCTATGTCTATCGCTCTCTCACTCGCTGTCTATCTTGATCAGGTGAACTCACACGAGTGGACGAAAATAATGAAGACGGTATTGATGCTATTCGGGTGGTGTTACACACTGGTCATCACCATCACCCTGTTTTCTCACGCTTTTTCACGCACTACTTCAGTCTCTCTCCTCCTGCCTGCCTGTCCTGTGAAATTCACACACACACACATACTAAACTAATGTCATCCAATTTCTCATCTTCCAATTCAGCCTATTCCAGTCCCGGCGATTAATAATTGTAATAATAAGCCAAGGAAAAATACCAAGAGGGTTAAGGGGAAGGAGCACTCTTGGTGAGAAGAAGAATCATCAATCCAAGTTTGGCCACGATTGGAACAGCATCTGGACGTGTTCATTCTGGCTACAAAGCTCCGGTTTAATCGATCTTCTTGCAACAGCTTCAGCTATGTGTAGGAAACCTAAGCGAACTGTACGGGATAACGACTTCGGAATTTTTTCCTTTGCTTATTATTACAATTATTATTATTCGTCATAATTCATGCCCTTCATGAAAACATTCCATCAATACCATCGAATTCTCCATTTATATTATCCGGACTTATGATTAGTGATATTATCTGTTTTCTCAATATATGCCTCTACCTGTTTCATTTCACATATTCCTTATTTCATTATGAACCACCACTCATCGCAGTCTTACTATCTCCTGTATAACACAGACCGCTTTGTACTAGCCACTCACTCACTCACCTGACACCTTTTATAACCTTGAACTGACTTACTTGCCAATTTTCATACCCCACACCCTACAAATCTGTTATGATTAATCACCACCATTGTCTCCCGTTTCACAATATTTTCTAATCGATTTCAGCCAACTACCACGTTTATCGCACAAATACGACTATTTATTTTGACATCCCATAACCACTAATCTCTTATTCTACGTTAAAAATGTATCCACCGCCAGATAACTGGATTTATTGTAACGACAACAAATAGTATATTTTATAATTGTAAGAACCTGGAAAGAAATTATTGAAAAGAATATTCTTCGTTCAGATTGACTTTTAAACGATCTACCGATCTACTATAACGATGATCAAAGTAATCCCAGTGTGTTTAATGAGTCAGAGTAAGATTTTTCGGCTCATCATCATCATCATCTCCATCAGATTTTGTGTCTGAATGAATCGACTGAGAATTGACCTGTCAGTTTCACTGCCCGTGTGGTTAACTGAGTGTGTAGGACATGATAAATATTTCTACACAGGACATTAATATTAGTTCACACATAATATAAAAGTTAGCATAACACGACTAGTTAGTCAGCTAGTGCTGGTGTACCAAAATAATCAGTTACTTTCACAGAATATTTATATACATTTATAAATCCCTCCTTGAGGACTCCTCCACTTGCTTTCTTCTGTGCTGCTGTCGTTTGTCTTCCTTTCTCTCTCTCTCTCTCTCTCCCTCAACATTTTACCTTCTATATGACTTTTTGAATGAGAATAGAGAATGTAGATAGTTGACCACTTACAATGACAAATGATCTGCAAACATTACTGGTCCCATATCCTACAACTGCCTGGTGAATTACCCATCACCTTCACCCACGACAAATCCTGGATCACAGTTGTCGAATATACCTTTATACCAATGGGAAATTATGGATTTATAATACTTCACGATTGTAATTTATAACATAACTGATTGTGACTGTAAACATGGCTTACTTGCATCTTGTGAACACCTGTTTATAAGAAAATATAAACTATTTTTATTATTATTATTATTATTACTAGTCTGAATTGAGTACAATTCACTTCTGGTGTTACTTATGATGAAAATGCTGACAAGATTACACAAGTGTATCACTTATTTGGAATTCATTCCCAATTTGGATGTAAATCAAGAATAAGATTCGATGTCATACACAGCGAAGTTATATGGGCGAATGACACTTCAAGCTTTACTTTTTTCCCAAGTATTTGTAATCCATCCAAAACATACTTGGGTTTCTTTATTAATACGAAGACAATATTTCTATATTACTTGATGTGCTCCACTTAATGATTAGTTAGCCGATTGTACGCATAACACTAAAGACAAAAAGACAGTAACCACGTAATTTCACCATAAACAAAGTTTATGTCATTGAAATAATCACTGAATATGAATAAGGCATTAAGAAGACAAATTTCGCGAGATGATATCGTCATTGCGTAGTTTCTTTACAACCGCTTCACAACGAACATGGTTAACAATGATAAAATAAAGTTCATGAAAATTACTCAGTTAAATAAAAAACGAAAGTACATACTAATGACCAATCATATTTAAATAGGTCATGTAGTCCATGGTAGGCGAAGATTGAAGTCTATTGTTTTTTGTACACACTGTTTAGGCTGTATGTGATTAATCCCCCAAAGTGCTTCCATCAACTTCAATAACCAACCTTGAATTAGAGTTATGTGAAATAACTGTGAAACAGTCATGAATATTGATTTTGTGACCAGACATTGATAAGTGTTTTGCAATGGATGATGCTGGATTTCTATTCAGATTAATCGCGTTAGGGTTTCGATATGATTTACTAACCGTCTATTCGTGTGTGTGCGTGTTTGTATCTGTTGTCTATATGAGGTCTACAATCCTGTTTAATTCATTCATTCATTCATTCATTGACTCATTGATTTATTCATGTCTACTTCATGATTGGTGGAAAACAAGATGTAGAAGTTTTCATGATGCATTCACATAACATATTATAACATACAACATAAGATAAAGTACCATTGAAATGGCAATGTTTAATCTACACTGTCGATCAGTCGATCGAAATTAACACAACGGAGGTTTATATATAAAAGGAACATCTTCTGTGTGACTTTAGATAAGACTGATATGGAAGCGTTGTCGTTGGGCCTTAAATTTTGCGATAAAATAGTTTATATTGACCAATTACAGATAGAAGTACAGTTAGAAAACCTCTTCATTCAGCCACTAGACCTAGAACCGTCCTCCCAATACGAGTTAGACAGATTTAAAAGTCCCTTGGTTGATTTATAAAATTATATTTGTAAAATCTCAGCGAAATTGAAATGATTAATTCCAACGGTTCGTTCGTCAATCTGGTCCGAACATCTTCAGGGAAATTAATCGAAATTAACCTAACAAAGTTTATATATAGAAGGGAAATCTCTTTTTTTCAAATTGTTTGTCCTGTCATATAAATCAAGAAACATCTATCAATAGGTGTACTAAACAAAACAAAAATTGTATGAACTATGATCAGAAAATTTTTGACCTCAGACTTTCAAAATTTGTCTACTTTTGTTAAAATATATGCGTATATGCAGTATACAATGGTGTGTGTGTGTGTGTGTGTGTGTGTGTGGGTGAACAGTCATAAAACATTTGCTATTCTCACATGAGCTGTGATCAAGATTTGATCGGATAGTTGCAAAATAATTGAGATTTTTACAAATATAATATAATTTTTTATAAATTTTTTATTCTCTCCATAAGAAGATGTAGACAATCGGGAATTCGACCGAGTGTGACTAGTTGTTGATACATATCCAATTTTTATTTATTAGTCAGGATTTGCCATGCATCAGCTAACATCACACCTTCACGCCTGTTCAAATTGTTGGGATTCACCCATATATTTAGGGCTTCTGCAGTCAGTCTTTCTTTATATGAACCAAAAGCTTTCTGTAAAACCTCAGTCTTATCAAAGTCGATTTTGTGTCCCGTTTCTATTGAATGCAGTGCAGTGCAATCGCTGAGTTGTTTTCTAGTGTCTTCAAGTCTGCAGAGGTCTTTGGAACCAACCACCTCTAGACATTGTTTATGCTCTTTCACTCTTATATTGATCTGTCTGGAAGTTTCTCCTACATATACTGCGTTACAATCCCCACAATTGATCTGGTATACACAATTCTGCTGGTTTTCTTCTTCTATTTTATCCTTAACCTTCACCAGTAATGAGCGTAAGGTGTTGGTTGCACGAAAATACACCCTTATGTTATGATCGTTAAGGATTCACTTTATTCCATGGGATGTTTCTTTGCGGCAAGGAATCACCGCTGTACCAATCCAATTCTTAGCAGCAGGTTTTGATTCATCCTTATCTTCACATTTTAAATACCTTTCTATGAAAGCTTTAGGATAATTATGTGATTCAAGAGTGGATCGAACCAATCTTAGTTCCTTGCTAATATCTTCCTCCTCAGTAACTAGACGTTTGGCTCTGTTGATCAGATTCTTGGCCACAGTTACTTTGGTGGTAAATGGGTGAGCTGAATAGTAATCTAGGTATCTATCTGAATCTGTTGGCTTTCTGAAAATGTTTATTTTAAATTTGCCATCCAATTTTCTTTTTACTAATTGGTCCAGGAACTCCAACTCATTTTCATTGGATTCAACCTCTTTGGAAATCTTGATGGTTTCTGACATCTTGTTTATGAAGTGAAAAACTTCATTTAACCAACTACGTTTGATTATGATGAAGGTATCATCTACGTATCTTAACCACATCTTTAGGGGACTAGGGCATCTCATAATTGCATTTATTTCTAATGAGTGCATAAACAGATTGGCGACTAGCGGAGATACTGGTGATCCCATAGAAATGCCTCCTGTTTGACGATAGAGAACCCCTCTGAATGTAAATAACGTAGATCGAAGACACAATTCTAATACCTTCATAATTTCGTCGGGATTTAAAGGACAACGACCACTGAGTTCGTCGTCAGCACAAAGAAAATTATAAATAATACTTAAAGAATCATTAACAGGTACATTTGTGAATAATGAATAGACATCGAAACTTGGCATTATTTCATCTTCTGCAATATTAGTCAAATTTATTTTCCTCTTAAATTCATACGAATTTTTCACTCCATGCTCCACTCTCATTTCAAATGGGCTAAGAATTCGATAAATGTATTTTGAGAGTTTGTATGTCGGAGAGTTAGTGAAATCCACTACTGGACGTAATGTAACTTCTGGTTTGTGTATTTTTGGTAACCCATAAAATCTACAGGGGCTGCAACATTTTGGAGCCAGAGTAAACCAAAGTGATACACCGAGTTTCTCTTTTATTAACTGTAACATTTTTCTTGTTTCAACCTTCAGCTTATTTAATGTCGCTCTTGATTTATTCACGTTGAATTTTTCATAAGGTCCGTCATCAAGATGATCAATGGCCTTCTTTTGGTAATCTGCAGAGATCATGACAACTGTGATATTGCCTTTATCTGCCCTTGCAATGACAATTGATTTATCTTGTGGTAGGTGTCTTAATGCCAGTTGCTCGTTTTTATTTATATTCGGCGCATTTGGCTTCTAGTTCAGTAGTGCGGCTGCAATTTTGTGTCTTATGACGTTTGCCTCTTCGGCTGTCACTGACTTTAACGACGGTTCAGTTGCTGGATCTACTTGAAAGGCTGATAAACGCCCTTTGTTTAGATTGAAATTAAATCCCTTTTTAAGGACGGATAATTCATAATCTAATAAATTTCTGTCAGAGAGATTGACCACCACTCTGCCCACATCCAGATAGTTATGACCAGACGGATTTTCAAATTGATGGTTTTTAGGATTAATTCTTAGGTGAAGCAACCTATCGAACGTTTTGATTTGTGTTATTTTTGAAGATTGCAGATAAAATTCTTCTTTAAACTTAAATATGCTATCAATGAGAGCCTTCAATTCTGATGTAACCCAGACAGATAAAATTTCATCTAAATTGGACATTCGCATACGAAATAATTCCATATTTTTGGTTGCTCTGTGAACGCGTTCTCTTACAAACGTTCTAGTTGCGGAGAGAGCTGCTTTAATCGATCTGTTAGAGTTATCAGGTGACTTGACAGCTGTGGATTTAGGATAGATATTCTGTTGCAGACAACGGAGATTGAAAATACGATGATTGTACCAATTACACATTTTCTTTGTTAGTTTAATTCGATTACAAAATAAATCAAATGAACTGTAGTCAAGATTTGACCGGATATTTGTAAAATAATTGAGCGCTAAGTCAGATAGTAGATATTTATAAAATTATATTTGTAAAATCTCAGCGAAATTGAAATGTTTAATTCCAACGTTTCGTTCGGCAATCTGGTCCGAACTTCTTTAGGGAAGTTAAT
The DNA here is from genome assembly GCA_944472135.2 of Trichobilharzia regenti. Taxonomy (NCBI): domain Eukaryota; kingdom Metazoa; phylum Platyhelminthes; class Trematoda; order Strigeidida; family Schistosomatidae; genus Trichobilharzia; species Trichobilharzia regenti. The sequence goes on along the minus strand of OX235265.1, from coordinate 64,273,237 downwards.
CGAAATTAACTTGGTTGATTGTTGTTACCAATACAATAATGCCGAGATTCACAAGAAGAGCATATTAACTAAAAAGCATAGAGAATGTCTCAGAAAACTAAAGTCTGATGACAGCATTATTATCACGAAACCAGACAAGGGATCAGGTACAGTAATTTTAAACAAATGCGACTACATTGATTAGATGAACACCATACTGGAAGACCGTTCCAAGTTTCAAAAGTTAGGTAATGGTAAAGATTCGAATGAAGCAACATAACGTCAGTTCGTTAAAACTTTGAAGTCTTTAAAAAATGAAAATCTAATTGATAGTTCCATCTTCGGCGCTATTAAGCCCACCTAAGAAAAGCACATGGACAAGATAATCTACGCATTCCCATAATTTTGTCTCAGCCAACCAGTACAAAAGTCACCAGACAAAGTCACTCAGCTATAAACTGGAAGCTGTATACTCGGAAGATATAACTAACTCACGACGAGCTAAATACTCTGCTTGATAGCTTAACTAAATGTAGCCATCCGGAGAAGTTCATAAGGAAGGAGATGATTCAGCAAGTCGAAAATAAATATCCAGAGAATTTGTAGTCTTCACAGTTTGCAGACAATATTCTCCACACACCTAATTGTAATACCGAATCTGAAATGTGAACAATCTAGGCTGACCACTCCTTCCTGTACACCACCAATTAACTTGATTGTCTTCTCATTATTACATGTATCGTTGTTCCCTTGGGTTCCGAGTCGAACACATGGCTTCAACATACGCTCTTCCGGTTATCTGACAAGTCATTCTTAACCACATAATTGTCATACAGGTATCATTGTCAACATCTATGAAAGACAATGCCATCAAGAAATGATGATAACACTTCATAAGTGAGATAGATTTTAAACAGTATTAAAGAGGTCGACTATTCTGACAAATAATTGTTAGGCTGCATGAAAATTCACTTGTATTAACGAAGAATCAATGACCTGCCAACATTCATTTATCTTATCTTCACTGATAACCGAGTCGAGTTTACGGTCTGATCATGAGCAGGCATCACTTTCAGTTAGGAAATTATTTGGAAAGCAGAGAATACTGGACAGATATCTCGTTCTAGTTTGACACTACTCAGCGGAACCATCGCGACAGTGTCCACATCATCACATTCCGACCATGAGGCCAGATCGTAGACCATTCAGCCACTGGGACCCGATCCAATGGCTAGCCCATGAATTCCAACAGCTACCAATTCGCGATATATATAGGCGGAGACCACTTCAAAGCGACACTTCGGTCCTATTTTCACTTGACCATCAATATCTACCTCATCATTCCTAACCACGTCCAGAACTCCGCTAATTCGGATTTCAGTGTACAGACTTCTTGCCTCAAAACCAACCACTTCTTCATCGTGAAGCAAGCTAAAGTGAACAATATATGTATTTATTCTATATATACATATTTTCATAGCTTCATTTCTCTACAGTACAAAAGAAATTTGGTAGCGACGCTCACCTTGTTACAGTATCACACACAGCTGTACAGTTTCACAAGGTGTAATTGAAGATGAACTTAAGATTGAATACAACGCTACAACTGAAAGTAGCTATCCGGAAGAGTTCACCACCAACTACATGGTCAAGAAAGTCGAAAACAGCTCTTCTCGTGTATCTGTAAACTAGAAGCTTCTATTTATGCAACAGAAATTCAATGCTGACGTACTAACTAAGTGAAATAATTAATAACCAACAAGTAAAGAAAATTGATTCAGAGGACTTCTCATCTTCGCAAGCCACACTTCATATTTTTCATACAACTGACTGACTGATGACTGACTGACTGTTATTCCTCGACGGAAAGACCAAGTAAGTACCTAGGCTCGCCACCTCTTCTTCTTTCTATCAATACAATTACTCCTAAGGAACTACTGATGATCTGTGTGAGAAGGGAACAAGTTCAGCCAACACACTGTAGACCTGGTCTTGTGTGCAATCAACAAACCCATAATTACTGCATTCTGTCATCACATTCACGCATGATCTGCCTTGCTGTTTCACTAAATTCACCACACCACACCACACCACACCACACCACACTACATCATCCTTCATTTTTATGCCTCCACGAAGAAACCTTTCGTCTTCCTAATTTATCCTTATCAATCAATGAATGCACTTACAGACTGCAGTACACACACACACACACAAGATGCACGCACAACTCTCTACCTCCTCGTCTCTACATTCTCTGCATATTTTCATTATTCATCTCAAGTTTACAGTCAGAATGAATACAATTCAAATCGAACACAAGTCATGAAGGTTTAGACGCAGAACAAGAAAAATGGTCAACAATGCTCCACACACCATTCAAATCACCCATCCGTCTAACTGACTGAATGAATATGATCAGGAATTAAAACTACACAAACGGTTCGATGCATCATGACACTGTAACACCCAGTTGAACATGATCCTATCACCTCGATTGTCAGTGAACATGAACCTCTTAATTCATTCTTCACCACCATCTCATCAAATACATTGACTTCAATATATTCAGTCTCAAATCCATCATCACATATTCACATTCGCATAGCCACACGAGAAAACACCATATATCTAACGAAACTATCATTTATCAATGATTTTTTTTATTTATTTTATTTTTATTTTTTGATTACAGCTTGATTCCACACCGTATTTTTGGTACAAGTATGGAATTTTCAGCATGGATATCGGCAGCCCAAATTTCGCAGGCCGACCATAGATATCAGGTGTGCGTCGGCGTCGGCGTGGGCTCGAACCCCGGACCATGTGCATGGTCGGCGAGAATCCTAACCACTGTGCCACCGACGCACTAAACAAAACAAACTGGCCAACACACATCCTATCCAGAGTCTTGCTATTTCAACACACTTCAACATGAACATTTCAGCCACTGACATGTTTACGTTGAACGTCATGAGTTCATCAGGCTGATTTATTTCTCTAACAGAGGATACACGCATGGATGCACAGTTAGTTAACCAACGTGTCTCTTCTCCTCATCACTATCCATTTCCATCCGATCAATGCAGCAACAACGACAACAACAACAGAAACTGTACGATTAATCTCACCTAAACACATTTTATCAATCATCTCAATCACAAAGCGAACACAAATCCGTCACCTGTACACCCCCACCCCCCACCCCTAACTACCACAAACACACACACACAATGTTTCAAGCACAATAGCTGCTATCAGTCAAAACAAATCCCACGTCGTCATTTCAATCACTCACAACATCCACGTTGGGCTGGCTCCCATCATAAGTAGACAAAATCAAACTCACATTTCACAAAACACCTTCTACACCGGAGTACGCCAACTAACTAAGTGGCTGGCTACACATACTCTGTTTCACAATACATGCCCTATTAGTCAGCAAAACTATATTCAAAAGATACGGTACAGAAACTAACTCACAAAGACATCATTAGTGAATACATGTAAATATTTATTATAAATATCGAAATGAAAACAAAAAAAAATGGGGATATCTGATTTAGGCGTACTCCCTTCCTCATTCTGTCTTCAAGATTGCGACAATGAATTCACCTTCATACGCCAATATTCTTTCTTCATTCTCATAGTTTCCACCCACATTTCCGCAGATTCAATCTTCAAATCCAGATATCTCATCTTCTTCTGAAACAGTTTTCTTCTCTCATCGTCATCAGATCTAGAAGGAGAGAAAATTCTGTTATTTACTCCTCACAAAATAACTGAAGTAGGTATAAGAAGTTGTGAAATCCACCACAATGGTTACATAACCACAGGTCGAAACACTCAACAACACCACCCACAACAACAAAATTTGTCTCTCCTCAATATCATCTCCGACTAATAACCTATCCACAACCACCTACAACAAACAAGTCCGTAGTCTTCTCAATTACCTTCCCACAAACTTTCCACTTTAACTTCATTACCAATTGTACGAATCACCTTCGTTCAATACACTCGCTATATCTTTCTTTCCCCAAGTCGGTCTCACACGAACACATGGATAAACAATATGTATCAATGAAACGTGTTAGCGCACAGTACCTTACACACACACATACACACACACACATCAGTCAGGAAAGACATCCCTCCATGTAACTCTACTTCAAAGCTCCACACTTATTCACACGTTTATATACACAAACTTAGTTGAACAGTAATCTCGAAGGGAATTGTCATTTAGTCACAGACTAGAAGTCAGGGTGTATGAGAAGCAACAATCCATGAAAAAAATCCACGAATAATCTCAGTCAATCGAGAAAGTTGACAATTACAATTACTCAGGTGACGACGATGATGATGTTGATGATGACGAGTAGCCATTTCGGTAGGAAACACTTGATTGGAGGAAACAATAGGTAATGAATGGGTGAAACTGGAAGGATACAAAGTTCTTGTTTTCTCTACTGACTCCTTACTGACATTACCAAACAACAACAATAGACGTAAATCACCAAAAAGGTGAACAATCACGACTTATTGGGTCACAATTCGAGTTTATCAACGATCAACAGAAATCAGAAAGTAAGTCCAGTACAGCACAACATAGTACATACAGTATAGTACAGTACATGACATGACAAGTTAACATAGCAAACATCATTACTCACTCACCTATGACCTTGGTCACTTGTACCACTATTCCTCCTTTCGTCATTATCAGCTTCCTCTCCACCCATCTCATCCAAACAGTCCTCATCACTCGAAACGGATAAAACAATATCCTCATCCACAATAAATTGAACACTTGGTGCAGGAGTGAGCAATGGGAGGGACAGCTTATGTTCACGTGAGTCATTTGTACCTATCTTCATTCAATAGGATTAACATGTCCTTATAAAATGTGAACATACCCAACTAGACTCACCACTCACAGGTTCATCCCTGTTTACACTGGTCACCGGGTGAATAGAAGTCATTTCAGATGATCCCGGATTCTCCTGACATGGTGTGTTCGGCCTGTCTGCGGTGGTCAAATTCATCTTTCTGAGTATTTGTTGTCCTTTACGACGAAGTTGAGTCCAAGGTCGTTTCGGATAACCCTTTGAGTGAAGACATCTTGATATTTTCATCCACGTATAATGTGGTAAAAGCTCATTCATGTGTTCGACTACTAGTCCCGTCAATGCTTTCATTTCGTCGCTTGTGTATCTCGTCGGCGTGGTTAACTTCGCTTGTTGTCTGATTAGTTCAGAATGTGTCGGATGTGCAGTGGCCATTTTAAGGAATAATCCAGTGATTGATTGATTGATTTTCACGGATATCTATCCCGTATTACGATTTAGTACTTCCCGCTGTTAGTTTGTTAGTTATACTTGGTGAATTAATCTAATCTGTCTGTGTATTCGCTTAGCGTTTGCTACTTTAAAGTAGATACATGCATGATGCGAGGATACCAGTGTCAACCAATCACGTCGACTTTTCAAAGTGATACGGCTAGGACCGATGTATCGATCGTTGGTTGTTGATTTTTCTATGTAATCCGTCTCATTGGTCATCAGCAGTGTTCCCTTGACTTTAGGGTCAAACTCGTGTTTTGATTGGACGACATGATGCCGTTTTGTGTGGGTGTGGGTAAGTTAGTCCACCTGCATGCAGCCTATCTCACTCTCCCTCTCCCTCCTCCTCTCTCTGCCCTCTATGCTTAGTCTCCAGTCAAGCTGTGACCTTCAGACCTTCTCAACCATGTCATGTCTAATTTCTCATTGGTTGAACAATGTGAACAGTCTGTTTTTCATTAGAACGATTCAGCATAACAGAACAGGAAAACACAGCCTACAAACACCATTATGTATAAGATTTTATTTTGATAAAGTGTCACACAGTGTTGTACAGTAGTATTAACTGATGACCACATTTCGAGCATAAACTATTGCCACTCATAATCATATCATATATTAAAGTTTCAAGGTAAAATATATAGACCAACAGAAGGTGTATCAATGAGATGTATCACCAATATCCCCTATCGTAGCAGACATATTTATGGACAGCTGGGAAAGTAATGCTCTTAATACGTTCAATCCTACTCCAAAAATATGGTGGAGATATGTGAATGACGCTTTCACTCACAGTGTTAAAAAAAGAACATATCTTTAGCTTCTTGACACATAAAAACTCACAAGTAGAGGGGATAAAAATCATATTTGAATCAGAAAATGAACCAGGAAAATTAGCTATGTTAGATTGAAAGATAAAACGAATAGAAGAAGGTAAACTACACACTAATGTTTGTTGAAAACCAACGCATTCCACTAATAAATATTCAGACTTTAATTCGTCTCATCGTGAAAAATCTTCACGAACAAAGTGATGATGAGCGTGCTTGTTCAGCGAAACCTCATCTGCATGCTTTGTTTGTTTGTGTGTCTCTGTGTGTGCGTGTGCATATGGGTGTGTGGTGTTTGTGGCAGGCTAGAGTGCATTGACCAGCCAGTCAGCCATTCCAGAGACTTAAATTCAGTGTCAGTGTGAATGTGCCACATATTCCTTGCATCAATTCCCTTCATCAAATCACAGTCACTAGATAGAGTTACTTGTTATTTTCGCAATTAACAGGTTTTCAGTGGATACAGTTTCACGTAGAATGGTGGAGGAGGGGGAGTACTCAATTAAAATCAGATGAGTTTTCATTTATGAGATGAAAAGATAAGCAGTATTTGTGTGACAAATGTGTTGTGTTGTGGTGTGGTGCGGTGGGGTGGGGTGGGTGGAGTGGAGTGGAGTGAGATTAATCCTTTCAGAAAACACTGTGAAATTCATGAAGACGTTTAAATCTCGAAATCTGTTTAATTAATCGTAAATTATCTAACCAACCATATTAAGGGATTAGCGGAGTTTAGAAATGGTGGTCATTAAGACTGAATGCACTTGGAAACAGGAATCAGCTTGATAAGACTAAACGAAGTGATTTAGAATATGGAGAGGTAGATTATCGCAAGTAAGACGCTTGACAAGGAGACAAGTATTAAAATACGGAGAAAAATGAGGAGTCGAGAAAACGTAGAAACACGCGACGAAAGTTGTAGGAAATGCGTGCTAATCACAACCTGTGAGTTTCTAAATGACGACGAATTTATAAACAGTCGACAGCCGAGAGGTGAATAAATGAATCAATGAGTCGGAAAACCAAGATGAAGATTCTGATAAATCATTCATATGGACTGTCTTTTAGTTTACCCGATAAGAAATCTGTCGGGCTCAGAAGCAGTCAAGCGTCCACCCATTGCATCACCACCCACCACATGTCTGCGGGCTTCATCGTCAAATGTTACATTCACCCTCATCTTTCACTTTAGTAGGAATCGTTTAACGACTTCTACTGGGTTCTCAATACTCATGGATTTGTCATTTATTAGTTCACATATTGATATGTATCCACATATATATTTATGTGTGTGTGTGCATGTTGGTCTCTCTTTCTGTGTGCTCGGTTAGTCTGTGACCACTTCACTTGTGTGAACTTGTCTCCTTTAATAATGGGTATTCTCCTTATATTATATTATATATAATATGAGTGTTTGTTGACAGTCCGTTGCTTGGTGACATATATCCATATATGTTTGTTGGCATGTCTGCTATATTCGCTATGTATAATTGGATCGACACTCCATTATAATTAGCCATTCATGTTAAGACTGTCTAATGATTTTTCCCACGCTTGTCTGTTTTATTTATATATATTCGCATTCACAATTTGTGTGAACTACTTTTCCTTTACAATACTTGACTTGCTTACCACTTTGGTGTGAGACCATTTATTTTCGTCTCCTTGTGTTTGGACAATAGAAGTATCATCGCAAACCTAGTGGTCTTCTGATTTCCGCCTTCTCGCGTCAGGACTATTAATTTCTCGACCAGACCATAACAATAATTTAGCGACGAGTACATAACAATTTGGCGACGGGGAAACTAGAACATAACAATTTGGCGACGGGGAAAAACTACTATTAACCACACAGCAGCAACAACATAACAATTTACTATGGATCCTATTAAATTGGAATTATTGTTTGAACGACAAATGAAATTAATGGAAATGTTCGTCAACCAACAGACTGGTCCAGCTCCACCTTCAAGCAATCCCAATCATACCATGCTACCATCTGTCGACGGAATTGTGAACAGCATTTCACAGTTCAATTATGACCCAGAGGCTAATGTCACTTTTGACACATGGTATCAACGTTATGAGGATTTATTCACTGTTGATCTCGCCTCACAAGACGATGCCTGGAAGGTGCGAGTTTTGCTACGTAAATTGGGTCCGGCAGAATATGAACGGTACTGCAACCTAATTTTACCACAGAAACCACGTGACAATTGTTTCGATGATACAATAAAGTTGCTGCGTGAACATTTCGGAGACCACTCCTCATTATTCAGTATACGTTATCGTTGCCTCAAGCTGGCAATGAATGAAAATGATGATTTTCTTACTCACGTTGGCACAGTCAACCGAGAATGTGAGAGATTTCGACTCAGGTCCTTAACAGATGATCAGTTCAAAGCCTTGATTCTCATATGCAGTCTCCAATCTCCTCGTTTCACAGATATCCGAACTCGACTGCTCAATCAGCTAGAACAAAATCCCAAGTTAACATTACATGACATAGCTGATGAATATCAACGGCTGATTAATCTGCAGAAAGACACACACTTGGTCGAATCAACACCTCCGAGAAGCTCTGATATTCGTGCATTACGCAAGAGCAAAAATCTCTCATCATCCAGCCCTGACCCCCCTACTTCACTTAATGTCCCGCGGAAATCTATACATACTCGTCCAACTTCACAAAATACTGCAAAGAAGAGCCCACCATCACCATGCTGGCATTGTGGCGCGTGGCACTTTGTAAAGTCTTGCCCATACAAAAATCATCGTTGCAGCAAGTGCAAAATCATCGGTCATAAAAATGGTTTTTGTCAGCCACGCCAACTCAGATATCATAATCCAGCAAAAGCTCAACAAAATGTCGGTCCTAAATCTCCAAAAAGATCACTGAGTCTACGTGCAACCTGTCAAGTCACAACACCAGCTATGCGGAAATATATTGACCTTCAGATGAATGGTCATGATACTCGTCTGCAGCTAGATACTGCCTCTGATATTACTGTTATATCAGAGAAACTTTGGAATTATATTGGCAGACCACCTATCACCAATACTTCCCAGTCTCTTGTCAGCGCCTGTGGTGGGCGGCTCAAACTAATTGGTGAACTCAAATGTTCTGTTTCCTTCCGCAATACCAAATTCACAGGAATTTGTTACGTCACGAAGAATGATTTAAATCTTTTGGGACTTGATTGGTTCGATCGTTTGCATCTGGCTGATGTCCCACTAAATTCTCTACGCAATACAGTGAAGAAGCATAAAATGCTAGACAATTCCGGACGGAGCCGAAGCCGCAAACCCAACAATCAGACGAAACGAAAGGCGTCAACAACAAGCCCAAAGGTCCCAGATAAACCCCCAGGTAAACATCCTCCTAATCATTCATCTTCTCAAAAAGGGAGGTGATATGTATCCACATATATATATTTATGTGTGTGTGTGCATGTTGGTCTCTCTTTCTGTGTGCTCGGTTAGTCTGTGACCACTTCACTTGTGTGAACTTGTCTCCTTTAATAATGGGTATTCTCCTTATATTATATTATATATAATATGAGTGTTTGTTGACAGTCCGTTGCTTGGTGACATATATCCATATATGTTTGTTGGCATGTCTGCTATATTCGCTATGTATAATTGGATCGACACTCCATTATAATTAGCCATTCATGTTAAGACTGTCTAATGATTTTTCCCACGCTTGTCTGATTTATTTATATATATTCGCATTCACAATTTGTGTGAACTACTTTTTTTTTTTTTTACTTGACTTGCTTACCACTTTGGTGTGAGACCATTTATTTTCGTCTCCTTGTGTTTGGACAATAGAAGTATCATCGCAAACCTAGTGGTCTTCTGATTTCCGCCTTCTCGCGTCAGGACTATTAATTTCTCGACCAGTCCATAACAATAATTTAGCGACGAGTACATAACAATTTGGCGACGGGGAAACTAGAACATAACACATATGTAGTCAACCGTTTCCAAGGTTATCACAGCTTGATTGTTCGTGCTAATATCGTTGACTTTCTCAACACAATCAAACACATCCTCGACATTGTACATCACCATACATTCATCCAATGGTGAGAGAATTGTTGACAACCACTTATATGGACAGAGAGAGATAGAGAGAGACATACAGCGAATATGGTAGGGCGAATTTGTTATGTTCACAATTGGTCGTTATGAAACGGAGTGTTTGTGATTCAGGTGAATCGCGTCATCTCGGCGTTTATGTGGGTTTATGTAGATGTGAGTGGATGGTTTAGACTAGTGAGAAGTATTTCATCTCCCCTTTGTCTCTTCACATCTCTAGTTAGTCAATCAACCCTCTGGTCTACGGCTCATATGCTTTCCGTGTTCCAGTTTCTGCGAGTTCTACGCATCCATCCATCCATCCATCACTCAACATCAGTCAGTTCATCCTTCCCATCACAGATTCACTTGTATCGAGGAGGACTGACTAACTAACTAACTTACTACTCGTCTTCTTCTTCTTCTTGCATTATCAGCTTTGTAATAACAATCACTCATTTTGTTATTCATCCATAATAATATACGAAGCTGTTTTGACTGACACGTGGTTTTGTGAGGGGAATACTATTTCAGTCAGTCAGTCGGTGAGTGGTTGTTGTTGTTGTTGTTGGTGGTGGTGGTGGTGTTTTGATATTGTTAGGAATATCCGTCTAGTAGACAGAGGTGTATAAAGCTCTACTGATTCCTGAATACAACACGTGAATTGAAACCGCCTGTCGGGATAGTTGTGTAAGGTAGGATGTGGCTAGGAATGCAGGAAGTGAATGTTCTGCATCTTCCAGGAGTATAACCACTGAATGTGTGTGTATGTGAGATTGAAGTTAGTAAGTGAGGTAGGAGAGGGGGCGATGGTTCGATGTGTTCGGTCTGTGTGTGTGTGTGTGTGTGTGTACTAAGGATAGAGGACATTAGTGCCGAACCAGTTGTTCCGAGTGACGCCCCACACACAGGATCGATCACTAGTAGGCACTTGAAGGAGAATAATGAGAATTTGATGGGTGTGGGAGTTGTCCGTTGACAACGATTTCGCGTTATGTCACCAACAGTCTCCACCCATTAATTCTTAGCGCCAGATTTGAACCACCGCCACAACAACAACAACCAACTATCCTCCGAAAGACTCCGTTTCAATGCACTGGGTAACTTGGTAGGTGAATTATCGGGCTGGCTTTGAATGGGATACGCATATATGGTGGCGTGAACATTCGGATGATGACACTTGTGTCTTCTATGCATTCTTCAAGTAGGTGTGAGTGAGTGTGTGTGTGTGTGTGTCTGTGATGATATTCCCGGAATCATTTGCCCTTCTGAGGTAATATAAGGAAGGACCGATCGTGTATACATTTAAATATATTTGTTGACACTGGTGTGTCCACTCAACTACTGTCATTACTGGTGTCATTAATCGAATATTTCCTTCACATCACCCAACTCACACTGTCAGCTGTCGTCAGTCGTCCACCACTTAACCTCTTCATATCTATTTATTAATTAATTAATTAATACATATCAATCAATATGAAAGGAAGTCATTTGTGAAGAGATTCGACGACGACGATGATGATGGTGGTGGTGAAGAAGAAGAGGAGGAGGAAGCCTTGGTTTATGGATGCTTGTTGTCAGGTGAAATTGGGAAGAATACACGCTAGAAGTATCAGTGAGTTGTCCACTACGAGTTTGTACTTGCCTACTAATCCTGGATGTGTTGTTCGTTGCAGTGGAGTGCAGTGCAATGCAGTTCAGTTCAGTGTTGCATTCATTCATATGTCATGTTGTCGTGCATGGTATTTTCGCTGCCTTTCGTCACACTCATTCCCTGTCCCTCTCTCTTTCTTTCTCTATCTCTCTGCCTGTATCTGTCGCTCACATTCTGTGGAGTTAGTTGTGAGTGACGGAGGCGTGTGAAGAAGGTGACTTTGTCGTCTTCCTTCTAAAGTTAAAGATAACACTGATTTCTGTCAGAATGAAACAGAGAAGAGAAGAGAACAGAACAGAACAGAACTGTTTGCTCATTCATTGTGAGAAACCTACAACAACAGAAAGGACGACACAACAAGAGACAAACCAATTGTTGTAATATCCGTTATTCACAACCACTCACTCACTCACTCACTCACTCACTCACTCACTTACGCCCTTCCGCCTCATACACACACAGAGTGTAGAAAGAACGAGTGAAGGCAGAAACGAAAACAATGTGTGATGTGGTTAGCGTGAAAATACACGTGGCTGCTCTCCACCTTACTTTTCTGGTTCATCCATGCATTCATTCATTCACTCACTCATTGATGATTGATTGATTGATTCAATGATTCATCGCTGTGATGTCGACTCTGTATGAATTGGTCGTCATTCAGAAACTCACAGTTAGGGATGATATGGAAGCATCATCAACCTGATTCGTTGTGTGTCTCCAGTCATCTTGTTTCTGAGGTACAGGCGAATTTCTGAGATTCACTTGAACTCCTCGTTACAGTAAGCTTCTCACACCATCTGACATCTTCTCTCTCTCTCTCTCTCTCTTTGATTCACGTGTGTTAATCCTATTCGATTTGTTCGTCAATGGAAGCCATGCACATTCGACAAAATGTCGATTTCATAGACATCATTACAGATTGTTGTGTTGTGTTCATCACATGGTTGACCCAATCATGGATTCGACTTGATTGATGAATAGGATTAAAGACGCATGACCGATGATGGAAAGAAATACCAGCCTAGCATATACACTCACACACTGGTCAAATGCAGTGAATATGTCAGCGATTCGATGTGTTGTTCTTGTTGTTGTTGTTGTTGATGTTGTCACTGACACCTGATCAGACTTGCTAATCACTTAATCAATATTCTCTCTCTTCTATTCAGTGTGATCTGCACAGCAGTGAGTATATTTACACAGAAGGTAGGTGGGTGTTATTATATTGAGGTGATGGTAGTGTTTGTGGGGACGGTGATGGTTTCGGAGCTTAACTGGAATACCCGGTTGAGCTAAGGACTTCTGTGGTGTGAGCCACTGACAAGTTTTCTGAGTCGGATAGAGGTGAATACATAAATAATAAGTGGGGCTGTCATCAGGAAGAATATCGAATAGGAGTGAGATGGATTGATTGGCGAAGAGAGGAAAAGGATGAAGGATGCTTTTGAAAGAAGATGGGAACGAAGAAGAGTAGACAAAGAGGCGCGATTCGGGCGACAGAATTAGCACTGATGGTGATGATGGCGATGATGATGATGATGTGGAGACTGTGACATCTGGAGCAGGAGATATTCACCTTGAAAATGAAATGATGGAACTAAGAAGTCTCTGACGAATATTTTCAATAAAGTTAAAGGAAGGAATGCACGAAACGAGTGTAGAATAGAGAGAAAGAGTGAGAAATCTCGGATGTGAAATGTAACTAATGCATGTCGAAAAGACACTGGAGGTCGACTTGAAAATATATTCCCACGATATCTATGTGTAGTATAATTAAAAGTATAAGACTTGGTCAGTGTGAAAGAGTAGAACTCCACTGTGGATAATATTTCATTTTGAAAAGGCACATTGTTGTAGAACACAGGGAAGGAGTGAACTGCAGACATCTGGGAATAGTTCAAACATCCTGTCTATCAAAACTTCATGCAATTCTTCACATTAATGAACTCGAACAAAGCAAGAACAACAATTGTACCAGGATAATATGAGCTCATCTTTCATTATTTGGAGAATAATTCTCAACTGGTTACAACCTAAACGATAAAAAATATGAATTACATTTAAAGATTTGAACATACTTTTCCACGATCACAAGGAGTAATTGGTAGGAAGTAAAAGTAACATTAGTCCGGAATGATTTAACTGATTAGGAGTTACAAACACTGACTATTTATAGAATATTTAGACGATTATGCTTAGAAACAGAGTTGCGTATAGAAACAAGGTTAAGGTGGAATGAGCATAACAATAAATTGGATTATGTAACTAAAGAAAATGTGTTATCTAATAGCCAATAAGAAAAAAGAAAAGAACAAGGTAGGGTGAGAGAGAAGAGTTTTGTAAACAAGAAAAAGGGTGACTCTTAAAAGTTGTATATATATATCACCAGGGCAGTGCGAGATTCACCACTGTCTATTTCTGCGTACATAGAATTAGTTTGAGTCGTTTGATAGCAATTGCTTCAGCAAAGCGTAGCAAGCTAGCTTTCTTCTGCTTATTGATTATTTTGAACGACTTCAGGTAGTCTAAAATATGACCAGTGTCCAGTAGATGACGCGGAATCGCACTGTTTAATGCTTGAGGACCTTTCAGTCTCAGGCTCTTTAGTATGTGTTTAGGAATGCGGACAATAACCATTCTCTGTGTTCTTCCAATCAATGTATGTGCTTTGGTACGTACATGTGAATTGGTAGACACAGTTGGAGGTAACATGAGGTGGGTATTTTGTCCACTTTTGATTATCTCAAGCAAGTAGATGTTTGATAAACACATACAATAGCTTGAAAATTCCCATTCAGTCATAGAAAAGAAAAGGTGTTCAGTAAAGTGTTACTCTTTTCGGCGATATCATTCTCAAGCTGTACAAATCGCAAATTTATAGTAATTTGTCTTGGCAACAAAAGGAATATTTCCAAAGATGTGTTAATGCAACACATACAAGCTTGTCGCTTGGTATATTGTTTTCAAGGAAGCGTTCAGTCTGCATCTAATTCTACTAGAAGTATCATCACCTATGAATGCAAGCTGCAGATAGATATGCTTTTTCTCTACTCTGCTGCTTTTCACATTTTGTCACAATGACGTCTTCCATACTTCTCGATGTACTTTTGTGGGTAACTGTTGTCGCATTGGCATTTCTCCAAATTGGATAGCTTTTCCTCAATCTTTTCTTTTGAAAAACACAGCTTCCTTACACGATCAAATAATCTTCTCACCAATAACCTTTGAAGATGAACTACCCTCCAGTTATCTTTTCTGTGCATATGATCTTATGATCTTACAGTCTCTAACTCGTTGGATACCTGGAGAGTATGTACTGACGAGGAGTCCCAAACCAGTAACAGGCGAATACCCAGTACACCCTGGTTTCCAGCGTATCTCCAACTGACATCGACTCATGATCGAAACGTGGAATAAACAAAATCTCTACAAACCAACTCACACACAGTGAGTACCTTTCATTTTTTTTTCGGATTTTATTTTGATATTTCGCAGAATTACTACGTTTAGCATTTAGTCTGCAACAAGAGATATTACTTATATTACTACACAAACATAACAACGAACTCTTGCGCTACAGTTGTTGTTGTTGGTTGTTTCGATAATCTATAAGTTCACTTGAGTTAAGTGAATCAATATCTGGATATTGGATTGAACAAAGGGAATTCTCAGGGTTAGATATCATAATCTGGAGAGTCAATCATATAGCAAATACATGATTCACAAGATGACATATATCTCCCTCATTTCCAAATATACATTCTCATTCGTATTATCATTATACACATGTTACAATACATGGCACTTTGTAAAGTCATCTACACACCTCACAACAAAAATCTCTTCAAATTATTGTTCATCCATACATTGCAGTCTTGCAGTCTTTCTAAGTGGTTCATGCAGACATCATAAGATGTCTTAGCTCTTCTTTCTCTCATTCCACAATCACAAATTCCAATATCATATTTTACAACAGGTAGTAAAGATGAAATGAAAGTTATGCCGAAAACAGACAGTCTAATGAAGAAACGAGGGTTACTCTAAATGATCATGATTAACATCCCTCCTGGTTGTCATTCTGACATTGATTCAAATATGTTGACTATCTTTCGCTTTCAAGTCTCACTCACCTACACGCTGATGCACATGTTCTCTTAGGTTTATCTTTTCAACAAACATTATAATTAATACATGTTGTTGATGATGTTTTAACTGGTAGAAGGAGTATGTGTATTGTTGTGATGAGTGAAATAAGTGAATCATCCATAACTATAACTATTCTGAAAGACTGGAGAGATATGCGATTAATTCTGTGTGTGTGGAAATGATGAGTTGACACCGATTATCCACTTCGTGAGCTGATCGATTATGCAGTGAGCTGAAGGTAGATGACGTGAGTGAGGTGTGGATTAGTACAATTTACTATACATAATCAGAGAGGACTGTACACTTAGTGAATGGATGCATGAGTGCAGTTGGAGAAAACAATAGAGACATCATGACGACTTGTGTGACTGTGTGTGTGTGTGTAGGACAGCGCGTAAAAGAAAGATGAAAAGACGAGGAAGCAAGGGATGGAAATAGGAGTGTAAAGGGGGGAAGTATGTCGTCATAAAACTGGTTGGTCGACTGGTACGTAGCTGGGCAGATGTGCGATAGTTTAAGAATAAGCATGATTGGGTGTTGCATAGATTAATTTAGGTGGTTTAATGATAGTGTTTGTCAGTTGAGGGTGATGTCTGGGTTTGGTGTGTCGACGCCGTCGGTCCAGTGGTGTAGTGGCTATCACGTCCGCCTCACACGCGAAAGGTAGCCGGTTCGAACCCGGGCTGGACCAGGATGACCTGTCTGGCGATTTTACTATGCCAGCTGAAGTCAACACACATTCCGGTGAGTTGTCAGTGAGGATAGCGGGTGACGGTGCGGCCCCACTGCTGGCTGAAAGTCAGTAGTTGGCTTTTAGTTTGATAATGCTTTAATTCCCCACTATCACTCTCAGATCTCCTTTTTGTACATGTTCACACTTGTTGAATTGACACTCTACTACCGCTATCCCACCTTATCAAATTTCTAACTCTCTCTCTCTCTTTTCCTTCGTGCAGTTGACTACTACGTGATTTACAACTTTTATTTTATTTATTTTCACTTGCAAAGTCACTTGTGAATAATTATATCATACAATATACTGTCTTCCCTACCCGACCTTCCAGATTATCACACACTGTTATTTTGATTTTGACCTTTGACCTGAAATATCTCGAGAATAGTACCACCACACATCTATCTATCCATCTATCTTCTGCTTATAACACTTAGGATTTCGACAACACAATAGGAAGAAGTAGTTTATCTGAAACGTGTAATGTATGGGCGGATTTCGGACACATTTCGGACATTCTGATCACTCACACGCGCACATGTCATACACAGTTTTTATAGAAGGCAAGAAGACATGAATAATTACAATACAGGTCAGATTGTGTACAGGTCAAGGTCACAAATAATGGGTAGGGAGATGACGCAAACGGTGTGGGTGAGAAAGATAAAAAGAGAAAAGAGAAATACAAGGCAAAGAAGGGGTTGAAAATATTATGAAGTAAATTGGCCCTTGGTTCTAGTTCGGACTACCAAGGCAGGTTTAAGGTGATAACAAATAGCTTTTGGACACATAAGACAGGTTTAAGTCTTTTTATGGCTAAGGCTTCAATGAATTGAAGTATGTGGCCCAACCTTGTTTTATATATCGTCTTAAAGTCATTGTTGAAATCAACCTTGTGAACCGTCTCTATAATATTCTCCACTATAGATGATGTTGGACATCTATTTCCGGGTTCAATTGTGTCTGGCGATTTCATTTGTTGTTGCAGCCACTTTGGAATGTGTTCTGTAGCCCTAACCTGCAGAGACCGATGGGTCCTCCCTATGTACGTGTCTCCACACATACATGTAAATTGATAAACACAGTGGGATGTGACACTATCGTTCGGATAATGTGAGGGTTTACAGGACAGCATGGTTCTCGTTTTCTCTATGAAGATAAGTTCAGCTGCATAATAGGTTCTATTAATTGCGGATTTGAGTCTTTGTCTAGTGATCAGACTTTGTTGATCACTTCTGAACAGCAAGGATATGTAAACATCTTTTTTGGGAGCTGATTGGATTGGTAAAGCTCTATGGTTGACACTTGCGTAACGTCTAATAAATCTCAGTGGGTAATCATTATCTAACAGTATTTCAGTGAGGTGTTGTCTTTCTTCTTCAATTGTATCAGCAGTACAGATACGGTGAATGCGCTTGAATAGACATTTGACCAACGCCTTTTTATACTGTAGTGGACAGAAACTATGATAATTTAGATACTGTCCCGTCCATGTTGACTTTCTGTAGACAGATCGTTTTACTGACCGACCTACCTTCTCGTCGGGTTATGAGTACATCTAAAAATGGCAGGCAACCATTATTCTCTTTAACGTATCTTAACGGTATACTGTCTTGTGCTCTGTTGATCTGGTCCAGGATTTATATGGCTTCTGTCGGTTTATCACAAATGACTATTATGTTGTTGTTGTTGTTGTTTGCATTGAAAGATTTTCACCTAATGATGATAATGCATCGTGAAAGACAAATATGCACCAATTAGAGTTGAATGATGAAATTGACTGGAAATCGCTCACTGAGAATGGGTAGGCAGCGTTTAGAAGGTGAAGGCAGCACTCGCACACAAAACACACAGACACGAGACGCACAGAAGCATACACACACACACCCGCAGTCTACACACGTGGTGTGAAAATGACAGGCCGAATCTCAGTCCATCCATTCAGACACAAAATCTGATGGAGATGATGATGATGATGAGCCGAAAAATCTTACTCTGACTCATTAAACACACTGGGATTACTTTGATCATCGTTATAGTCGATCGGTAGACCATTTGCGACTAGTCAAATGATGAGCGAAGTTCGAATTTAGGCGTCCAACTCCTACCTAACATGTGTTATTGCATGTCTTCTTCACCAAATGCTACTGATAATTCACCTCTGTCAGCCATCCACATCCCCAACCCCATCACGTCACACAATCGCACACACACACTCACCATCTAACTATGCAGAGAGAGTGAGAAGTGAAGTTTCCAAGTGAAGAATACTCCTCACTCACATACCACTTCACATCACATCACATCACCATCTCCTATACTCTATCCCTTCACATGACATTCGCACTAACCATACATAACCAGAAACAAACTCCTCTCCAACACTTCGTGTGATCATCATCGCCACTAATTCTTCTCGAAATATTACCAAGACAATTAAAACCAATCGACCAACTTGTCATTGTCACTGTGTGTTAACTATTAAAATAAAATTATAATTATAATTCAATTGACTTCTTTGACGGAACACATTCCATTCCATTCCCATCGTCAACTACTACTACTACTCACCGTAGTCGTCTTACTACCTAACCGAGATGGTGTCTCTTTCACTTCCATTGTCTTCCGTGATGATAATGACGATGACCCAGTAGTCTCTCTCTCTCTCACACACACATCATATTCAACAAGCCTCGAGTAGCTAGCCAGCTAGCTCATCGACCTTTCTCCAGTCAATGAAGAATCTATGTCTATCGCTCTCTCACTCGCTGTCTATCTTGATCAGGTGAACTCACACGAGTGGACGAAAATAATGAAGACGGTATTGATGCTATTCGGGTGGTGTTACACACTGGTCATCACCATCACCCTGTTTTCTCACGCTTTTTCACGCACTACTTCAGTCTCTCTCCTCCTGCCTGCCTGTCCTGTGAAATTCACACACACACACATACTAAACTAATGTCATCCAATTTCTCATCTTCCAATTCAGCCTATTCCAGTCCCGGCGATTAATAATTGTAATAATAAGCCAAGGAAAAATACCAAGAGGGTTAAGGGGAAGGAGCACTCTTGGTGAGAAGAAGAATCATCAATCCAAGTTTGGCCACGATAGGAACAGCATCTGGACGTGTTCATTCTGGCTACAAAGCTCCGGTTTAATCGATCTTCTTGCAACAGCTTCAGCTATGTGTAGGAAACCTAAGCGAACTGTACGGGATAACGACTTCGGAATTTTTTCCTTTGCTTATTATTACAATTATTATTATTCGTCATAATTCATGCCCTTCATACAAACATTCCATCAATACCATCGAATTCTCCATTTATATTATCCGGACTTATGATTAGTGATATTATCTGTTTTCTCAATATATGCCTCTACCTGTTTCATTTCACATATTCCTTATTTCATTATGAACCACCACTCATCGCAGTCTTACTATCTCCTGTATAACACAGACCGCTTTGTACTAGCCACTCACTCACTCACCTGACACCTTTTATAACCTTGAACTGACTTACTTGCCAATTTTCATACCCCACACCCTACAAATCTGTTATGATTAATCACCACCATTGTCTCCCGTTTCACAATATTTTCTAATCGATTTCAGCCAACTACCACGTTTATCGCACAAATACGACTATTTATTTTGACATCCCATAACCACTAATCTCTTATTCTACGTTAAAAATGTATCCACCGCCAGATAACTGGATTTATTGTAACGACAACAAATAGTATATTTTATAATTGTAAGAACCTGGAAAGAAATTATTGAAAAGAATATTCTTCGTTCAGATTGACTTTTAAACGATCTACCGATCTACTATAACGATGATCAAAGTAATCCCAGTGTGTTTAATGAGTCAGAGTAAGATTTTTCGGCTCATCATCATCATCTCCATCAGATTTTGTGTCTGAATGAATCGACTAAGAATTGACCTGTCAGTTTCACTGCCCGTGTGGTTAACTGAGTGTGTAGGACATGATAAATATTTCTACACAGGACATTAATATTAGTTCACACATAATATAAAAGTTAGCATAACACGACTAGTTAGTCAGCTAGTGCTGGTGTACCAAAATAATCAGTTACTTTCACAGAATATTTATATACATTTATAAATCCCTCCTTGAGGACTCCTCCACTTGCTTTCTTCTGTGCTGCTGTCGTTTGTCTTCCTCTCTCTCTCTCTCTCTCTCTCCCTCAACATTTTACCTTCTATATGACTTTTTGAATGAGAATAGAGAATGTAGATAGTTGACCACTTACAATGACAAATGATCTGCAAACATTACTGGTCCCATATCCTACAACTGCCTGGTGAATTACCCATCACCTTCACCCACGACGCATCCTGGATCACAGTTGTCGAATATACCTTTATACCAATGGGAAATTATGGATTTATAATACTTCACGATTGTAATTTATAACATAACTGATTGTGACTGTAAAAATGGCTTACTTGCATCTTGTGAACACCTGTTTATAAGAAAATATAAACTATTATTATTATTATTATTACTAGTCTGAATTGAGTACAATTCACTTCTGGTGTTACTTATGATGAAAATGCTGACAAGATTACACAAGTGTATCACTTATTTGGAATTCATTCCCAATTTGGATGTAAATCAAGAATAAGATTCGATGTCATACACAGCGAAGTTATATGGGCGAATGACACTTCAAGCTTTACTTTTTTCCCAAGTATTTGTAATCCATCCAAAACATACTTGGGTTTCTTTATTAATACGAAGACAATATTTCTATATTACTTGATGTGCTCCACTTAATGACTAGTTAGCCGATTGTACGCATAACACTAAAGACAAAAAGACAGTAACCACGTAATTTCACCATAAACAAAGTTTATGTCATTGAAATAATCATTGGATAGCTTGGGAATATATTTTCAAGTCGTCCTCCAGTGTCCTTTCGACATGCATTAGTTACATTTCACATCCGAGATTTCGCACATATTCTCTCTCTTCTCTCGACTCGTTTCGTGCATTCCTTCCTTCTTCTTTGTTTAAAAATAGTCATCAAAGACTTCTTAGTTTCACCATTTCATTTTTGAGGTGAATATTTCTTGATCCAGATGACACGGACTCCACATCACCATCACCAGCAGTGTGAATTCTGTCTCTCTCTCTCCTCCTCTGTCTGTCTGTCTATCAATGTATTCAGTCACCATAAGAATACAAACTTCATGAGAGCCGGCTCACTGTCATAACCAATCACAATCAGCCAGACACGCAGGCACTCGAACACTCAGTCGAGAAAATATGAGTTTCCGTCAACGATACAATAAACTTGATACAATATAGACGACGATAGATGAATTGAACAGAAAATGTGACAACCATAACCTGATTAACTAACTGGCTGGCTAGTCACATCCCCGAATACAATTCATCAAAATACAACTCTGATCACTCACTCCATTATTATAGATAAGAGGAGTTATACCCTCACACATTGACCAACTTTCATACTTATAACAACTCCGATCACATGGAGAACAATCAGAACAGTCAAAGATGCCGGCCTTATCAAGTGAATATAGACATCATCAATCCATCCCTCCCTACCCCCATCCAACCATCCATCCATCCATTCTCTCATTCAACTGAATATCACCAAGAATCAAACACACACACACACACGCCCATAAACAAACAATTCCGTGTGTCATAACCCGAAGGATCGTGAGAATATGAAATGTATTTCAATATAATGCCATCACCTAGACTGTAAGTGAACATCAGTCGCCTACATCACTCTCCATCATCTCAACAAATACTTCTCCGACAGGAGAAACAGACAAAATCTCCACCGGATGTCAACAAAATCGGTACGTACACATACGTTATTTCACATTACATGAAGATTACTCAGAAACTTATTTGCCAAACATACGATACAGTAACACACTCACTCACTCACTCACAAAACATCATTAGTGAATACATATCAAAATTTATTTAACAAATATCGAAATAAATAAAAATTATGTGTATCTGATTTGAGTATACTTCCTCAGTCTGTCTTCAAGATGGCGTCATCGAATTCATCTTCTCACTCAAATATCGCTTCTTCATTTCCAGAACTTCTATCTTCAAATCCAGATATCTCATCTGCTTCTCAAACATCAAAGCCAAACGTCGTCTTCTCTCACCATCATCCACATCATCATCAGATCTAGACGGGGGAGGGAGAAGATTCTGTTATTTACTTCTCACAAAATAAACCAACTACGAATCAGAGGTTATCAAATTCACCACAACACTTACATAACTACAGTTGGAAACACTCACCTACCCACCCACTCACTCACTCACTCACAGCTCAATCCCTCTCATCTTAACACATCTAATCTACTATTAACTTATCCACAATCACCGACAACAATCAGCTAGCTCCACAGTCTTCACAATCACCTTCCACCCCCCCCCATATACTCTCCACCTTCACCTCATTATCTGTCACTCGTACACATCATATTCAAGATACTCTCTGTGTGTCCGTCTGTCCATCTGCATTACCCTCTGACTGTTCGCCTTGTCAAGTAAATCACACACCAATTAATTAACTAATAAATAGATAGATAGATAGATAACACATATCTAAATATGCAAAGCATTGGTGAACAGTGACAATCGAAAAACCAACAAACAACTCTACAACACTTCCTGTGTGCTTCCACCCTTCTCCGACTCATTCATCTCAACTCAAACTAATCAACAAATCCGTAGAAACAAACACTTCGAAATACAACCTCACTCACTAGAATGCATGCATGCACATGTAAACACCCACCCAGTCGGTCAGCCGAACAATCCACTCACCATCACATTCATTTCATCCATCCTACATCACATTCTATCAAAACACTCTCCAAATCATCAACATTCACTCATCACCTCACATTAAAACCACGAGGCTCAGACGAACTCTCACATCGCCTTACTAACTGGATAACAACAACAGCAATTGCTCACCTCTCTTCTCAATTAACACTCCATATACACAGGAGGCGTTACATTACTGCACACTTTACAACTCAAATCACCGAAACACATCTCGTTATTGTACAACTGGTTTACAATCAATACGCCATCATGATTCTCTTCACCTCTCCACCTACACATTCTTTCATTCAATGTGTCGCCTTCATCCTCAGTCACAATCATCCACCTCGTCACTCCTGACACCATCACAACCCCACATTTACACACGCCAACACGCACACTCACACACGAACACATACACGCATACACCCACAACAACATCAGCAACAACAACAATCACTTACACTAAGTAATAATAAATAACAAACATCAAGTAGAAAGGTGAAATAATTAACACGCGAGTTTCGATCTATTCCCAGACTATCATTGCTAAATTAAATCAAACACACTCACCTACACACAATGGTTGAGTCACATTCGAATCAAGAGAAGTGACCAACTAAGACTACCACAACACAACACAGGACAGGACAGTCGGACAAGTTAACACAACAAATATCATTACTCACCTATAACCCCGGTCACTTGCATCGCCAGTCCCCACTCCCCCATCACCAACTCCATTCACATCCATCTCCTCCACACTCTCCTCATCACTCGACACCGACAAGTCAATAGTCTCACTCTCGCCAGAACCACCTCCTCCAACACACCTTGGTTCACAAACTCCAACATCGCCAACACGACAACCCTTCACCTCACCACCATTCGAAACACTCACAGATTCATTCACTCCACTGTGTCCTCGAACTCCATTAGTCAACTCGTCACTCTTATTCCCACTCTTCACAGTCTTCTCCGCTGAGTCGTATGGAACACACAAATCTTGGGGAATAGGAGCTATTGAGTAGACGTTCAAAATTCTCAAACCCATCGTGTTTGAGGGACTTGTGTGAGTGGAGAATGTAGAAGGCGTCGAATTAATGTGGGGTCCCGGTGATATCCGAACACATGGTGAGGGAGTCAGTAACGGAAGACTCAGTTGACGAAGACTCGAGTCAACGCTACCTACCTTCATTCAATAGGATTAACATGTCATAATGGAATGTGAACATACCGGACTACACTGACCACTCACATGGGAATCTCCATTGACACTGACCACCACTTGATGAATAGAGGCGGATTCAGAAGACTTCGGAATATCGCGACACAATCTGTCTTGTCTGTCTTTCATGGTGAGATCCATCTCCCTCAGCATTTTCTGTCCCTTATGACGAAGTCGAGTCCAGTGTCGTCTGGGATAACCCTTCGAGTGGAGATATTCTGAGAATTGCATCCACATGTGTTTCTTCATCAGCATTGATGGCCGACTTTTTTCTTTGTCCGTCAACATATTCTTGTATTTGACTAGTAGTTGTGTGAATTCTCTCATCTCGTCTTTTGTGTATCCCATCGGTGTGATTGGCTTCGCTTGTTCTTTGATTGCTTCATCATTCTGTGTCGGAGATGTATTGGCCATTATCAATGACTATAATAGTAGTAATAATAATATTGATAATAATAATAATCCAGCGGTTTTGGAGATATTCCGTAATTTGTTTCAGTATGTCAGCAAGTCGTGGTGTTATTCTCGGTCAGTGTATTTCTCTGGTATATTTCTACGTGTCGTGTTTTTGTATATATGATGATGATGATGATGATATGATATAAAAGGAAGACAGTGTCTAACTGCTTATCATAGGTGTATGTATATGGAAGGGTTGTCATTGGATGATGTAAAGGTGATTTTCGTCACAGGATGAACACACACACACACACGAGTGTTGGCTAGACATGTTGGCTTTGTTTTCTTCTGCTCGTGAGGTGGTGATTGAGGTCCAGACAGGATTTTGGAATGAAGCATTTCTCATTGGTTGTTGTTTTGTTTCAGCCTATGTTTTGTTTGTTCATGGATGTTCACTAGTGTGTTTTAATTCAAGGAGGCATGCATGCATTCACGCAGTTTATATCAATGCTCTCTGCTTTCTCTCTGCCATTTTGTCTGTCTGCCTGCCTGGGTGGTGTGTGTGTGTCTATTGTCTGCATGAATTCTTCAATTTTTTAATTCGCTCATCGACTCATTCATTCAATGTCTCATTGATTTATTCATGTCTACTTCATGATTGGTGGAAAACGAGATGTAGAAGTTTTTTCATGATGCTTGTAAAATGTTTGAGAATTGTGGATTAGATCGAATAAAGAATAATTATATTTCAATATTAAAACAATTAGTCCCTTTGATATATTTGAATGAAGCGTTAAGAAGACAAATTTCGAGAGATGATATTCATCATTTTCCTAAAAATGTGTCATGATATTGATGTGGTTGTGTTGTCTGAGTTGGATGGTTCATTTGAGAAGCTTTTATCGCCCTACTAGGCAACATCCTCACCTCAGCGCATACTTCAATCTGTTGAAGTGAGCTTTTAGATTTCTCCGCGAGTTTATTAATCATCTCTCCTGGTGGGTGACCTTGAACGTAATTGGTTGTTTTTGTGTGTTTTCACACCTTCTAGACAGTTACTTGTATTGGAACTGATTGTTTCTTTGACTTGAACTTTGACCTTTTTGTGTGTGTGTGTGTGGTTTCTTTCTTATCGGTTGATAAATTTTGTCTATCTCGATGTGTCTATTGAATGATGATTCACTGGAATACCATGCAGGCTTGTAAGAATTCTCTGGCTAGCATTCTTGTTGTTTCCTCTGTGTAATATTTGAACACTGGTTGTCCCAGTCGAATTGATGTCCCTGGTTGTCTGTGTGTAGTGATATGAGCGTGGGAGTGGATATCATGTCTTTTGACGGCCAGCTTATGTTCGTGGATACAAAGACGAAGGGGACGTCACTCACTTTGGCCAATGTAGTGGTTTTCGCAGTTGTTACAATTTATTTTGTGGATGACATTGGTTTAATCTTCCTTCGCTGTTGATTCTTTTGGTTGACATAGAACTGGTTTGTGTACGACGTCAATTCCTTAAGGTTTGAAGAGTCTTGTAGTGATTTTTGAGATATCCTTTATATATGGTAAGGCGATTTTCTTTGTGCTTTCTTTGGAGGCTTTTGGTTTGATAGGTTGGCTTGGGGGTATATGACTTCTGATGAAGTTCCGTGGATATCCATTCTTTTGAAAGATGTCCATGAGATATTTTTCTTCAGTTTTCCTTAAGGTGGGAGTGCTGAAATGAGTCCTGGCTGGCCCTTTTGCATAGTGTTTGTATGCAATTCCCTTTGTGTGTTATTGGATTGTTGCTGTTGTAATTCAGGATTTGGTCTGTGTGAGTTGATTTCCTATAAACGTGAGTTTCTAATTCCCCTGTGGCTGTTCGCATGGCTAAGACGTCCAAAAATGGGATTTGGTCCTCGGATTCATCTTCTCTTGTGAATTTGATGTCGTTGAAGACGTTGTTTATTAAGTTGTGAGTTTTATCTAACTCGTTCCTTCTGATTATTACAAATGTGTCGTCGACGTAGCGTAGCGTATCCAAATCTTGGGTTTGATCTTTGGTAGAATTATGTTTTCGAGTCTTTGCATCAATGCACTGCTTCTGCAATCAAACCTGATATTGGCGATCCCATGGGTGTTCCTTTGACTACAGAGAGTGGGATATAATGAAGCTTTTCTATAGAAGCCCTATGTACTACCTGATACCCAAGGAGATAATAAAATACCAAATGATTACATATGTGTGACCGGCCGGATAATTACTCGTTAAGTGGTCCTGTTTCCATCGCCAGACTGACTAGGGCTATAAGAAACCTGTTCTCAGAGTTCGATAACGTCGATAAAATTTGGTATTTATTGGTTTCACCGAGTCGGACCAATTCATTTCCTGTGAGTATTTAATTAGGCTGTCTTGGCTGTCGCTCTTCATGTGCCTTCCAGTATCGAGCCTCAGTCACAAAATCATTACTAACGCCGACCACACAAACCCAAATAATATTACCTCTATCGACCATATCAACCCCAATTCGATAGTTAGCCTTTTCGAAATTGTAGAGAGCCTGACCAACTTCAATATCTTTGTACCCACATGTTAATTCACTTGGTAAAACGAAGTCATTTCCTGACCAAACACCACAATGAATAAACTCTCAAATTATTTCACACTAACAACAACAACAACAAACAACACCATTGACACGTCTGGACATATTGATTATTTCATCCATTTATACAAAAGTATCGATCAGGTTACATGTCTGCGGTCAATACCATTCGGCACATTTTCCCAATAACCACAACCCAAACCGACCAAATGTTACTATTTCAGGTTTATAACCTCAGTAATATTCTTACTTATTATTGTTGTTAATTTGGCTTCAGAGTACATCATAACGATTCGATAGCACATATCCACGTCGTCATATTCTCCGAGTTCCTCTCTAGCTGGCCAAATAATCACCCATAGGCTTTCGTTCCCACCTCACACGATCTCCTCAACGTCACCCTCGGATACGTGACCAACTGGTTGTTTCGCATTCAGGCTCCAAGGCAAGACAGACATTCATCACTCAAAATTCAGTTTGCAAATCTGCCCCACTCAACACGAACAACTGAATTCGTATCTCTTTAACACCAATGCCAATTTAACCAAATCTATGTGTTTCTAAATTTTTTCGCCTCCGCCATGGAAAGCATTTCCAACAATTTGTTGTAGACTCTTATCAGTAACTGCCTTCACTGGCTCTCTAAAGAACTGTGGGAAAGAACGAATGAAGAAGCTAAATCCCCAAAAAAATATTAAGAGGAAAATGAAGGTGGATGGGATACACGCTGAGGAGACCGTTGGGTGGTTTCGAACACCAGGTTATCGTTGGAGTGGAGCCTGAATGCGAAAAAACCAGTTAAACACATATCCGAGGGTGACGTGGAGGAGATGGTGTGAGGAGTGAATGGAAGCCCAT
Source organism: Trichobilharzia regenti (assembly GCA_944472135.2). Classification (NCBI taxonomy): domain Eukaryota; kingdom Metazoa; phylum Platyhelminthes; class Trematoda; order Strigeidida; family Schistosomatidae; genus Trichobilharzia; species Trichobilharzia regenti. Next base: position 64,244,535 of record OX235265.1, on the reverse strand, counting down.
GGGTGATCATGGGGCCAGCTAGAGAGGAACTCAGAGAATAGGAAGAAGTCGACATGTGTTATTGAATCGTTGGTTTGCACTCGGAACGCAAGGGAATAATAAGAAGAGGAATCTTCATTGGTTGTTAGAAGGCCTAGTAAGTTTCTCGGCTACCCAATACCTTGTTCCTTCAAACACATATTGTCTGAAATGACTACATTTGTTTTTCTTTCAATCAATCAAACATTTCCATGAATAGATTTATTTTCACCCGGGCATTTTAACAACATGTTAAGCCTATCAACTTGAATCTCTCCAGTTGATTGTACAAGAGATATCATCGTGGATGGCAACGAGTAATGAAGCACACAAATATAAATTAAATAATTATTCCAGATTTCGTGTTTATTTCTTTTGTTTATTCGATATGCAAACGGGATGTCTTTGCTGGAATATGATAAGATGAAAATTCTACTCTGTATAAAATTATTGTTTGGAGTGAAGTGACCATTATTATTATTATTTTATTATTATTATTATTATTGTATTACCCAAAGAAGTGACATATACGGTAGTATTACTGAAGTTTGGATTAAATAACACCTCCAAAATTTGATATTGGATTGATATGACAGGTACTATTGTGATGAGAACTGTCTACAAGGCGAAATTGTAAACAACAGTCTACGTCAATGTTTACGTCCCGAATCCGGGTCATGAGAAAAAGAAAGGACAAAGCCTGACCCTGAGGATCTCAACAACAATCAATCACAGCAGACTTGACATGGGAAGACACGATTCGCAGATATATGACCGGACTGTGTAAGAAATCGCCACAAAGAGATGACAGGATAACCTTCACCAGAAAAACATCAAATCAGCAGACGTTGCTTCTCTGCTAACAATAACGAATGATAATGTACATAAAAATCTATAAATATCTACTGATTTCCTCAATAAACGATCTGTTTCCTGGCCCTTTTCTTCTGTCGTTGCACAATTAGTAAACCTGTGAATATGGCTTTTATCCACAAAGTCAATATACAACTCTTCTAAAGTCCGACACCCAAATACTAATTTCCAATCACTCTTGATCCCACTAGAGTCCATTCAAATAAAGTAGTATGAAGACAGACTGGTCCGAACCGGTGAAGACAAACGAACTTTGTTCCACAAAAATACATCACATATAAGTGTTATGTATTGTGAGTGTATAATATTTGGCTTCAAGATTGTTCAATCGCGTTATTCTAAATCTGTCCAGAATGGCATTAACTGGCATTCAGATTAGGCAAAGTCGTGAAGTATATAACAACAAATGATCACTACACATGTATATCTTCTGCGGATTCATGTCTCTTGCTATCAAAATCGTTTCTACTGACTAGACTAACTAATTCTTATGAACTAAAGCACAGATTAGATAATTTAAAATTAGATAATGATGAAAAAATGGTTAGTTTTGACATTGTCAGTTTATATACACGTATACCAATAAATATGGCTATAGAGGCAGTCAGAAACGAACTCATTTCTGACCAAGAACTCGAACTTAGGAGAAAAGTGCCACTTGAGGACATAATGATGGGAGTGCAGCTAGCTATGCCTGACTTCCACAGTATTTAAATTCCAAGGGAAAATATACAAACAAACTGAGGGAGTTGCCATGGGATCACCAATATCCCCGGTTGCAGCAGATATATTCATGGATAGGTGGGAAAGCAAAGCGATTGAAACGTTCACCCCCACCCGAAAAGTATGGTAGAGGTATGTAGATGACACATTCACTGTACTCAGAACACAAGATACAGACAGACATTTCAAACACATCAACTCGGAGGTAGAGGCAATTGAATTCACTTTTGAATTCGAAAGTCAGGAATCGGGGGAGCTTCCAATGTTAGATTGCAACGTAAAATGGAAAGAAGATGGGAAGTTAAACACTAGTGTTTACAGGAAGGAAACCCACACATTCAAACAGATACTTGGACTTCCCTCATCCCATCCTATGTCAGTAAAAATAGGAGTGGTGAAATGTTTAATTGACAGAGCACAAAAACTAAGTAGTACTAAGGAAAATCCAAGACAAGAAATGATACACATAAAAGAAGCCTTGGAACTCAATAATTATCCGGATAAATTAGTCATGAAATATGTAAGGAAATGTAAAAATAAAATAAATAATGATAGTAGCGATAGTGATAAAAATAATAATGATAACACTAATAATGATAATAATAATAATAATGTTAATGACGGCACTAACAATAAGGAATCTAAATCATCAACAGTAATTCCATACAAGGAGGGAACGCCAGAAACCACCTTATGAAGAATTCTTAACAAGGCAGGAATAGAAGTGGCTGGCATTCAAACCAACCACAAACTCGATTAGAAACAAACTCTGTCGGTTGAAGGATCCTGTGGAGCCTTTAAAACAAAACAATTGAGTTTATCTAATACCCTGCTGGAATGATTGTCAGGTCAAATACACAGGTCAAACTAGTAGAACAGGGGCAGTCAGTGGGAGTAGCCGAGCATAAAAACCTAGCAGCAAAATCTAGATTGGTTGACACACACACACACACACCGACTTAGACAAGACCTACCAATCCATAAGAAGGAGATCACATGAATGAAAGGTCAACTTCCAAGTCAACGAAACAATCAATACCAAGCAATACAAGTGAAGTGGACGGTGAGAAAACACACACAAATACAACCAATATCACTCAGCGTGTCCAGGACAGATGACTCATAAACTCGTGGAGGAATTGTAGACTGCACTTCAAATTGAAGTGTGAGCTAAGAATGTTGTGTAGAAAGGTAGGCAACGAAAGCTTCTCAACTGAACCATCGAACTCACGGAACACAACAACACCAAAATCATACAACTCAGCTACAAATCTTATCCATCACACTTTATTCTCTTCACTTTCACATTACATTCTAACACAGCTAATTCTCGTTCTTCATTCTCTAACTCAAATCCCAATGTCACTCCGTCCAATATTGAGTTTATAATTGTGAAGTAACTAGAGATATGTTGTGTTATTGACAGCGTGGATACCGTGTTACCCATACATCTCCCCACCATACATTTCGCCTAGAATTATCTATTTTCATGCAGATATCCGGTCACAGGAATTTCGCTGATTGTAGGATTATCGACCTCAGGAAGATTATTGGCTCAGAGAGAAATTCAGTACTAACACAATCCAGTCACACAATAGGCCGGGATTCATATCAATAAAACGTAACATAGTTAGATGTGAGGCGAACTCGATCACTGAATCCTTCTTCTCCAAATTTACACCGAACACTTGTAACACGAAATAAGCCGAACCAACACCAGAGATGTCGTCAATATTATCGGAAATAAAATCAGAGGATAAGAAACAGTAGAAGCATAGAAACAAAATCCGATGTTATGTGAGCACCGTGACAGGATGTTGAGTAATAAATTGTAGTCGACATGTTGTCCAGAAATAATACTGTATCATTCACTGTGTGGCTTTCATCAAATATAACTACTATGTGATGAAGGAATTGATGTCGTGCCTCTTCTCCGCTAAACAGAAGAAGAAGTTGGAATATTTTCAGTCGACCTGGTTTCTCCTTTTACAGGTGAACTGGAACATGTTGATGAGTGAGAAAGCATTCGACAGAGGTGGCGCATGCGATAACCTCACTGAATCAAATCAACTCGAAGTAAATCAAAGTCATTTCTCTCCGCCTGATGTCACCTCTCACTCGATAATCACAAACACCCCACCACACCACACCACACCACCCACAAACATATTCCTATCGAGTTTGCAAACTAACTGTATACAGTCAGACATCCAAATAGCACTACTGGTCAACGCTTCATACACCTCAGTCTACTAGACGGATATTCCTAACAATATCAAAACACCACCACCACCAACAACAACAACAACAACAACAGACTGACTGACTGACTGACTGACTGACTGACTGACTGTAATAGTATTCCCCTCACAAAACCACGTGTCAGTCAAAACAGCTTCGTATATTATTATGGATGAATAACAAAATGAGTGATTGTTATTACAAAGCTGATAATGCAAGAAGAAGAAGAAGAAGACGAGTAGTAAGTTAGTTAGTTAGTCAGTCCTCCTCGATACAAGTGAATCTGTGATGGGAAGGATGAACTGACTGATGTTGAGTGGATGGATGGATGGATGGATGCGTAGAACTCGCAGAAACTGGAACACGGAAAGCATATGAGCCGTAGACCAGAGGGTTGATTGACTAACTAGAGATGTGAAGAGACAAAGGGGAGATGAAATACTTCTCACTAGTCTAAACCATCCACTCACATCTACATAAACCCACATAAACGCCGAGATGACGCGATTCACCTGAATCACAAACACTCCGTTTCATAACGACCAATTGTGAACATAACAAATTCGCCCTACCATATTCTCTGTATGTCTCTCTCTCTCTATCTCTCTCTCTCTTTCTCTCTCTGTCCATATAAGTGGTTGTCAACAATTCTCTCACCATTGGATGAATGTATGGTGATGTACAATGTCGAGGATGTGTTTGATTGTGTTGAGAAAGTCAACGATATTAGCACGAACAATCAAGCTGTGATATCCTTGGAAACGGTTGACTACATATGTGAACTAATAAATGACAAATCCATGAGTATTGAGATCCCAGTAGAAGTCGTTAAACGATTCCTACTAAAGTGAAAGATGAAGGTGAATGTAACATTTGACGATGAAGCCCGCAGACATGTGGTGGGTGGTGATGCAATGGGTGGACGCTTGACTGCCTCTGAGCCCGACAGATTTCTTATCGGGTAAACTAAAAGACAGTCCATATGAAAGATTTATCAGAAACTTTTCATTTTTTTGTTGACGCATTGATTAGATGATGTATTTATCCCTCGTGAAAATGATTCAGGAAACATCATGAATGATACACCCCCATTTCCATGAATGAAATACATCCAACCATCAAAATGAAGTATGACGAAGCATCTGAAGTGGAAATCGCCTTCGTCGATGTCTTTCTCACAAGAAGATCGGATGAAAAGAAATCCACTTAAGAAAAGCACATGGACAAGATAATCTACGCATTCCCATAATTTTGTCTCAGCCAACCAGTACAAAAGTCACCAGACAAAGTCACTCAGCTATAAACTGGAAGCTGTATACTCGGAAGATATAACTAACTCACGACGAGCTAAATACTCTGCTTGATAGCTTAACTAAATGTAGCCATCCGGAGAAGTTCATAAGGAAGGAGATGATTCAGCAAGTCGAAAATAAATATCCAGAGAATTTGTAGTCTTCACAGTTTGCAGACAATATTCTCCACACACCTAATTGTAATACCGAATCTGAAATGTGAACAATCTAGGCTGACCACTCCTTCCTGTCACCACCAATTAACTTGATTGTCTTCTCATTATTACATGTATCGTTGTTCCCTTGGGTTCCGAGTCGAACACATGGCTTCAACATACGCTCTTCCGGTTATCTGACAAGTCATTCTTAACCACATAATTGTCATACAGGTATCATTGTCAACATCTATGAAAGACAATGCCATCAAGAAATGATGATAACACTTCCATAAGTGAGATAGATTTTAAACAGTATTAAAGAGGTCGACTATTCTGACAAATAATTGTTAGGCTGCATGAAAATTCACTTGTATTAACGAAGAATCAATGACCTGCCAACATTCATTTATCTTATCTTCACTGATAACCGAGTCGAGTTTACGGTCTGATCATGAGCAGGCATCACTTTCAGTTAGGAAATTATTTGGAAAGCAGAGAATACTGGACAGATATCTCGTTCTAGTTTGACACTACTCAGCGGAACCATCGCGACAGTGTCCCACATCATCACATTCCGACCATGAGGCCAGATCGTAGACCATTCAGCCACTGGGACCCGATCCAATGGCTAGCCCATGAATTCCAACAGCTACCAATTCGCGATATATATAGGCGGAGACCACTTCAAAGCAACACTTCGGTCCTATTTTCACTTGACCATCAATATCTACCTCATCATTCCTAACCACGTCCAGAACTCCGCTAATTCGGATTTCAGTGTACAGACTTCTTGCCTCAAAACCAACCACTTCTTCATCGTGAAGCAAGCTAAAGTGAACAATATATGTATTTATTCTATATATACATATTTTCATAGCTTCATTTCTCTACAGTACAAAAGAAATTTGGTAGCGACGCTCACCTTGTTACAGTATCACACACAGCTGTACAGTTTCACGAGGTGTAATTGAAGATGAACTTAAGATTGAATACAACGCTACAACTGAAAGTAGCTATCCGGAAGAGTTCACCACCAACTACATGGTCAAGAAAGTCGAAAACAGCTCTTCTCGTGTATCTGTAAACTAGAAGCTTCTATTTATGCAACAGAAATTCAATGCTGACGTACTAACTAAGTGAAATAATTAATAACCAACAAGTAAAGAAAATTGATTCAGAGGACTTCTCATCTTCGCAAGCCACACTTCATATTTTTCATACAACTGACTGACTGATGACTGACTGACTGTTATTCCTCGACGGAAAGACCAAGTAAGTACCTAGGCTCGCCACCTCTTCTTCTTTCTATCAATACAATTACTCCTAAGGAACTACTGATGATCTGTGTGAGAAGGGAACAAGTTCAGCCAACACACTGTAGACCTGGTCTTGTGTGCAATCAACAAACCCATAATTACTGCATTCTGTCATCACATTCACGCATGATCTGCCTTGCTGTTTCACTAAATTCACCACACCACACCACACCACACCACACCACACTACATCATCCTTCATTTTTATGCCTCCACGAAGAAACCTTTCGTCTTCCTAATTTATCCTTATCAATCAATGAATGCACTTACAGACTGCAGTACACACACACACACACAAGATGCACGCACAACTCTCTACCTCCTCGTCTCTACATTCTCTGCATATTTTCATTATTCATCTCAAGTTTACAGTCAGAATGAATACAATTCAAATCGAACACAAGTCATGAAGGTTTAGACGCAGAACAAGAAAAATGGTCAACAATGCTCCACACACCATTCAAATCACCCATCCGTCTAACTGACTGAATGAATATGATCAGGAATTAAAACTACACAAACGGTTCGATGCATCATGACACTGTAACACCCAGTTGAACATGATCCTATCACCTCGATTGTCAGTGAACATGAACCTCTTAATTCATTCTTCACCACCATCTCATCAAATACATTGACTTCAATATATTCAGTCTCAAATCCATCATCACATATTCACATTCGCATAGCCACACGAGAAAACACCATATATCTAACGAAACTATCATTTATCAATGATTTTTTTTATTTATTTTATTTTTATTTTTTGATTACAGCTTGATTCCACACCGTATTTTTGGTACAAGTATGGAATTTTCAGCATGGATATCGGCAGCCCAAATTTCGCAGGCCGACCATAGATATCAGGTGTGCGTCGGCGTCGGCGTGGGCTCGAACCCCGGACCATGTGCATGGTCGGCGAGAATCCTAACCACTGTGCCACCGACGCACTAAACAAAACAAACTGGCCAACACACATCCTATCCAGAGTCTTGCTATTTCAACACACTTCAACATGAACATTTCAGCCACTGACATGTTTACGTTGAACGTCATGAGTTCATCAGGCTGATTTATTTCTCTAACAGAGGATACACGCATGGATGCACAGTTAGTTAACCAACGTGTCTCTTCTCTTCATCACTATCCATTTCCATCCGATCAATGCAACAACGACGACAACAACAACAGAAACTGTACGATTAATCTCACCTAAACACATTTTATCAATCATCTCAATCACAAAGCGAACACAAATCCGTCACCTGTACACCCCCACCCCCCACCCCTAACTACCACAAACACACACACACAATGTTTCAAGCACAATAGCTGCTATCAGTCAAAACAAATCCCACGTCGTCATTTCAATCACTCACAACATCCACGTTGGGCTGGCTCCCATCATAAGTAGACAAAATCAAACTCACATTTCACAAAACACCTTCTACACCGGAGTACGCCAACTAACTAAGTAGTGGCTGGCTACACATACTCTGTTTCACAATACATGCCCTATTAGTCAGCAAAACTATATTCAAAAGATACGGTACAGAAACTAACTCACAAAGACATCATTAGTGAATACATGTAAATATTTATTATAAATATCGAAATGAAAACAAAAAAATGGGGATATCTGATTTAGGCGTACTCCCTTCCTCATTCTGTCTTCAAGATTGCGACAATGAATTCACCTTCATACGCCAATATTCTTTCTTCATTCTCATAGTTTCCACCCACATTTCCGCAGATTCAATCTTCAAATCCAGATATCTCATCTTCTTCTGAAACAGTTTTCTTCTCTCATCGTCATCAGATCTAGAAGGAGAGAAAATTCTGTTATTTACTCCTCACAAAATAACTGAAGTAGGTATAAGAAGTTGTGAAATCCACCACAATGGTTACATAACCACAGGTCGAAACACTCAACAACACCACCCACAACAACAAAATTTGTCTCTCCTCAATATCATGTCCGACTAATAACCTATCCACAACCACCTACAACAAACAAGTCCGTAGTCTTCTCAATTACCTTCCCACAAACTTTCCACTTTAACTTCATTACCAATTGTACGAATCACCTTCGTTCAATACACTCGCTATATCTTTCTTTCCCCAAGTCGGTCTCACACGAACACATGGATAAACAATATGTATCAATGAAACGTGTTAGCGCACAGTACCTTACACACACACATACACACACACATCAGTCAGGAAAGACATCCCTCCATGTAACTCTACTTCAAAGCTCCACACTTATTCACACGTTTATATACACAAACTTAGTTGAACAGTAATCTCGAAGGGAATTGTCATTTAGTCACAGACTAGAAGTCAGGGTGTATGAGAAGCAACAATCCATGAAAAAAATCCACGAATAATCTCAGTCAATCGAGAAAGTTGACAATTACAATTACTCAGGTGACGACGATGATGATGTTGATGATGACGAGTAGCCATTTCGGTAGGAAACACTTGATTGGAGGAAACAATAGGTAATGAATGGGTGAAACTGGAAGGATTCAAAGTTCTTGTTTTCTCTACTGACTCCTTACTGACATTACCAAACAACAACAATAGACGTAAATCACCAAAAAGGTAAACAATCACGACTTATTGGGTCACAATTCGAGTTTATCAACGATCAACAGAAATCAGAAAGTAAGTCCAGTACAGCACAACATAGTACATACAGTATAGTACAGTACATGACATGACAAGTTAACATAGCAAACATCATTACTCACTCACCTATGACCTTGGTCACTTGTACCACTATTCCTCCTTTCGTCATTATCAGCTTCCTCTCCACCCATCTCATCCAAACAGTCCTCATCACTCGAAACGGATAAAACAATATCCTCATCCACAATAAATTGAACACTGGTGCAGGAGTGAGCAATGGGAGGGACAGCTTATGTTCACGTGAGTCCGTTGTACCTATCTTCATTCAATAGGATTAACATGTCCTTATAAAATGTGAACATACCCAACTAGACTCACCACTCACAGGTTCATCCCTGTTTACACTGGTCACCGGGTGAATAGAAGTCATTTCAGATGATCCCGGATTCTCCTGACATGGTGTGTTCGGCCTGTCTGCGGTGGTCAAATTCATCTTTCTGAGTATTTGTTGTCCTTTACGACGAAGTTGAGTCCAAGGTCGTTTCGGATAACCCTTTGAGTGAAGACATCTTGATATTTTCATCCACGTATAATGTGGTAAAAGCTCATTCATGTGTTCGACTACTAGTCCCGTCAATGCTTTCATTTCGTCGCTTGTGTATCTCGTCGGCGTGGTTAACTTCGCTTGTTGTCTGATTAGTTCAGAATGTGTCGGATGTGCAGTGGCCATTTTAAGGAATAATCCAGTGATTGATTGATTGATTTTCACGGATATCTATCCCGTATTACGATTTAGTACTTCCCGCTGTTAGTTTGTTAGTTATACTTGGTGAATTAATCTAATCTGTCTGTGTATTCGCTTAGCGTTTGCTACTTTAAAGTAGATACATGCATGATGCGAGGATACCAGTGTCAACCAATCACGTCGACTTTTCAAAGTGATACGGCTAGGACCGATGTATCGATCGTTGGTTGTTGTTTTTTCTATGTAATCCGTCTCATTGGTCATCAGCAGTGTTCCCTTGACTTTAGGGTCAAACTCGTGTTTTCATTGGACGACATGATGCCGTTTTGTGTGGGTGTGGGTAAGTTAGTCCACCTGCATGCAGCCTATCTCACTCTCCCTCTCCCTCCTCCTCTCTCTGCCCTCTATGCTTAGTCTCCAGTCAAGCTGTGACCTTCAGACCTTCTCAACCATGTCATGTCTAATTTCTCATTGGTTGAACAATGTGAACAGTCTGTTTTTCATTAGAACGAGTCAGCATAACAGAACAGGAAAACACAGCCTACAAACACCATTATGTATAAGATTTTATTTTGATAAAGTGTCACACAGTGTTGTACAGTAGTATTAACTGATGACCACATTTCGAGCATAAACTATTGCCACTCATAATCATATCATATATTAAAGTTTCAAGGTAAAATATATAGACCAACAGAAGGTGTATCAATGAGATGTATCACCAATATCCCCTATCGTAGCAGACATATTTATGGACAGCTGGGAAAGTAATGCTCTTAATACGTTTACTCCTACTCCAAAAATATGGTGGAGATATGTGAATGACGCTTTCACTCACAGTGTTAAAAAAAGAACATATCTTTAGCTTCTTGACACATAAAAACTCACAAGTAGAGGGGATAAAAATCATATTTGAATCAGAAAATGAACCAGGAAAATTAGCTATGTTAGATTGTAAGATAAAACGAATAGAAGAAGGTAAACTACACACTAGTGTTTATTGAAAACCAACGCATTCCACTAATAAATATTTAGACTTTAATTCGTCTCATCCGTTAACTGTCTGAGAAGACAGGCTTAGTGAAGTGAGTGTCTAACAAACCGAGCCATAGCACTACTAAGTAGCACAAGAAAAGACCTAAATGACGAAATAAAACAGATAGAAGAAGCGTTGGTATTGAATAACCATCCTATGAAATTCATTAGGAAGATCAGTAAAGGCCCAAAACAAAATAAAAATAATTGTGGAACTGGCAATGATAACATAAATAAGAGAGAATATAAGTCATCTACTGTTATACCATATAAGAAGGGGTTATCTGAGGCCCTACGCAGGATTCTTAATAAAGCAGGAATTAGGGTGGTATTCAAACCTACAAACTCACTCAGACAGAACAAGCTGTGTAGGCTAAAAGACCCGGTGGACCCGATTAAACAAAATAATATAATTTACAAAATACCCTCCAATGACTGTGAGTTAGGTGAACTACATAGTTCAAACTAGTAGGTCAGGGGTAGTCAGATTGTCAGAACATAAGAATTTAGCTAAGGTAGGAATGGTTGACCCCGAGAAGATAAGTAATTTTTGAAAAACGCTCAGCTATTGCACTTCACGCAATAACAAACAACCACACAATAGGGTGGGTGGGATAGTGTTAAAATTCTAAAAAGTAATCTAGGTAGGTGGAGAGAGAGAGAGGTTGATTACGGAATCCTTGTTCATCGAGTCTACACCCAACGCATGCAACAGAAATGACTCAATGCAAATACCAAAAATATGGAAGATATAATTACCGCTAGTCAAATCAGAAGAGGATAATAAATAATCCTAAAATTCTATTTCAATTCAAACACATCACAACATTCTAACATGTAACTTATTATGACTATAAAAACACTCGTCTTATTTCTCATCTGATTGTAATTGATCAATAACACTCGTATTATTATTTCTGATTGTACATTATCTCATACTGATTTTTATTCAAATATCTGGTCAATTCCACACATGTATGTAAATGAAGTAAAAAGTTGTGTGAGTAGTGACTTGATATGATTATGAGTGGCAATAGTTTGTGCTGGAAACGTGGTCATCAGTTAATATTACTGTATAACACCACTGTGTGACACTTTATCAAAATAAAATCTTATCCATAATGGGGTTATACTTAACTAGTACAGTGGCCAAGTTTTATACTTATATCAAGCCTACAAACAGACGAACTGGTTGAAATATTCTCAATTGGGGAATGCATTAGTAGTGGATGGATTGGAATTCTGATTCAGACTATGACAGTGTGTCTGTGTATGCCTGACTAACTGAATGAGTGAGTGAGTGGGTGAGTGAGTGGGTGGGTGCGTGAGAAAGAGAGAAGTCAACAAAGTGTGTGAATGATTGCATACATGCACGGATGCATGCATGCATGCATGCATAAACAAATTGACTACCACAACCAGTGTATCTGCTCAACTACTCACTTCGTTATTCCGTGTCATCATTTTTCACACAGAATGCAATTTTTAGCCTTCTTTCTCTACACCATCACCACCCACACACTACACCATAATTACTGGATGTGGCAAAAATTTATCTGCTTTCCCAGAGAAATAGTAAAACTAAATTCAAAACTAATTAAACAGCCAAATGCTGAAGGAAGGTTAAGTTAATTCAGCTCTAATCTGTCGTCCGTATAATAATAATAATAGTAATTCTCCGTATCATTTGATGATATACTAGAGACTGCTATTCTATTCTACGTGGAGATGGATCGTGGATGAGGAGAAAATATTCGGCAATGAATTACTCTGAGATTTCTGTACACTTTGCACACACTTAGTTTGTTCACCATTAAGCTAAGCATTAGTTTACCAGTGATTAATCTTGATAACTTATTATTTCGACGACAGTGGTTGGGGTCGCATTAAATGCATCATGAATTGGTAGAAGCTAGAATCCATGGGCTGGCCACTGTATCGGGTGGGGCCCCAGTGGCTGAATGGTCTACGAGCCAGCTCGCTGGCCTTGTAACCGGAAGGTCGTGGCTTCGAAGCCTGGCGGCGGTGGGATCGTACTGCCGATGATTCCCAAACTAGTTGAATGAAACAGCTGGCTGTCCAGTACTCCAGTGCTGGTTTTCAATGATTCTCTAACTCATATCAATCGGTGATCAAATCGTAAAAACAAAACTAACCCTTACAAACCAAACTATAGAAAATTATTCCTTAGTTGCAGTGTTATTTTCGTTGAAGGAACGCGATGTTGTGCATGTGCATTTGTGTGTGTGTGTGTGTGCGTATGCGTGCGTGTCAATGTTAGCGTTTTTTAATGCAAACCTTTGACTCTGTACTCTTCATCTCCTATGGGTCCAAGATTTTTTATTGTTTTCATTCATGTCTAGTCCATGGCTGGTCGAACAAGGTGAACAGTTCTTCTTCATCATACTGCGTTATGACAGCATGAAAATCTCTCAGAGTAGGCAAGTTATCCTTCGATCGATCAATCCATCGATCTATCGGTCATTGGATGGATGGACGGATGAATACACCAGCAGAATTTATTTCACGCCAGCCAAACTACCAGGCGGTGAATTGCATTGAGAATGAACAAGTGGATTACAGAAATCATACTATCTTCCTCTCCGTGTGCGTGTGTGCGTTTGCCTGTCGAGAGACAGGTTGATGAGGTGTGTGAAAAATCTTCACGAACAAAGTGATGATGAGCGTGCTTGTTCAGCGAAACCTCATCTGCATGCTTTGTTTGTTTGTGTGTCTCTGTGTGTGCGTGTGCATATGGGTGTGTGGTGTTTGTGGCAGGCTAGAGTGCATTGACCAGCCAGTCAGCCATTCCAGAGACTTAAATTCAGTGTCAGTGTGAATGTGCCACATATTCCTTGCATCAATTCCCTTCATCAAATCACAGTCACTAGATAGAGTTACTTATTATTTTCGCAATTAACAGGTTTTCAGTGGAGAAATCAGTCTCAGGACTAAAATTCGGGTCTACCAAGCTTCCATACGACCCGTTCTCCTGTATGGCTGTGAAACCTGGCCTCTTCGCGCGGAAGATTTACGCAGACTCGAGGTAGTAGACCATTGGTGCCTCAGGTACATTCTGCATGTTCGATGGCAGGACAAACTCTCCAACGAAGAAGTGCGTCGTCGTTGCTACAACATCAACCAAATTCCAGTAATGGTCCAACAACGCCGCCTTCGGTGGTTTGGCCATGTTCTGCGCCGATCAGATGACGATCTGGTCAAATCAGTTCTAAATCCCTCGCCATTACCATTTTGGCGATGTCGCAGGGGTGGGCATCTGAAGACATGGCTTGGTACAGTCAAGGCTGATATGGAGTGCCTGGGCTGGGGCTACAAACCGTCTACGGACTCCGTATGTGGAACAAGAATTGGATATCCCTGTCGCAAAACCTTGCATCAGATCGCCGCGCCTGGGCAGCGATGATTCGAGACGTTCATGAAGCCGGCTCATCCTCCCGTAGGCGATAGCCGAAGTAAAGTAAGTAGTAAGTGCTGACGCACAAACACAATTAGGTTATGGTGATATTTTAAGCCAGTTTGTAGTATCCCCTGACTTATTCACGATATTACTAGTTAATGCACGTTCCTTAATCAATAAGATATCTGAACGAAGGACATTATTATTAATCGCTAAGCCTACTGCGAATTATGATGCTCATCCTCTTTACTTGATATGCAAAGAGGTATAGATGATTACACTGTACACCGTACAAATACAGACTGCAAGCGTGGTGGAGGATGTCTCATATACATATACATAACTCATTCGAAGTTAGTAACGTGGGAGATGAAATACTGAATGAGGCACCTGATCCACTCTGAATCGTCTCACATGGGGATAAGTACAAACTTCTCATAGGCTGACTGTGTTTATCGAGCACCAGGCTCAACCAAATTAACTGATTAGTTATTGGGTAAGTCGTTTGGACACGCCTCCTCGTTTAATACTGATAACCAAATGATTGCAGGGGATTTCAATCTTCCAGACGTGAGCTGGTTAAGCAGTTCCGGTCCCCAAAGTTTCAACGAATTACTGGCCACTATCGATTGTTATGGATGGCAAGAACACGTCCAGACACCTAACCGTGATGATAGCATGTTGGACCTTGTGTTTTGTCCTGCATGACACAATCCCAGTCTCCACCTGTGTTGGTAACAGATTTTCCAGTAGTGACCATAGAATGCTACTCTGCTCTCTGCCTCTCTCACCACTAAATACCAGAAACAAACAAACTTCTCAGGGAGCATGATATACCGTGGTTACAAACAAAGTAGAATGACTGAAGATTAGTCCAAGAAATCATTCCACTCTGTCAATGGGATGACTATTTTACCACTGACTCCCTATTTCACAGGAATGTTACCCTCTGTCTAGATACTGTTGTTCCTAAGAAGGTAGTGAAACTAAGAAGGCACCAAGCTGAATGCATTCCAAGGGCATACGGCAATAAGTAAGGAAGGAAGTTGATGAAACAGTACTCTTTCACTAAAGATATATCACTACTGCACTCAATCCACGAGTCACTTGAATTATCTATCAAGCGCCTACGCTCTCAAAAGGACCTCGACGAAGAGTGAAGTGCACTTGAAAGCTCCTCCGAAGTTTATAACCTAACAACACTTCTTAAAAAACGAATGTGGTCGACAGGGGACATCCCCTACTTACTTCACGACAAAGTAATCTACAATGAGCCTGCCACCATCTGTGAACTTTTCAGTGAGTGGTTGGCGAACTTTAGTTTAGGGACCCACATCCCTGGTGAGACTGAACCCCTTACTAGTTCCTCTCTTGAGAGCATAATCTTCACCAACCAATTAATACAACAAGCAGTTAAAAGCCTTAGACCTTCTACTAACACGCTACCCGATGGCCTGGCTTCAATAATTTTCGAAAACTGTGGGTGTGATATTCCCCTATTACTTCTTAAATTCTTCTCAATATCTGTGGACACTGGCACTTACCATAATGATTGCGTCGGTGGCACAGTGGTTAGGATTCTCGCCGACCATGCACATAGTCCGGGGTTCGAGCCCACGCCGACGCCGACGCACACCTGATATCTATGGTCGGCCTGCGAAATTTGGGCTGCCGATATCCATGCTGAAAATTCCATACTTGTACCAAAAATACGGTGTGGAATCAAGCTGTAATCAAAAAATAAAAATAAAATAAATAAATAAAAATCATTGATAAATGATAGTTTCGTTAGATATATGGTGTTTTCTCGTGTGGCTATGCGAATGTGAATATGTGATGATGGATTTGAGACTGAATATATGGTGCGTTGGTGGCACAGTGGTTAGGACTCTCGCCGACCATGCACATGGTCCGAGGTTCGAGCCCACGCTGGCGCACACCTGATATCTATGGTCGGCCTGCAAAATTTGGGCTACCGATATCCATGCTGAAAATTCCATACTCGTACCAAAAATACTGTGTGGAATCAAGCTGTAAATCAAAAGAAAAAATAAAAATAAAAATAAAACCAGCTCTATAATTATTCCAAAGTACAAATCCGGTGATAAGGCAAACGTCCGCAATTACAAACCTATAAATATAATTCCAGTTATCTCGCGAATCATGGAGAAAGCTTTTAAAGATCAATTAACAGACTATCTACTTAGGGAAGATCTTGTTACGCAGTCTCGACACGGATTTCTCAAAAGTACGTCCTGCGTTACTTTCCGATTCGACTTTTTCAACTGCATCACTAGTAGTCGCGAAGCATGTCGGCTAGTCGTTGTTCTCCACTTCGATATATCTATAGCATTTGACATGGTATCTCACGGTATTCTCTTTGAGAAGTTGTACTCGTGTGGAATTCTCAATCCATTACTAAACTGGTTAAAGTCATTTCTAAGCACCAGGGTACAAATAACCAAAGTCGGATTGGTATTGTCTCATCCTAGGCAGGTCACAAGTAGGGTTGTGCAAGGTAGTGTCCGAGGTCCACTCTCATTTACAGTCCAGTCCACATTGACAGCATTTGTAACTGCTTCACCTCAGGTAAACCATTACGATATGCTGACGACCTCAAAGTCGTCTACTCCTGTCCTGCTACAGTCATGAATTAAACGATATGGTAAGTGAAATACATCTTGAACTAACTGGTCTCGCAACATGGTGTGCTGAATCCTATCCAAAGTTTAACATAATGTAACAAAGGTGGCTGGATTTGTATCGGAAACAGTGGGTGACTGTTATAACTGTAGGGAATTGAATGAAGACGTTTTCACCTTATTCTGTCTGCGCCTGAACTTATATGTCTATCTCCTTGTCGTACCTTCCGACTTAGTAAAGCACGCAAATATCAAAAGACAAAGGCTGGACTGTGACTGTGTATTGAAGTGCAACAACGATAAAGAAAGCCATGGTATTTATACATTTTACAACAATATGGACAGCTAACAGCATTTGAAATAATTGACCTTAATAGCCAATAACAAAGTGTGTGAGAAATCATAATATGCCATATGTGCGACATTGACAGTCAGTAACAAAATGTGTGGGAATGATATACCATATATACAAAATTAGCAGTCACTACCAAAATGCGTGAGAATGACAATATACAAAATTAACAGTCACTACCAAAATGCGTGAGAATGATAACATACCATAAATGCAAGTTTAAACAGTCAATACCAAAATATGTGGGATCCTATCACCTCCCCCCGTAAAGAGTGTAGGACTTGCTTTTTGGATCTATTTGAAAAGGTTTCGGAGCTCTTCTTTGTCGAGTTGACCTTTGCGTGGTACTGGATAGAGCGTGATCTGTGTGTCTGCCACATAACTGTCCTTTTTCATTCGTACGATAATGCAGCAAGAATTTATCCAAAATCTTTTCTGTTGTTCCCTCCCCCTTCGCTTTTGCATAAGCACGCTTAAAGGTGTCGACGAAACGTTCAGTAATAGTTGACGTAGGAGGGACACTGTTGCAATTGATGTGGCAGAATGCATAGGAAATATCTCTGGCCATTTGGAAAACGCGTCGACACATATTAAGAAATGCATACTATTGAACGGTCCAGCGAAGTCAACATGAACACGGGACCATGGTTTGTCCGGTCGTGGCCAGGAACATAGTTCTGTCTTGCGTGGACACTTTGATGCTTGAGCACATTTACTACACTTGCGAACGAGGTCTTCGATATGGTCATCGATGTTGGGCCAGTAAACATAACTGCGAGCGATCGCCTTCATTCTCCCAACACCAGGATGTGATATATGAAGCTGCCGAAGCACATGGTCACGAAGATTAGCTGGAACGACAACACGATCAGCAAACATTATGCATCCATTAACGATGGATAGGGATTTGCGTCGCTGGTAAAACTGTTTTAAAACATTTGAATGAACATGTGGAGGCCAGCCAAATCGGATGAACTTTGATACTTGCTGTAAAACTGGATCACGCAGTGTGTGTCTGGCAACCTCAACTGCAGTCACCGGAAGATCGTCCAGAGAGATAGACATTATAATTGGGTTGTAATTTACACAGTCAAAGATGTTATATAGTTGCGCTGAACAGAATAAAAACTGTCGTCGTTGCGTGCTATAACTGCGATGAATTAAAGTAAATCCACGTCGCCAATTGTTATATCTTGCTCTGTCTGCGCCTGAACTTATATGTTATATAGTTGCGCTGAACAGAATAAAAACTGTCGTCGTTGCGTGCTATAACTGCGATGAATTAAGGTAAATCCCCGTCGCCAAATGTTATAACTGCGATGAATTAAAATAAACCCCGTCGCCAATTGTTATAACTGTAGGGAATTGAATGAAGACGTTTTCACCTTATTCTGTCTGCGCCTGAACTTATCTGTCTATCTCCTTGTCGTACCTTCCGACTTAGTAAAGCACGCAAATATCAAAAGACAAAGGCTGGACTGTGACTGTGTATTGAAGTGCAACAACGATAAAGAAAGCCATGGTATTTATACATTTTACAACAATATGGACAGCTAACAGCATTTGAAATAATTGACCTTAATAGCCAATAACAAAGTGTGTGAGAAATCATAATATGCCATATGTGCGACATTGACAGTCAGTAACAAAATGTGTGGGAATGATATACCATATATACAAAATTAGCAGTCACTACCAAAATGCGTGAGAATGACAATATACAAAATTAACAGTCACTACCAAAATGCGTGAGAATGATAACATACCATAAATGCAAGTTTAAACAGTCAATACCAAAATATGTGGGATCCTATCAGTGACATTGACCTAGCTCTTGAAGTAAATGGGCGAAAACTAGCCAATCTCAACTCAGTCGTAGATCTCGGTATCAGATACTCTAGTAATTTAACCTGCTCTGAACAAATTGATTATTCTAGATAATTGCATAACTCTCAATATCTTCTCTTGTGAAACTAGGGTTTTATTATACAAAGTGTGTGTCCGGCCTAGTTTAGAATACTGCCCGTCTATTCTTAGCGGCCTTCGACAGAATGACAAGCTTAAATTAGAGGGAGTGCAACGCCAATTTACCTCAAGAACTCTTGGTTCACAATGTAGTCCGAACTACTCTGAGCGTTGCGACAGACTGCAAATAGAACCACTCCAGAAGAGACGTCTTAAGCAAAACCTCACTAACCAGTACAAACTAACTAGTCTTCTCTTGCACTCCTCCAGGCCAATAACTAAATCTACCGCTGTCATCAGTTACAATATTAGAAATCAGGACAACCTAGTTGCTGTAGAGCATTGTCAGACTTACATGCGGTACAACTTCTTTTTAAATAAGTTTACAGTCATTTAGAATAGGCTACCAGCTCATGTGAGTGATGCAAATACACTTCCAGTGTTTATCTCCTCAGTCACCAAACTGCTCAAAGATGACAATCCACTCCTGTGTCTGACACTCCTGTGTCCAACAGCCTCTTTTTCACCCTACATACATATTTTAAGTTCATTAAACGTATAAGTTATCGAAAACTACAATTATAAATCTTAATATTATTCGAAGGACATGATAAATATTTCTACACAGGACATTCATATTAGTTCACACATAATATAAAAGTTAGCATAACACGACTAGTTAGTCAGCTAGTGCTGGTGTACCAAAATAATCAGTTACTTTCACAGAATATTTATATACATTTATAAATCCCTCCTTGAGGACTCCTCCACTTGCTTTCTTCTGTGCTGCTGTCGTTTGTCTTCCTTTCTCTCTCTCTCTCTCTCTCCCTCAACATTTTACCTTCTATATGACTTTTTGAATGAGAATAGAGAATGTAGATAGTTGACCACTTACAATGACAAATGATCTGCAAACATTACTGGTCCCATATCCTACAACTGCCTGGTGAATTACCCATCACCTTCACCCACGACGCATCCTGGATCACACTTGTCGAATATACCTTTATACCAATGGGAAATTATGGATTTATAATACTTCACGATTGTAATTTATAACATAACTGATTGTGACTGTAAAAATGGCTTACTTGCATCTTGTGAACACCTGTTTATAAGAAAATATAGACTATTATTATTATTATTACTAGTCTGAATTGAGTACAATTCACTTCTGGTGTTACTTATGATGAAAATGCTGACAAGAGTACACAAGTGTATCACTTGTTTGGAATTCATTCCCAATTTGGATGTAAATCAAGAATAAGATTCGATGTCATACACAGCGAAGTTATATGGGCGAATGACACTTCAAGCTTTACTTTTTTCCCAAGTATTTGTAATCCATCCAAAACATACTTGGGTTTCTTTATTAATACGAAGACAATATTTCTATATTACTTGATGTGCTCCACTTAATGACTAGTTAGCCAATTGTACGCATAACACTAAAGACAAAAAGACAGTAACCACGTAATTTCACCATAAACTAAGTTTATGTCATTGAAATAATCATTGGATAGCTTGGGAATATATTTTCAAGTCGTCCTCCAGTGTCCTTTCGACATGCATTAGTTAAATTTCACATCAATTCCAGAGACTTAAATTCAGTGTCAGTGTGAATGTGCCACATATGCCTTGCATCAATTCCCTTCATCAAATCACAGTCACTAGATAGAGTTACTTGTTATTTTCGCAATTAACAGGATTTCAGTGGATACACTTTCCGTAGAATGGTGGAGGAGGGGGAGTACTCAATTAAAATCACATGAGTTTTCATTTATGAGATGAAAAGATAAGCAGTATATGTGTGACAAATTTGTTGTGTTGTGTTGTGTTGTGGTGTGGTGCGGTGTGGTGTGGTGTGGTGGAGTGTTTCTGATTATCGAGTGAGAGGTGACATCAGGCGGAGAGAAATGACTTTGATTTACTTCGAGTTGATTTGATTCAGTGAGGTTATCGCATGCGCCACCTCTGTCGAATGCTTTCTCACTCATCAACATGTTCCAGTTCACCTGTAAAAGGAGAAACCAGGTCGACTGAAAATATTCCAACTTCTTCTTCTGTTTAGCGGAGAAGAGGCACGACATCAATTCCTTCATCACATAGTAGTTATATTTGATGAAAGCCACACAGTGAATGCTACAGTATTATTTCTGGACAACATGTCGACTACAATTTATTACTCAACATCCTGTCACGGTGCTCACATAACATCGGATTTTGTTTCTATGCTTCTACTGTTTCTTATCCTCTGATTTTATTTCCGATAATATTGACGACATCTCTGGTGTTGGTTCGGCTTATTTCGTGTTACAAGTGTTCGGTGTAAATTTGGAGAAGAAGGATTCAGTGATCGAGTTCGCCTCACATCTAACTATGTTACGTTTTATTGATATGAATCCCGGCCTATTGTGTGACTGGAATGTGTTAGTACTGAATTTCTCTCTGAGCCAATAATCTTCCTGAGGTCGATAATCCTACAATCAGCGAAATTCCTGTGACCGGATATCTGCATGAAAATAGATAATTCTAGGCGAAATGTATGGTGGGGAGATGTATGGGTAACACGGTATCCACGCTGTCAATAACACAACATATCTCTAGTTACTTCACAATTATAAACTCAATATTGGACGGAGTGACATTGGGATTTGAGTTAGAGAATGAAGAACGAGAATTAGCTGTGTTAGAATGTAATGTGAAAGTGAAGAGAATAAAGTGTGATGGATAAGATTTGTAGCTGAGTTGTATGATTTTGGTGTTGTTGTGTTCCGTGAGTTCGATGGTTCAGTTGAGAAGCTTTCGTTGCCTACCTTTCTACACAACATTCTTAGCTCACACTTCAATTTGAAGTGCAGTCTACAATTCCTCCACGAGTTTATGAGTCATCTGTCCTGGACACGCTGAGTGATATTGGTTGTATTTGTGTGTGTTTTCTCACCGTCCACTTCACTTGTATTGCTTGGTATTGATTGTTTCGTTGACTTGGAAGTTGACCTTTCATTCATGTGATCTCCTTCTTATGGATTGGTAGGTCTTGTCTAAGTCGGTGTGTGTGTGTGTGTGTCAACCAATCTAGATTTTGCTGCTAGGTTTTTATGCTCGGCTACTCCCACTGACTGCCCCTGTTCTACTAGTTTGACCTGTGTATTTGACCTGACAATCATTCCAGCAGGGTATTAGATAAACTCAATTGTTTTGTTTTAAAGGCTCCACAGGATCCTTCAACCGACAGAGTTTGTTTCTAATCGAGTTTGTGGTTGGTTTGAATGCCAGCCACTTTTATTCCTGCCTTGTTAAGAATTCTTCATAAGGTGGTTTCTGGGTTCCCTCCTTGTATGGAATTACTGTTGATGATTTAGATTCCTTATTGTTAGTGCCGTCATTAACATTATTATTATCATTATCATTATTAGTGTTATCATTATTATTATTTTTATCACTATCGCTACTATCATTATTTATTTTATTTTTACATTTCCTTACATATTTCATGACTAATTTATCCGGATAATTATTGAGTTCCAAGGCTTCTTTTATGTGTATCATTTCTTGTCTTGGATTTTCCTTAGTACTACTTAGTTTTTGTGCTCTGTCAATTAAACATTTCACCACTCCTATTTTTACTGACATAGGATGGGATGAGGGAAGTCCAAGTATCTGTTTGAATGTGTGGGTTTCCTTCCTGTAAACACTAGTGTTTAACTTCCCATCTTCTTTCCATTTTACGTTGCAATCTAACATTGGAAGCTCCCCCGATTCCTGACTTTCGAATTCATAAGTGAATTCAATTGCCTCTACCTCCGAGTTGATGTGTTTGAAATGTCTGTCTGTATCTTGTGTTCTGAGTACAGTGAATGTGTCATCTACATACCTCTACCATACTTTTCGGGTGGGGGTGAACGTTTCAATCGCTTTGCTTTCCCACCTATCCATGAATATATCTGCTGCAACCGGGGATATTGGTGATCCCATGGCAACTCCCTCAGTTTGTTTGTATATTTTCCCTTGGAATTTAAATACTGTGGAAGTCAGGCATAGCTAGCTGCACTCCCATCATTATGTCCTCAAGTGGCACTTTTCTCCTAAGTTCGAGTTCTTGGTCAGAAATGAGTTCGTTTCTGACTGCCTCTATAGCCATATTTATTGGTATACGTGTATATAAACTGACAATGTCAAAACTAACCATTTTTTCATCATTATCTAATTTTAAATTATCTAATCTGTGCTTTAGTTCATAAGAATTAGTTAGTCTAGTCAGTAGAAACGATTTTGATAGCAAGAGACATGAATCCGCAGAAGATATACATGTGTAGTGATCATTTGTTGTTATATACTTCACGACTTTGCCTAATCTGAATGCCAGTTAATGCCATTCTGGACAGATTTAGAATAACGCGATTGAACAATCTTGAAGCCAAATATTATACACTCACAATACATAACACTTATATGTGATGTATTTTTGTGGAACAAAGTTCGTTTGTCTTCACCGGTTCGGACCAGTCTGTCTTCATACTACTTTATTTGAATGGACTCTAGTGGGATCAAGAGTGATTGGAAATTAGTATTTGGGTGTCGGACTTTAGAAGAGTTGTATATTGACTTTGTGGATAAAAGCCATATTCACAGGTTTACTAATTGTGCAACGACAGAAGAAAAGGGCCAGGAAACAGATCGTTTATTGAGGAAATCAGTAGATATTTATAGATTTTTATGTACATTATCATTCGTTATTGTTAGCAGAGAAGCAACGTCTGCTGATTTGATGTTTTTCTGGTGAAGGTTATCCTGTCATCTCTTTGTGGCGATTTCTTACACAGTCCGGTCATATATCTGCGAATCGTGTCTTCCCATGTCAAGTCTGCTGTGATTGATTGTTGTTGAGATCCTCAGGGTCAGGCTTTGTCCTTTCTTTTTCTCATGACCCGGATTCGGGACGTAAACATTGACGTAGACTGTTGTTTACAATTTCGCCTTGTAGACAGTTCTCATCACAATAGTACCTGTCATATCAATCCAATATCAAATTTTGGAGGTGTTATTTAATCCAAACTTCAGTAATACTACCGTATATGTCACTTCTTTGGGTAATACAATAATAATAATAATAATAATAAAATAATAATAATGGTCACTTCACTCCAAACAATAATTTTATACAGAGTAGAATTTTCATCTTATCATATTCCAGCAAATACATCCCGTTTGCATATCGAATAAACAAAAGAAATAAACACGAAATCTGGAATAATTATTTAATTTATATTTGTGTGCTTCATTACTCGTTGCCATCCACGATGATATCTCTTGTACAATCAACTGGAGAGATTCAAGTTGATAGGCTGAAATGTTGTTAAAATGCCCGGGTGAAAATAAATCTATTCATGGAAATGTTTGATTGATTGAAAGAAAAACAAATGTAGTCATTTCAGACAATATGTGTTTAAAGGAACAAGGTATTGGGTAGCCGAGAAACTTACTAGGCCTTCTAACAACCAATGAAGATTCCTCTTCTTATTATTCCCTTGCGTTCCGAGTGCAAACCAACGATTCAATAACACATGTCGACTTCTTCCTACTGTCTGAGTTCCTCTCTAGCTGGCCCCATGATCACTCATGGGCTTCCATTCACTCCTCACACCATCTCCTCCACGTCACCCTCGGATATGTGTTTAACTGGTTTTTTCGCATTCAGGCTCCATTCCAACGATAACCTGGTGTTCAAAACCACCCAACGGTCTCCTCAGCGTGTATTCCATCCACCTTCATTTTCCTCTTAATATTTTTTTTGGGATTTAGCTTCTTCATTCGTTCTTCCCCACAGTTCTTTAGAGAGCCAGTGAAGGCAGTTACTGATAAGAGTCTACAACAAATTGTTGGAAATGCTTTCCATGGCGGAGGCGAAAAAATTTAGAAACACATAGATTTGGTTAAATTGGCATTGGTGTTAAAGAGATACGAATTCAGTTGTTCGTGTTGAGTGGGGCAGATTTGCAAACTGAATTTTGAGTGATGAATGTCTGTCTTGCCTTGGAGCCTGAATGCGAAACAACCAGTTGGTCACGTATCCGAGGGTGACGTTGAGGAGATCGTGTGAGGTGGGAACGAAAGCCTATGGGTGATTATTTAGCCAGCTAGAGAGGAACTCGGAGAATATGACGACGTGGATATGTGCTATCGAATCGTTATGATGTACTCTGAAGCCAAATTAACAACAATAATAAGTAAGAATATTACTGAGGTTATAAACCTGAAATAGTAACATTTGGTCGGTTTTGGTTGTGGTTATTGGGAAAATGTGCCGAATGGTATTGACCGCAGACATGTAACCTGATCGATACTTTTGTATAAATGGATGAAATAATCAATATGTCCAGACATGTCAATGGTGTTGTTTGTTGTTGTTGTTGTTGTTAGTGTGAAATAATTTGAGAGTTTATTCATTGTGGTGTTTGGTCAGGAAATGACTTCGTTTTACCAAGTGAATTAACATGTGGGTACAAAGATATTGAAGTTGGTCAGGCTCTCTACAATTTCGAAAAGGCTAACTATCGAATTGGGGTTGATATGGTCGATAGAGGTAATATTATTTGGGTTTGTGTGGTCGGCGTTAGTAATGATTTTGTGACTGAGGCTCGATACTGGAAGGCACATGAAGAGCGACAGCCAAGACAGCCTAATTAAATACTCACAGGAAATGAATTGGTCCGACTCGGTGAAACCAATAAATACCAAATTTTATCGACGTTATCGAACTCTGAGAACAGGTTTCTTATAGCCCTAGTCAGTCTGGCGATGGAAACAGGACCACTTAACGAGTAATTATCCGGCCGGTCACACACATGCAATCATTTGGTATTGTAGCGGTAAATAATTCCCCAAAATTATTGACCACAGCAATCACTCATTGGATGCTGACCACCACTGTTTAAGTCGACTTGTTTAGCTGAAGGCTTCCGGTCAAGCATCCCCGCCATTTGGTACCCCGTCGTGTAACGTGCACGATCACTAGCTAGCTAAGCGTTCGTCTATCGGCTGGTTTTGGTTCCTAAATACATTTCTTCGTTTGGACGATCAATTGTTGGCTTTTGCTTTGTCTTTGGTACGCGAGAATAAATTAATTAGAAGTTGTTGAACGAGATATCACGTCAAACTTTTAATCTCCGCCCACCTTTAAACTGGTGAGCCTAACCGCGAACTTCATCTACGACAATTACTCAGATAATCCCGGTGAGTTCGTTCCATTTTGTATTTGTTTTTGTGCCATATATTATTCGATATAATTTTCGTCATGAGTGATCTTAGTCCCAAGGTCATCCGTATCCGCTCAACTCCTAAAACCATTCAGCTCGTACCATACTGGCCAGATAATGCTGAAACGTGGTTTCTGCTAGCTGAAGCAGATTTTTGTGAGCATGGGATAACTGATCAACGTTCACAGTTACTTGCAGTTATTCACGCCCTACCGCGGGAATTCAGCAAGTACGTAACATCCCAGATGTTGAGTCCCGAGGTAAGTAACTCGTACGAGTTGCTAAAAGCATCCCTCCTCAGGAGAAACGCTCTCACGGACAGACAACGTCTAGATGAATTATTTCGCAACATCGAGTTAGGAGATCAGTCAGCCGTGAGCATGCTGACAAGAATGAAACAAGTCGTCGGCCAATGTCAGTTCGACGAAGGACTGTTTAGAGAACTCTTCTTAACCAAGTTGCCACAATCTGTACAGACCGTACTTGTGACACTTGAGGGTACTGTAATAGGGAACTTAGCTATTACTGCAGATAAGATCCTAGAAATAACTAAACGGTCTGTCCCGAAATATGCTCAGTGACTAAGCAGACTTCGAGTGAGGATCCTGCAATGACAGAGTTATGCAACTCCCTTCAGCAGATGTTTAGGTCAAACACGCATTCTAAATCCTCCAACCGTCGTCCTAAATCTCCTCAACGCAGGAACTCGCGTGGTCGATCTAAGTCCAAACCACGTTCACTGAAAAACCCTGACTGGTGCTGGTACCACAACACCTATGGCCAAGAAGCGAAGTGTTGCCGTAAGCCTTGTAACTTCGGAAATGTCTCAAAGTCTGCGGGAAACTATCCCGCCGGCACGCGTTAGCGGCAACCGTCGCCGGTGGCACTAGCCGCCTACTTTACATCCATGATGTGATAAGCCAGACTCGATACTTAGTCGACACAGGCGCCGAAGTCAGCGTCCTTCCTGCTACAGCAGCAGATCGACAGAAGGAACCTACCTTCAACTTACAGGCTGCAAATGGAAAACCAATCGCAACCTTTGGTAGGAAATACGTCTATCTGAACGTAGGTTTACGCAAACCTATTCGGTGGATTTTCCTTCTCGCTGACGTTACAATGCCCATCATTGGCACGGACCTACTTAATCATCATGATTTACTCGTAGACGTCCGCCGAAAACGACTGATTGACAATACTACTAGTCTGTCTATCAAAGGCATCACCTACATAGGCCCTAGTTTGTCACCCGTTAAGATAAAGGCAATCCTTGATCCAACTTTTCAACCTATCGTTGACAAGTATCCGGAACTTAACTGCCCGTCGAACGACCTACCGTGCATAACCAGCAATGTTATGCACCACATCATTACCACAGGACAACCTGTGACATCTAAAGCACGACGATTAGCTCCTGACAAACTGAGAATCGCCAGGAATGAATTTGACCATATGCTTAGCCTTGGCATCATTCGACCTTCGAATAGCCCATGGGCATCCCCACTTCATATGGTTCCGAAAAAGGATAGCAACGATTGGCGACCCACCGGTGATTACCGGCGAGTGAATGCCAAAACAACCCCTGATTGCTACCCGTTGCCTCATATACACGACTTGACGGCAACCTTATCCGGCGCGACTATATTCTCTAAAATCGACTTGGTTAAAGCGTATAACCAAATCCCGATGGCAACAGAAGATATCCCGAAAACGGCTATCATTACGCCTTTCGGACTTTTTGAATTTCTACGTATGCCATTCGGTCTTCGGAATGCAGCCCAAACATTCCAACGCTTCATTGACGAAGTATTTCGCGGTCTCGACTTTGTATACGCATACTTAGACGACTGCCTCATTGCCAGTCCAGACAAGGAAACTCACCTTAGGCACTTGGACTTGGCATTTGACAGGTTACGCCAACATGGTGTTACCATCAATATTCAAAAGTGTCAAATCGGTGTTGACTCACTCGACTTCCTGGGTCACACTATTGACTGCAAGGGCATTCGCCCACTGGCTACTAAGGTTGAGCCTCCTAAGAAAAACCGTTCTGGACGCACCGTAAGGTTCCCAGAACATTTGCACACTTATTTGACTTAACGAAGTCGTGTGATTCACGCAACTCACTCGTTCGTGGTACTAACTATTTTTTTTGACGTATAAATTTTTTTATATACAGTACCACCGAACACAAAAATTTTTTTTTTAACAGTTCATGTAACATACACAAAAAAATTAATTATATGTATTTTTTTTCGATGTTCTGAACTTAGCATTATTTTACTGTATAGTAAATGCACATAATTTTTTTTAACCAAAAAGGTCATTTCGTACATTTTCCTCGACATGGTTCTTAGCGTTCTTGTTTTCTTTTCCAGGTGCGACGGGCACTGGACGGGAAACAAACGAAGCACGGAATCCAACGAACAACACCAGGAAGCTATGTACAAACACCCTATTAGCATAGGCAGACAAACCAGTAGGCATAAGACCAAGCCGCTCGGAAGATTTTTTTCACCCGAAAGGGAACCATCGAGTTTTTTTACTTCCGGCTGGTTCTGTCTTAGGGTCCTCACGACCCCACTAGGGGGGAGTGAGCTGTAGCGGTAAATAATTCCCCAAAATTATTGACCACAGCAATCACTCATTGGATGCTGACCACCACTGTTTAAGTCGACTTGTTTAGCTGAAGGCTTCCGGTCAAGCATCCCCGCCATTTGGTACCCCGTCGTGTAACGTGCACGATCACTAGCTAGCTAAGCGTTCGTCTATCGGCTGGTTTTGGTTCCTAAATACATTTCTTCGTTTGGACGATCAATTGTTGGCTTTTGCTTTGTCTTTGGTACGCGAGAATAAATTAATTAGAAGTTGTTGAACGAGATATCACGTCAAACCTTTAATATCCGTCAACCTCTAAAGTATTTTATTATCTCCTTGGGTATCAGGTAGTACATAGGGCTTCTATAGAAAAGCTTCATTATATCCCACTCTCTGGAGTCAAAGGAACACCCATGGGATCGCCAATATCAGGTTTGATTGCAGAAGCAGTGCATTGATGCAAAGACTCGAAAACATAACTCTACCAACGACCAAACCCAAGATTTGGATACGCTACGCTACGTCGACGACACATTTGTAATAATCAGAAGGAACGAGTTAGATAAAACTCACAACTTAATAAACAACGTCTTCAACGACATCAAATTCACAAGAGAAGATGAATCCGAGGACCAAATCCCATTTTTGGACGTCTTAGCCATGCGAACAGCCACAGGGGAATTAGAAACTCACGTTTATAGGAAATCAACTCACACAGACCAAATCCTGAATTACAACAGCAACAATCCAATAACACACAAAGGGAATTGCATACAAACACTATGCAAAAGGGCCAGCCAGGACTCATTTCAGCACTCCCACCTTAAGGAAAACTGAAGAAAAATATCTCATGGACATCTTTCAAAAGAATGGATATCCACGGAACTTCATCAGAAGTCATATACCCCCAAGCCAACCTATCAAACCAAAAGCCTCCAAAGAAAGCACAAAGAAAATCGCCTTACCATATATAAAGGATATCTCAAAAATCACTACAAGACTCTTCAAACCTTAAGGAATTGACGTCGTACACAAACCAGTTCTATGTCAACCAAAAGAATCAACAGCGAAGGAAGATTAAACCAATGTCATCCACAAAATAAATTGTAACAACTGCGAAAACCACTACATTGGCCAAAGTGAGTGACGTCCCCTTCGTCTTTGTATCCACGAACATAAGCTGGCCGTCAAAAGACATGATATCCACTCCCACGCTCATATCACTACACACAGACAACCAGGGACATCAATTCGACTGGGACAACCAGTGTTCAAATATTACACAGAGGAAACAACAAGAATGCTAGCCAGAGAATTCTTACAAGCCTGCGTGGTATTCCAGTGAATCATCATTCAATAGACACATCGAGATAGACAAAATTTATCAACCGATAAGAAAGAAACCACACACACACACACACAAAAAGGTCAAAGTTCAAGTCAAAGAAACAATCAGTTCCAATACAAGTAACTGTCTAGAAGGTGTGAAAACACACAAAAACAACCAATTACGTTCAAGGTCACCCACCAGGAGAGATGATTAATAAACTCGCGGAGAAATCTAAAAGCTCACTTCAACAGATTGAAGTATGCGCTGAGGTGAGGATGTTGCCTAGTAGGGCGATAAAAGCTTCTCAAATGAACCATCCAACTGAGACAACACAACCACATCAATATCATGACACATTTTTAGGAAAATGATGAATATCATCTCTCGAAATTTGTCTTCTTAACGCTTCATTCAAATATATCAAAGGGACTAATTGTTTTAATATTGAAATATAATTATTCTTTATTCGATCTAATCCACAATTCTCAAACATTTTACAAGCATCATGAAAAAACTTCTACATCTCGTTTTCCACCAATCATGAAGTAGACATGAATAAATCAATGAGACATTGAATGAATGAGTCAATGAGCGAATTAAAAAAATTGAAGAAATCATGCAGACAATAGACACACACGCACCCAGGCAGGCAGACAGACAAAATGGCAGAGAGAAAGCAGAGAGCATTGATATAAACTGCGTGAATGCATGCATATGCCTCCTTGAATTAAAACACACTAGTGAACATCCATGAACAAACAAAACATAGGCTGAAACAAAATAACAACAATTGAGAAATGCTTCATTCCAAAATCCTGTCTGGACCTCAATCACCACCTCACCAGCAGAAGAAAACAAAGCCAACATGTCTAGCCAACACTCGTGTGTGTGTGTGTGCGTCCTTGTGACGAAAATCACCTTTACATCATCCAATGACAACCCTTCCATATACATACACCTATGATAAGAGCAGTTAGACACTGTCTTCCTTTTATATCATATCATCATCATCATCATCATCATATATACAAAAACACGACACGTGGAAATATACCAGAGAAATACACTAACCGAGAATAACACCACGACTTGCTGACATACTGAAACAAATTACGGAATATCTCCAAAACCGCTGGATTATTATTATTATCAATATTATTATTACTACTATTATAGTCATTGATAATGGCCAATACATCTCCGACACAGAATGATGAAGCAATCAAAGAACAAGCGAAGCCAATCACACCGATGGGATACACAAAAGACGAGATGAGAGAATTCACACAACTACTAGTCAAATACAAGAATATGTTGACGGACAAAGAAAAAAGTCGGCCATCAATGCTGATGAAGAAACACATGTGGATGCAATTCTCAGAATATCAGAAAAGTTCATTAAGTCTACGTGCAACCTGTCAAGTCACAACACCAGCTATGCGGAAATATATTGACCTTCAGTTGAATGGTCATGATACTCGTCTGCAGCTAGATACCGCCTCTTATATTACTGTTATATCAGAGAAACTTTGGAATAATATTGGCAGACCACCAATCGGATATACTTCCCAGACTTTTCTCAGCGCCTGTGGTGGGCGGCTCAAACTTATTGGTGAACTCAAATGTTCTGTTTCCTTCCGCAAGACCAAATTCACAGGAATTTGCTACGTCACCAAGAGTGATTTAAATCTTTTGGGACTTGATTGGTTCGATCGTTTGCATCTGGCTGATGTCCCACTAAATTCTCTATGCAATGCAGTCAAGAAGCATAAAATGTTAGACAATTCCGGACGAAGCCAAAGCCGCAAACCCAACAGGCAGACGAAACGACAGACATCAACAAAAAGCTCAAAGGTTCCAGATAAACCCCCAGGTAAACATCCTACTAATCATCCATCTTTTCAAAAGGGGAGGTGATATTTATCCACATATATATATTTATGTGTGTGTGTATGTTGGTCTCTCTTTCTGTTTGCTCGCTTAGTCTGTGACCACTTCACTTGTATGAACCTGTCTCCTTTAATAATGTGTATTCTCCTTATATTATATTATATATAATATGAGTGTTTGTTGACAGTCCGTTGCTTGGTGACATATATCCATATATGTTGGTTGTTGACATGTCTGTTATATTTCGCTATGTATATATGGATCGATACTTCATTATAATTAGCCATTCATGTTAAGACTGTCTAATGATTTGTCTGGAACATTCATATATATTTCGCATTCACAATTTGTGTGAACTTCTTTACTTACTTACCACTTTGGTGTGAGACCATTTATTTTCGTCTCCTTGTGTTTGGACAATAGAAGTATCATCGCAAACCTAGTGGTCTTCTGATTTCCACCTTCTCGCGTCAGGACTATTAATTTCTCGACCAGACCATAACAATAATTTAGCGACGAGTACATAACAAAATGAAACAGGTAGAGGCATATATTGAGAAAAGAGATAATATCAATAATAATAAGTCCGGATAGTATAAATGAAAATTCGATAATGTTGATGGAATGTTTTCATGAAGGGCCTGAATTATGACGAATAATTATGATCTTCTGTTTAACACAGACCACTTTGTACTAGCCACTCACTCACCTGACACCTTTTATAACCTTGAACTGACTTACTTGCCAATCTTCATACCCCACACCCTACAAATTTGTTATGATTAATCACCACCATTGTCTCCCGTTTCACAATATTTTCTAATCGATTTCAGCCAACTGGTAGGCGTCTTGGTGTTGTTTTTGTAACCAGAAGAATATTGGGGGTGGGGGAAGATGCTTCGGTTGCAGGACCTCGGCGGTTTTGGACTTTTGAGAAGTGAATAACTGTGAAAGTTGTTTTTTCCAAAGTGAGTGAGTGAGTGAGTGAGCGGGTTAATGCCTCGAACACATCCTTGTATTTGACTAGTAGTTGTGTGAATTCTTCCACCTCGTCTTTTGTGTATGTCATCGATGTGATTGGCTTCGCTTGTTGTTTGATTGCTTCATCATTCTGTGTCGGAGATGTATTGGTCATTTGAAATAACAACAATAATAGTAGTAGTATGGTTGGAGCTGGCTGCTAGCCAAATCGGTAGATAGTAATTTACGTCAATGTTTACGTCCTCAATATTGGTCGTGAGAAAAATATGAAGAAAGAGTGATTCAACAACCAACCAGAGCAGATTTTGCGTAGGCGGATACAGTTAGCATATAGATGATCTGACATTCAAGGAATGGCCACAAAGAGATGAAAGTTTAAATTCAGTGAGAAACAACCAATCAGAAGACTGTGTTTTTCTGCTAACACTAATCTATAATAATGTACATGAAAATCTATAAACACCTGTTGATTTCCTTAATCAACGGTCTGTTGGCTGACCCTTGTCTTCTGTTGTTAGAGTAGTAATAATAATAATAATCGAGGGGTTTTGGAGATATTCCGTATTTTGGTTCAGTATGTCGTGATGTTATTCTCGGTCAGTGTACTTCTCTGATATATTTTTACGTGTCTTGTTTTTGTATAAACGATGATGATATGATATATTAAGAAGACAGTGTATGTATAGGGGAGGGTTGTCATTGGATGTAAAGGTGATTTTCGTCACAAGGACACACACACACACACGAGTGTTGGCTAGACATGTTGGCTTTGTTTTCTTCTGCTGGTGAGGTGGTGATTGAGGTCACAGACAGGATTTGGGAATGAAGCATTTCTCATTGGTTGTTGTTTGTTTCAGCCTACGTTCTGTTTTTCATTCACCACTCAAAGTTAATTTCAATGAGGCATTAAGAAGACAAATTTCACGAGATGATATCATGATTTCTCAGTTTCCTAACAACCGCTTTACAACTAACATGGTTCACAACAATAAAATAAAGATCATGACAATTACTCAGTAAATACTAATGACCAATCATATTTAAATAGGTCAAGTATTCAGTCCGTGGTAGGCGAAGATTGAAGTCTATTGATTTTGTACACACAGTTTAGGGTGTATGTGATTAATCGGCTAAAGTGCTTCCATCACCTTCAATAACCAACCTTGAAATAGGGTTATATGAAATAATTGTGAAACAGTCGTTAATATTTATTTTGTGACCTGACATTGATAAGTGTTTTGCAATGGATGATGCTGGATTTCTATTCAGATTAATTGCATAAATAATGACAACGATGTATATGAAAATGGATTAAACTGGTGGAGATTTTAGTGACTTCGAGTTGGAGAGTGTCAATAACAACTGACATCATGCAGATATGTTTGATCACTGTGAGTCACTCTCCGAAAGTCGACTGTCTGCGCCTTCAAGTTTCGTAGATTGAATCTTGCGTTAGAAGTTTCGTTGATGTGATTGACTTGGAAGAGCTAGAACACTGACTGATATGATATGTCTTCAGACGGAGCAGAGTTAACTACAGTCACATGAGACGACTGTGAAGCGAGCACAGGTGATTAAGAATGAGTCAGTGTGTTGACTGACCTGAGTGTATTTTGAGACAAATATCACTGAGAAATAAGAGATATGAGGAGGTCAGTGGTTGATTTCGAAGGACTTCACTGACATGTTCGTGTAGTGGAGGAATCATTTAAGCGGACGGAAACCTTCGTCTCTCCCTCCATATCACAGCTCTCATCATGTGTAGACTTCGATCATCACTTGTGGAATAATTGAGTGTGGAGAAATTTATTCTACTACTAGCTCTACTGATTCCTGAATACAACACGTGAATTGAAAACGCCTGTCGGGATAGTTGTGTGAGGTAGGATGTGGCTAGGAATGCAGGAAGTGAATGTTCTGCATCTTCCAGGAGTATAACCACTGAATGTGTGTATATGTGAGATTGAAGTTTGTAAGTGAGGTGGGAGAGGGGGCGATGGTTCGATGTGTTGGTTCGTGTGTGTGTGTGTGTACTAAGGATAGAGGACATTAGTGCCGAACCAGTTGTTCCGAGTGACGCCCCACACACAGGATCGATCACTAGTAGGCACTTGAAGGAGAATAATGAGAATTTGATGGATGTGGGAGTTGTCCGTTGACAACGATTTCGCGTTATGTCACCAACAGTCTCCACCCATTAATTCTTAGCGCCAGATTTGAACCACCACCACCACAACAACAACCAACTATCCTCCGAAAGACTCCGTTTCAATGCACTGGGTAACTTGGTAGGTGAGTTATCGGGCTGGCTTTGAATGGGATACGCATATATGGTGGCGTGAACATTCGGATGATGACACTTGTGTCTTCTATGCATTCTTCAAGTAGGTGTGAGTGTGTGTGTGTGTGTCTGTGATGATATTCCCGGAATCATTTGCCCTTCTGAGGTAATATAAGGAAGGACCGATCGTGTATACATTTAAATATATTTGTTGACATTGGTGTGTCCACTCAACTATGTCATTACTGGTGTCATCAATCGAATATTTTCTTCACATCACCCAACTCACACTGTCACCTGTCGTCAGTCGTCCACCACTTAACCTCTTCATATCTATTTATTTATTAATTAATTAATACATATCAATCAATATGAAAGGAAGTCATTTGTGAAGAGATTCGACGACGACGATGATGATGATGGTGGTGGTGAAGAAGAAGAAGAAGAAGAGGAGGAAGCCTTGGTTTATGGATGCTTGTTGTCAGGTGAAATTGGGAAGAATACACGCTAGAAGTATCAGTGAGTTGTCCACTACGAGTTTGTACTTGCCTACTAATCCTGGATGTGTTGTTCGTTGCAGTGGAGTGCAGTGCAATGCAGTTCAGTTCAGTGTTGCATTCATTCATATGTCATGTTGTCGTGCATGGTATTTTCGCTGCCTTTCGTCACACTCATTCCCTGTCCCTCTCTCTTTCTTTCTCTATCTCTCTGCCTGTATCTGTCGCTCACATTCTGTGGAGTTAGTTGTGAGTGACGGAGGCGTGTGAAGAAGGTGACTTTGTCGTCTTCCTTCTAAAGTTAAAGATAACACTGATTTCTGTCAGAATGAAACAGAACAGAAGAGAAGAGAAGAGAACAGAACAGAACAGAACTGTTTGCTCATTCATTGTGAGAAACCTACAACAACAGAAACGACGACACAACAAGAGACAAACCAATTGTTGTAATATCCGTTATTCACAACCACTCACTCACTCACTCACTCACTCACTCACTCACTCACTCACTCACTTACGCCCTTCCGCCTCATACACACACAGAGTGTAGAAAGAACGAGTGAAGGCAGAAACGAAAACAATGTGTGATGTGGTTAGCGTGAAAATACACGTGGCTGCTCTCCACCTTACTTTTCTGGTTCATCCATGCATTCATTCATTCACTCACTCATTGATGATTGATTGATTGATTCAATGATTCATCGCTGTGATGTCGACTCTGTATGAATTGGTCGTCATTCAGAAACTCACAGTTAGGGATGATATGGAAGCATCATCAACCTGATTCGTTGTGTGTCTCCAGTCATCTTGTTTCTGAGGTACAGGCGAATTTCTGAGATTCACTTGAACTCCTCGTTACAGTAAGCTTCTCACACCATCTGACATCTTCTCTCTATCTCTCTCTCTCTCTTTGATTCACGTGTGTTAATCCTATTCGATTTGTTCGTCAATGGAAGCCATGCACATTCGACAAAATGTCGATTTCATAGACATCATTACAGATTGTTGTGCTGTGTTCATCACATGGTTGACCCAATCATGGATTCGACTTGATTGATGAATAGGATTAAAGACGCATGACCGATGATGGAGAGAAATACCAGCCTAGCATATACACTCACACACTGGTCAAATGCAGTGAATATGTCAGCGATTCGATGTGTTGTTCTTGTTGTTGTTGTTGTTGATGTTGTCACTGACACCTGATCAGACTTGCTAATCACTTAATCAATATTCTCTCTCTTCTATTCAGTGTGATCTGCACAGCAGTGAGTATATTTACACAGAAGGTAGGTGGGTGTTATTATATTGAGGTGATGGTAGTGTTTGTGGGGACGGTGATGGTTTCGGAGCTTAACTGGAATACCCGGTTGAGCTAAGGACTTCTGTGGTGTGAGCCACTGACAAGTTTTCTGAGTCGGATAGAGGTGAATACATAAATAATAAGTGGGGCTGTCATCAGGAAGAATATCGAATAGGAGTGAGATGGATTGATTGGCGAAGAGAGGAAAAGGATGAAGGATGCTTTTGAAAGAAGATGGGAAAGAAGAAGGGTAGACAAAGAGGCGCGATTCGGGAGACAGAATTAGCACTGATGGTGATGATGGCGATGATGATGATGATGTGGAGACTGTGACATCTGGAGCAGGAGATATTCACCTTGAAAATGAAATGATGGAACTAAGAAGTCTCTGACGAATATTTTCAATAAAGTTAAAGGAAGGAATGCACGAAACGAGTGTAGAATAGAGAGAAAGAGTGAGAAATCTCGGATGTGAAATGTAACTAATGCATGTCGAAAAGACACTGGAGGTCGACTTGAAAATATATTCCCACGATATCTATGTGTAGTATAATTAAAAGTATAAGACTTGGTCAGTGTGAAAGAGTAGAACTCCACTGTGGATAATATTTCATTTTGAAAAGACACATTGTTGTAGAACACAGGGAAGGAGTGAACTGCAGACATCTGGGAATAGTTCAAACATCCTGTCTATCAAAACTTCATGCAATTCTTCACATTAATGAACTCGAACAAAGCAAGAACAACAATTGTACCAGGATAATATGAGCTCATCTTTCATTATTTGGAGAATAATTCTCAACTGGTTACAACCTAAACGATAAAAAATATGAATTACATTTAAAGATTTGAACATACTTTTCCACGATCACAAGGAGTAATTGGTAGGAAGTAAAAGTAACATTAGTCCGGAATGATTTAACTGATTAGGAGTTACAAACACTGACTATTTATAGAATATTTAGACGATTATGCTTAGAAACAGAGTTGCGTATAGAAACAAGGTTAAGGTGGAATGAGCATAACAATAAATTGGATTATGTAACTAAAGAAAATGTGTTATCTAATAGCCAATAAGAAAAAAGAAAAGAACAAGGTAGGGTGAGAGAGAAGAGTTTTGTAAACAAGAAAAAGGGTGACTCTTAAAAGTTGTATATATATATCACCAGGGCAGTGCGAGATTCACCACTGTCTATTTCTGCGTACATAGAATTAGTTTGAGTCGTTTGATAGCAATTGCTTCAGCAAAGCGTAGCAAGCTAGCTTTCTTCTGCTTATTGATTATTTTGAACGACTTCAGGTAGTCTAAAATATGACCAGTGTCCAGTAGATGACGCGGAATCGCACTGTTTAATGCTTGAGGACCTTTCAGTCTCAGGCTCTTTAGTATGTGTTTAGGAATGCGGACAATAACCATTCTCTGTGTTCTTCCAATCAATGTATGTGCTTTGGTACGTACATGTGAATTGGTAGACACAGTTGGAGGTAACATGAGGTGGGTATTTTGTCCACTTTTGATTATCTCAAGCAAGTAGATGTTTGATAAACACATACAATAGCTTGAAAATTCCCATTCAGTCATAGAAAAGAAAAGGTGTTCAGTAAAGTGTTACTCTTTTCGGCGATATCATTCTCAAGCTGTACAAATCGCAAATTTATAGTAATTTGTCTTGGCAACAAAAGGAATATTTCCAAAGATGTGTTAATGCAACACATACAAGCTTGTCGCTTGGTATGTTGTTTTCAAGGAAGCGTTCAGTCTGCATCTAATTCTACTAGAAGTATCATCACCTATGAATGCAAGCTGCAGATAGATATGCTTTTTCTCTACTCTGCTGCTTTTCACATTTTGTCACAATGACGTCTTCCATACTTCTCGATGTACTTTTGTGGGTAACTGTTGTCGCATTGGCATTTCTCCAAATTGGATAGCTTTTCCTCAATCTTTTCTTTTGAAAAACACAGCTTCCTTACACGATCAAATAATCTTCTCACCAATAACCTTTGAAGATGAACTACCCTCCAGTTATCTTTTCTGTGCATATGATCTTATGATCTTACAGTCTCTAACTCGTTGGATACCTGGAGAGTATGTACTGACGAGGAGTCCCAAACCAGTAACAGGCGAATACCCAGTACACCCTGGTTTCCAGCGTATCTCCAACTGACATCGACTCATGATCGAAACGTGGAATAAACAAAATCTCTACAAACCAACTCACACACAGTGAGTACCTTTCATTTTTTTTTCGGATTTTATTTTGATATTTCGCAGAATTACTACGTTTAGCATTTAGTCTGCAACAAGAGATATTACTTATATTACTACACAAACATAACAACGAACTCTTGCGCTACAGTTGTTGTTGTTGGTTGTTTCGATAATCTATAAGTTCACTTGAGTTAAGTGAATCAATATCTGGATATTGGATTGAACAAAGGGAATTCTCAGGGTTAGATATCATAATCTGGAGAGTCAATCATATAGCAAATACATGATTCACAAGATGACATATATCTCCCTCATTTCCAAATATACATTCTCATTCGTATTATCATTATACACATGTTACAATACATGGCACTTTGTAAAGTCATCTACACACCTCACAACAAAAATCTCTTCAAATTATTGTTCATCCATACATTGCAGTCTTGCAGTCTTTCTAAGTGGTTCATGCAGACATCATAAGAT
The DNA here is from genome assembly GCA_944472135.2 of Trichobilharzia regenti. NCBI lineage: Eukaryota > Metazoa > Platyhelminthes > Trematoda > Strigeidida > Schistosomatidae > Trichobilharzia > Trichobilharzia regenti. The sequence goes on along the minus strand of OX235265.1, from coordinate 64,204,289 downwards.
GTCTTAGCTCTTCTTTCTCTCATTCCACAATCACAAATCCAATATCATATTTTACAACAGGTAGTAAAGATGAAATGAAAGTTATGCCGAAAACAGACAGTCTAATGAAGAAACGAGGGTTACTCTAAATGATCATGATTAACATCCCTCCTGGTTGTCATTCTGACATTGATTCAAATATGTTGACTATCTTTCGCTTTCAAGTCTCACTCACCTACACGCTGATGCACATGTTCTCTTAGGTTTATCTTTTCAACAAACATTATAATTAATACATGTTGTTGATGATGTTTTAACTGGTAGAAGGAGTATGTGTATTGTTGTGATGAGTGAAATAAGTGAATCATCCATAACTATAACTATTCTGAAAGACTGGAGAGATATGCGATTAATTCTGTGGTGTGGAAATGATGAGTTGACACCGATTATCCACTTCGTGAGCTGATCGATTATGCAGTGAGCTGAAGGTAGATGACGTGAGTGAGGTGTGGATTAGTACAATTTACTATACATAATCAGAGAGGACTGTACACTTAGTGAATGGATGCATGAGTGCAGTTGGAGAAAACAATAGAGACATCATGACGACTTGTGTGACTGTGTGTGTGTGTGTAGGACAGCGCGTAAAAGAAAGATGAAAAGACGAGGAAGCAAGGGATGGAAATAGGAGTGTAAAGGGGGGAAGTATGTCGTCATAAAACTGGTTGGTCGACTGGTACGTAGCTGGGCAGATGTGCGATAGTCTAAGAATAAGCATGATTGGGTGTTGCATAGATTAATTTAGGTGGTTTAATGATAGTGTTTGTCAGTTGAGGGTGATGTCTGGGTTTGGTGTGTCGACGCCGTCGGTCCAGTGGTGTAGTGGCTATCACGTCCGCCTCACGCGCGAAAAGTAGCCGGTTCGAACCCGGGCTGGACCAGGATGACCTGTCTGGCGATTTTACTATGCCAGCTGAAGTCAACACACATTCCGGTGAGTTGTCAGCGAGGATAGCGGGTGACGGTGCGGCCCCACTGCTGGCCGAAAGTCAGTAGTTGGCTTTTAGTTTGATAATGCTTTAATTCCCCACTATCACTCTCAGATCTCCCTTTTGTACATGTTCACACTTGTTGAATTGACACTCAACTACCGCTATCCCACCTTATCAAATTTCTAACTCTCTCTCTCTCTCTCCTTCGTGCAGTTGACTACTACGTGATTTACAACTTTTATTTTATTTATTTTCACTTGCAAAGCCACTTGTGAATAATTATATCATACAATATACTGTCTTCCCTACCCGACCTTCCAGATTATCACACACTGTTATTTTGATTTTGACCTTTGACCTGAAATATCTCGGGAATAGTACCACCACACATCTATCTATCCATCTATCTTCTGCTTATAACACTTAGGATTTCGACAACACAATAAGAAGACGTAGTTTATCTGAAACGTGTAATGTATGGGCGGATTTCGGACACATTTCGGACATTCTGATCACTCACACGCGCACATGTCATACACAGTTTTTATAGAAGGCAAGAAGGCATGAATAATTACAATACAGGTCAGATTGTGTACAGGTCAAGGTCACAAATAATGGGTAGGGAGACGCAAACGGTGTGGGTGAGAAAGATAAAAAGAGAAAAGAGAAATACAAGGCAAAGAAGGGGTTGAAAATATTATGAAGTAAATTGGCCCTTGGTTCTAGTTCGGACTACCAAGGCAGGTTTAAGGTGATAACAAATAGCTTTTGGACACATAAGACAGGTTTAAGTCTTTTTATGGCTAAGGCTTCAATGAATTGAAGTATGTGGCCCAACCTTGTTTTATATATCGTCTTAAAGTCATTGTTGAAATCAACCTTGTGAACCGTCTCTATAATATTCTCCACTATAGATGATGTTGGACATCTATTTCCGGGTTCAATTGTATCTGGCGATTTCATTTGTTGTTGCAGCCACTTTGGAATGTGTTCTGTAGCCCTAACCTGCAGAGACCGATGGGTCCTCCCTATGTACGTGTCTCCACACATACATGTAAATTGATAAACACAGTGGGATGTGACACTATCGTTCGGATAATGTTGGGGTTTACAGGACAGCATGGTTCTCGTTTTCTCTATGAAGATAAGTTCAGCTGCATAATAGGTTCTATTAATTGCGGATTTGAGTCTTTGTCTAGTGATCAGACTTTGTTGATCACCTCTGAACAGCAAGGATATGTAAACATCTTTTTTGGGAGCTGATTGGATTGGTAAAGCTCTATGGTTGACACTTCCGTAACGTCTAATAAATCTCAGTGGGTAATCATTATCTAACAGTATTTCAGTGAGGTGTTGTCTTTCTTCTTCAATTGTATCAGCAGTACAGATACGGTGAATGCGCTTGAATAGACATTTGACCAACGCCTTTTTATACTGTAGTGGACAGAAACTATGATAATTTAGATACTGTCCCGTCCATGTTGACTTTCTGTAGACAGATCGTTTTACTGACCGACCCATCTTCTCGTCGGGTTATGAGTACATCTAAAAATGGCAGGCAACCATTATTCTCTTTAACGTATCTTAACGATATACTGTCTTGTGCTCTGTTGATCTGGTCCAGGATTTATATGGCTTCTGTCGGTTTATCACAAATGACTATTATGTTGTTGTTGTTGTTGTTTGCATTGAAAGATTTTCACCTAATGATGATAATGCATCGTGAAAGACAAATATGCACCAATTAGAGTTGAATGATGAAATTGACTGGAAATCGCTCACTGAGAATGGGTAGGCAGCGTTTAGAAGGTGAAGGCAGCACTCGCACACAAAACACACAGACACGAGACGCACAGAAGCATACACACACACACACCAGTCTACACACGTGGTGTGAAAATGACAGGCCGAATCTCAGTCTACTCATTCAGACACAAAATCTGATGGAGATGATGATGATGATGAGCCGAAAAATCTTACTCTGACTCATTAAACACACTGGGATTACTTTGATCATCGTTATAGTCGATCGGTAGACCATTTGCGACTAGTCAAATGATGAGCGAAGTTCGAATTTAGGCGTCCAACTCCTACCTAACATGTGTTATTGCATGTCTTCTTCACCAAATGCTACTGATAATTCACCTCTGTCAGCCATCCACATCCCCATCCCCATCACGTCACACAATCGCACACACACACACTCACCATCTAACTATGCAGAGAGAGTGAGAAGTGAAGTTTCCAAGTGAAGAATACTCCTCACTCACATACCACTTCACATCACATCACACCACCATCACCTATACTCTATCCCTTCACATGACATTCGCACTAACCATATATAACCAGAAACAAACTCCTCTCCAACACTTCGTGTGATCATCATCGCCACTAATTCTTCTCGAAATATTACCAAGACAATTAAAACCAATCGACCAACTTGTCATTGTCACTGTGTGTTAACTATTAAAATAAAATTATAATTATAATTCAATTGACTTCTTTGACGGAACACATTCCATTCCATTCCCATCGTCAACTACTACTACTACTCACCGTAGTCGTCTTACTACCTAACCGAGATGGTGTCTCTTTCACTTCCATTGTCTTCCGTGATGATAATGACGATGACCCAGTAGTCTCTCTCTCTCACACACACAGCATATTCAACAAGCCTCGAGTAGCTAGCCAGCTAGCTCATCGACCTTTCTCCAGTCAATGAAGAATCTATGTCTATCGCTCTCTCACTCGCTGTCTATCTTGATCAGGTGAACTCACACGAGTGGACGAAAATAATGAAGACGGTATTGATGCTATTCGGGTGGTGTTACACACTGGTCATCACCATCACCCTGTTTTCTCACGCTTTTTCACGCACTACTTCAGTCTCTCTCCTCCTGCCTGCCTGTCCTGTGAAATTCACACACACACACATACTAAACTAATGTCATCCAATTTCTCATCTTCCAATTCAGCCTATTCCAGTCCCGGCGATTAATAATTGTAATAATAAGCCAAGGAAAAATACCAAGAGGGTTAAGGGGAAGGAGCACTCTTGGTGAGAAGAAGAATCATCAATCCAAGTTTGGCCACGATAGGAACAGCATCTGGACGTGTTCATTCTGGCTACAAAGCTCCGGTTTAATCGATCTTCTTGCAACAGCTTCAGCTATGTGTAGGAAACCTAAGCGAACTGTACGGGATAACGACTTCGGAATTTTTTCCTTTGCTTATTATTACAATTATTATTATTCGTCATAATTCATGCCCTTCATACAAACATTCCATCAATACCATCGAATTCTCCATTTATATTATCCGGACTTATGATTAGTGATATTATCTGTTTTCTCAATATATGCCTCTACCTGTTTCATTTCACATATTCCTTATTTCATTATGAACCACCACTCATCGCAGTCTTACTATCTCCTGTATAACACAGACCGCTTTGTACTAGCCACTCACTCACTCACTCACCTGACACCTTTTATAACCTTGAACTGACTTACTTGCCAATTTTCATACCCCACACCCTACAAATCTGTTATGATTAATCACCACCATTGTCTCCCGTTTCACAATATTTTCTAATCGATTTCAGCCAACTACCACGTTTATCGCACAAATACGACTATTTATTTTGACATCCCATAACCACTAATCTCTTATTCTACGTTAAAAATGTATCCACCGCCAGATAACTGGATTTATTGTAACGACAACAAATAGTATATTTTATAATTGTAAGAACCTGGAAAGAAATTATTGAAAAGAATATTCTTCGTTCAGATTGACTTTTAAACGATCTACCGATCTACTATAACGATGATCAAAGTAATCCCAGTGTGTTTAATGAGTCAGAGTAAGATTTTTCGACTCATCATAATCATCTCCATCAGATTTTGTGTCTGAATGAATCGACTGAGAATTGACCTGTCAGTTTCACTGCCCGTGTGGTTAACTGAGTGTGTAGGACATGATAAATATTTCTACACAGGACATTAATATTAGTTCACACATAATATAAAAGTTAGCATAACACGACTAGTTAGTCAGCTAGTGCTGGTGTACCAAAATAATCAGTTACTTTCACAGAATATTTATATACATTTATAAATCCCTCCTTGAGGACTCCTCCACTTGCTTTCTTCTGTGCTGCTGTCGTTTGTCTTCCTTTCTCTCTCTCTCTCTCTCTCCCTCAACATTTTACCTTCTATATGACTTTTTGAATGAGAATAGAGAATGTAGATAGTTGACCACTTACAATGACAAATGATCTGCAAACATTACTGGTCCCATATCCTACAACTGCCTGGTGAATTACCCATCACCTTCACCCACGACGCATCCTGGATCACAGTTGTCGAATATACCTTTATACCAATGGGAAATTATGGATTTATAATACTTCACGATTGTAATTTATAACATAACTGATTGTGACTGTAAAAATGGCTTACTTGCATCTTGTGAACACCTGTTTATAAGAAAATATAAACTATTTTTATTATTATTATTATTACTAGTCTGAATTGAGTACAATTCACTTCTGGTGTTACTTATGATGAAAATGCTGACAAGATTACACAAGTGTATCACTTATTTGGAATTCATTCCCAATTTGGATGTAAATCAAGAATAAGATTCGATGTCATACACAGCGAAGTTATATGGGCGAATGACACTTCAAGCTTTACTTTTTTCCCAAGTATTTGTAATCCATCCAAAACATGCTTGGGTTTCTTTATTAATACGAAGACAATATTTCTATATTACTTGATGTGCTCCACTTAATGACTAGTTAGCCGATTGTACGCATAACACTAAAGACAGAAAGACAGTAACCACGTAATTTCACCATAAACAAAGTTTAGAGGTTGACGGATATCTCGTTCAACAACTTCTAATTAATTTATTCTCGCGTACCAAAGACAAAGCAAAAGCCAATAATTGATCGTCCAAACCAAGCGATATATTTAGGAGCCAAAACAAGCCGTTAGACGAACGCTTAGCTAGCTAGTGATCGTGCACGTGACACGACGAGGTACCAAATGGCGGGGATGCTTGACCGGAAGCCTTCAGCTAAACAAGTCGACTTAAACAGTGGTGGTCAGCATCCAATGAGTGATTGCTGTGGTCAATAATTTTGGGGAATTATTTACCGCTACAGCTCACTCCCCCCTAGTGGGGTCGTGAGGACCCTAAGACAGAACCAGCCGGAAGTAAAAAAACTCGATGGTTCCCTTTCGGGTGAAAAAAATCTTCCGAGCGGCTTGGTGGTATGCCTACTGGTTTGTCTGCCTATGCTAATAGGGTGTTTGTACATAGCTTCCTGGTTGTTGTTCGTTGGATTCCGTGCTTCGTTTGTTTCCTGTCCAGTGCCCGTCGCACCTGGAAAAGAAAACAAGAACGCTAAGAACCATGTCGAGGAAAATGTACGAAATGAGCTTTTTGGTTAAAAAAAATTGTGTGCATTTACTATACAGTAAAATAATGCTAAGTTCAGAACATCGATAAAAAATACATCTAATTAATTTTTTTGTGTATGTTACATGAACTGTTGAGAAAAAACAATTTTTTTGTGTTCGGTGGTACTGTATATAAAAAAAATTTATACGTCAAAAAAAATAGTTAGTACCACAAACGAGTGAGTTGCGTGAATCACACGACTTCGTTAAGTCAAATAAGTGTGCAAATGTTCTGGGAACCTTACGGTGCGTCCAGAACGGTTTTTCTTAGGAGGCTCAACCTTAGTAGCCAGTGGGCGAATGCCCTTGCAGTCAATAGTGTGACCCAGGAAGTCGAGTGAGTCAACACCGATTTGACACTTTTGAATATTGATGGTAACACCATGTTGGCGTAACCTGTCAAATGCCAAGTCCAAGTGCCTAAGGTGAGTTTCCTTGTCTGGACTGGCAATGAGGCAGTCGTCTAAGTATGCGTATACAAAGTCGAGACCGCGAAATACTTCGTCAATGAAGCGTTGGAATGTTTGGGCTGCATTCCGAAGACCGAATGGCATACGTAGAAATTCAAAAAGTCCGAAAGGCGTAATGATAGCCGTTTTCGGGATGTCTTCTGTTGCCATCGGGATTTGGTTATACGCTTTAACCAAGTCGATTTTGGAGAATATAGTCGCGCCGGATAAGGTTGCCGTCAAGTCGTGTATATGAGGCAACGGGTAGCAATCAGGGGTTGTTTTGGCATTCACTCGCCGGTAATCACCGGTGGGTCGCCAATCGTTGCTATCCTTTTTCGGAACCATATGAAGTGGGGATGCCCATGGGCTATTCGAAGGTCGAATGATGCCAAGGCTAAGCATATGGTCAAATTCATTCCTGGCGATTCTCAGTTTGTCAGGAGCTAATCGTCGTGCTTTAGATGTCACAGGTTGTCCTGTGGTAATGATGTGGTGCATAACATTGCTGGTTATGCACGGTAGGTCGTTCGACGGGCAGTTAAGTTCCGGATACTTGTCAACGATAGGTTGAAAAGTTGGATCAAGGATTGCCTTTATCTTAACGGGTGACAGACTAGGGCCTATGTAGGTGATGCCTTTGATAGACAGACTAGTAGTATTGTCAATCAGTCGTTTTCGGCGGACGTCTACGAGTAAATCATGATGATTAAGTAGGTCCGTGCCAATGATGGGCATTGTAACGTCAGCGAGAAGGAAAATCCACCGAATAGGTTTGCGTAAACCTACGTTCAGATAGACGTATTTCCTACCAAAGGTTGCGATTGGTTTTCCATTTGCAGCCTGTAAGTTGAAGGTAGGTTCCTTCTGTCGATCTGCTGCTGTAGCAGGAAGGACGCTGACTTCGGCGCCTGTGTCGACTAAGTATCGAGTCTGGCTTATCACATCATGGATGTAAAGAAGGCGGCTAGTGCCACCGGCGACGGTTGCCGCTAACGCGTGCCGGCGGGATAGTTTCCCGCAGACTTTGAGACATTTCCGAAGTTACAAGGCTTACGGCAACACTTCGCTTCTTGGCCATAGGTGTTGTGGTACCAGCACCAGTCAGGGTTTTTCAGTGAACGTGGTTTGGACTTAGATCGACCACGCGAGTTCCTGCGTTGAGGAGATTTAGGACGACGGTCAGAGGAGTTGGAAGACATGTTCGACCTAAACATCTGCTGGATGGAGTTGCATAACTCTATCATTGCAGGATCCTTACTCGAAGTCTGCTTAGTCATCGAGCATATTTCGGGGACAGACCGTTTGGTAATCTCTAGAATCCTATCTGCAGTAATAGCTAAGTCCTCTATTACAGTACCCTCAAGTGTCACAAGTACGGTCTGTACAGACTGTGGCAACTTGGATAAGAAGAGTTCTCTAAATAGTCCTTCGTCGAACTGACTTTGGCCGACGATTTCTTTCATTCTTGTCAGCATGCTCACGGCTGACTGATCTCCTAACTCGATGTTACGAAATAATTCATCTAGACGTTGTCGGTCCGTGAGAACGTTTCTCCTGAGGAGGGATGCTTTGAGCAACTCGTACGAGTTACTTACCTCGGGACTCAACATCTGTGATGTTACGTACTTGCTGAATTCCCGCGGTAGGGCGTGAATAACTGCAAGTAACTGTGAACGTTGATCGGTTATCCCATGCTCACAAAAATCTGCTTCAGCTAGCAGAAACCACGTTTCAGCATTATCTGGCCAGTATGGTACGAGCTGAATGGTTTTAGGAGTTGAGCGGATACGGATGACCTTGGGACTAAGATCACTCATGACGAAAATTATGTCGAATAATATATGGTACAAGAACAAATACAAAATGGAACGAACTCACCGGGGTTATCTGCGGATTTTTCGTGGATGAAGTTCGCGGTTGGGCTCACCAGTTTAAAGGTTGACGGATATCTCGTTCAACAACTTCTAATTAATTTATTCTCGCGTACCAAAGACAAAGCAAAAGCCAATAATTGATCGTCCAAACCAAGCGATATATTTAGGAGCCAAAACAAGCCGTTAGACGAACGCTTAGCTAGCTAGTGATCGTGCACGTGACACGACGAGGTACCAAATGGCGGGGATGCTTGACCGGAAGCCTTCAGCTAAACAAGTCGACTTAAACAGTGGTGGTCAGCATCCAATGAGTGATTGCTGTGGTCAATAATTTTGGGGAATTATTTACCGCTACAAAAGTTTATGTCATTGAAATAATCACTGAATATGAATAAGGCATTCAGAAGTCAAATTTCGCGAGATGATATCGTCATTGCGTAGTTTCTTTACAACCGCTTCACAACGAACATGGTTAACAATGATAAAATAAAGTTCATGAAAATTACTCAGTTAAATAAAAAACGAAAGTACATAGTAATGACCAATCATATTTAAATAGGTCATGTAGTCCATGGTGGGTGAAGATTGAAATCTATTGTTTTTTGTACACACTGTTTAGGCTGTATGTGATTAATCCCCCAAAGTGCTTCCATCAACTTCAATAACCAACCTTGAATTAGAGTTATGTGAAATAACTGTGAAACAGTCATGAATATTGATTTTGTGACCAGACATTGATAAGTGTTTTGCAATGGATGATGCTGGATTTCTACTAAGATTAATCGCGTTAGGATTTCGATATGATTTACTAGCCATTGCATTATGGGTAAATTTTTGTTTTGATAAAGTCTCACAGGGTTATACAGTAATGTAGTGTAAACATTACCCATAATAGAATTATACTCTACCACAGTGCACAAGTTTTATTCTTATATCAATTTACTAGCCATTTTCGAACATGTTCTTTTCGACGACATTGGAACATTCTGTTAGTTCTAGCTATATAGGTGTCACCGCAGCTGCAGGTGAACTTGTAGATACAGTTTGAAGTAGAGTTCACAGAATTTCGTCCTTTAATAATAATTATAATAATGATTTACTTTATTCCAAAAACAGTACTTGTGATCCTAGGTAGGTACAGGGATCGAAAATGTTCGGCAGGTGAGAAAAAGAGATGTGGCGTAGAATGTGCGTTTGATGGCCGGCCGAAGTCTTTGAGCAGTCAACCGCATAATCTGGTCGCCCTTGAATGGTAGATTAATAAAGATAGCTTTCTTTGGTACCGAAGCTGTCTTTTATTCATTGTTTTAATCATTGAATACCTTGGGAATATATTTTCAAGTCGTCCTCCAGTGCCTTTCCGATATGCATTAGTTACATTTCACATCCGAGATTTCTCACTCTCTCTCTTCCACTTCTACACTCGTTTCGTGCATTCCTTCCTTCTTCTTTGTTTAAAAATAGTCATCAAAGACTACTTAATTTCATCATTTCATTTTCGAGGTGAATATCTCTTGCTCCAGTTGTCACAGTCTCCACATCACCATTACCAGCAGTGCGAATTCTGTCTCTCTCTCTCTTCCTCTGCCTGTCTGTCTATCAATGTATTCAGTCACCATAAGAAAACAAACTTCATGAAAGGTGACTCACTGTGATAACTACTCACAGTCAGGAAAGCATGCAGGCACTCGAACACTCAGTCGAGTAAATGTGAGTTTCCGTCAACGATACAATGAACTTGATACAATAAAGACGACGATACATGAATTGAACAGAAAATGTGACAACCATAACCTGATTAACTAACTGGCTGGCTAGTCACATCCCCGAATACAATTCATCAAAATACAACTCTGATCACTCACTCCATTATTATAGATAAGAGGAGTTATACCCTCACACATTGACCAACTTTCATACTTATAACAACTCCGATCACATGGAGAACAATCAGAACAGTCAAAGATGCCGGCCTTATCAAGTGAATATAGACATCATCAATCCATCCCTCCCTCACCCCCATCCAACCATCCATCCATCCATTCTCTCATTCAACTGAATATCACCAAGAATCAAACACACACACACACACACACGCCCACAAACAAACAATTCCGTGTGTCATAACCCGAAGGATCGTGAGAATATGAAATGTATTTCAATATAATGCCATCACCTAGACTGTAAGTGAACATCAGTCGCCCACATCACTCTCCATCATCTCAACAAATACTTCTTCGACAGGAGAAACAGACAAAATCTCCACCGGATGTCAACAAAATCGGTACGTACACATACGTTATTTCACATTACATGAAGATTACTCAGAAACCTATTTGCCAAACATGCGATACAGTAACACACTCACTCACTCACTCACAAAACATCATTAGTGAATACATATCAAAATTTATTTAACAAATATCAAAAGGAATAAAAATTATGCGTATATCATTCGAGTGTACTTTCTCAGTCTGTCTTCAAGATGGCGTCATCGAATTCATCTTCTCACTCAAATATCGCTTCTTCATTTCCAGAACTTCAATCTTCAAATCCAGATATCTCATCTGCTTCTCAAACATCAAAGCCGAACGTCGTCTTCTCTCACCATCATCCACATCATCATCAGATCTAGACGGGGGAGGGAGAAGATTCTGTTATTTACTTCTCACAAAATAAACCAACTACGAATCAGAGGTTATCAAATTCACCACAACACTTACATAACTACAGTTGGAAACACTCACTTACCCACCCGCTCACTCACTCACTCACTCACTCACAGCTCAATCCCTCTCATCTTAACACATCTAATCTACTATTAACTTATCCACAATCACCGACAACAATCAGCTAGCTCCACAGTCTTCACAATCACCTTCCACCTCCCCCCAACATACTCTCCACCTTCACCTCATTATCTGTCACTCGTACACATCATATTCAAGATACTCTCTGTCTCTCTGTGTATTCGTCTGTACATCTGCATTACCCTCTGACTGTTCGCCTTGTCAAGTAAATCACACACCAATTAATTAACTAATAAATAGATAGATAGATAACACATTTCTATAAATGCAAAGCATTGGTGAACAGTGACAATCGAAAAACCAACAAACAACTCTACAACACTTCCTGTGTGCTTCCACCCTTCTCCGACTCATTCATCTCAACTCAAACTAATCAACAAATCCGTAGAAACAAACACTTCGAAATACAACCTCACTCAATAGAATGCATGCACATGTAAACACCCACCCAGTCCGTCAGCCGAACAATCCACTCACCATCACATTCATTTCGTTCATCCTACATCCTACATCACATTCTATCAAAACACTCTCCAAATCATCAACATTCACTCATCACCTCACATTAAAACCACGAGGCTCAGACGAACTCTCACATCGCCTTACTAACTGCCAACAACAAGGATAACAACAACAGCAAGTGCTCACCTCTCTTCTCAATTAAAACTCCATATACACAGGAGGCGTGTGGTGATTGACAATTTCTATCTCTGTGTTGTTTAAAATACTTACTGTTTACTGTTGATATGTTTCATATATGAATTGCATTCGAATTCCGCTAAATACAAATTCCTGATTGCTTCCCTCTCTGGGTTTTGTTTAGATTCTTATAATTCTGTCAGATCGAAATACTAATACTTCAAGTACAATAAATTACTACAAATTGGCGTCGCGATGGAGCTAAGTAACCTGGGAAAATTCCCCATTAATGGGTCTCCGCGGGAGATTGCTGATTATTTGGAATGCTTTGATGCGTGGTGCATTTCCAAGAATGTTCGGGATGACAAAATACCTGCTCATTTCATCACTGCTATTGGGCTTGATGCATATAGCCTAGTGAAGAATCTGGTGTTTCCAGATAAACCTATTTCTCTGTCATATGTCAAGATTCGTGAACTTCTGATACATCACTTTCATATAACTACCTTTGAGACCAGAGAGAGGGCTCAATTCAATAAACGGGTTCGTGCTCCCAACCAGAAGATTCGAGAATTTATTCTTCAACTTCAAGCCTCAAAGTGTAATTTTGGAGATCAGCTGCATACTCAACTACGTGATCGTCTAATTGCTGGAATCAATATTCCTAAGTTAGAGAAGGAGTTAATTCAGATTCCTTCTTGTACGTTTCAAACTGCTAAAGATGTATGTATTACATATGAAGATGTCAATAATGAATACTCTGCTCCCACTACGTCAGTATCTGATGTCATGCTTTCTAAAGTCGAAAATACAAGTGTCCATGGAAATAAATCAAAACTGCCGTCCAGAGGTAATAGAATGCAGCGAGAGATCAAAAACATTAAACCGTGTTTATCCTGTGGAAAGTTACATCTACGAAGCACTTGCCGTTTTCGGGGTGCTAAGTGTCATAAATGTGGTAAAGTTGGACACATGAAGACTGTTTGCAGAAGTTCGAATACTTATGTTGCTCAACATTCTTATAATTCTCCCAATTTGTCTAGTAAAATGGAGTCAATGTGTCTTTCAACCTTTCAAAATATTCAAGCTAATCCGATGAAAACCTCCACTACAAGTTCGGCAACTCAAGTGTCAACTGTTTTCAAAAATGAGGTAGCCAAGTTGCAATGTGAACTGTCGAAAACACGAAAAAAACTGAATGAGATGAGAGAGCAACTGATTAAAATTGAGGAATTGCTGCATATGCATAGACTACGTCTGGTGAATGCAGGACATACAAGTACCCGTGAAAGTCCTGCAAAACTATTCAAATCTCGAATTCTCAAAAAGCATCTGATGTCCACTACTTCTAATGTACATTATTACAAAGATAATAACTACAGACCTTCTGTTGGAATTATACTACAAAAAATGCGAAATCGAGTGGTGAAGATATTAGACATCAAAGATCACTCAGTTCATAACGGACACCTGGACAAAGTGACAATAAATGAAGTAGGTCGTTCCAATTATTATTTTAATGATTCCGCCACTAATCCTGATTTTGTAGATAATTCAGAAATAAGTCCAGATAAGAGTGATGAAGATAATGTCACAGAATGAGTTAGAAGGTCGCAGCTACTTGCAAGCAAACCGAGACATCGTTATAAATACGCAAGGAGATATTCGACGTTTGGCGGATGTGGTGATTGACTATTTCTATCTCTGTATTGTTTAAATACTTACTGTTGATTGTTAATATATTTCTTATATGAATGGCATTATAATTCCGCTAAATACAAATTTCTGAATTCCGCCCTCTCTGTGTTTTGGTTGGATTCGTGTAATTCGGTCATCTCGAAATACTAATACTACGATTACAAATAATTACAACAAATTGACGTCGCGATGGAACTAATTAACCTTGGAAAATTTCCTATAAATGGTTCACCGCGGGAAATTGTTGATTACCTTGAATGCTTCGATGCATGGTGCATTTCAAAGAACGTTCGTGATGACAAAATTCCAGCACATTTCATCACTGCTATTGGGCTAGATGCATATAGCCTAGTGAAGAATCTGGTGTTTCCAGATAAACCTATTTCTCTGTCATATGTCAAGATTCGTGAACTTCTGATACATCACTTTCATATAACTACCTTTGAGACCAGAGAGAGGGCTCAATTCAATAAACGGGTTCGTGCTCCCAACCAGAAGATAAGAGACTTTATTCTTCAACTCCAAATACAAGCTTCAAAGTATAACTTTGGAGATCAGCTGCATACTCAACTACGTGATCGTCTAATTGCTGGAATCAATATTCCTAAGTTAGAGAAAGAGTTAATTCAGATTCCTTCGTCTACCTTTCAAACTGCTAAAGATTTATGTATTACATATGAAGATGTCAATAATGAATACTCTGCACCCACTACGTCAGTATCTGATGTCATGCTTTCCAAAGTCGAAAATACAAGTGTTCATGAAAAGCAATCCAAACTGTCGTCCAGAGGTAATAGAATGCAGCGAGAGATCAAAAACATTAAACCGTGTTTATCCAGTGGAAAGGTACATCTACGAAGCACTTGCCGTTTTCGGGGTGCTAAGTGTCATAAATGTGGTAAAGTTGGACACATGAAGACTGTTTGCAGAAGTTCGAATACTTATGTTACTCATAATTCTTATAATTCTCCCAATTTGTCTAGTAAAATGGAGTCAATGTGTCTTTCAACTTTTCAAAATACTCAATCTCATCCAATGAAAACCTCCACTACAAGTTCAGCAACTCAAGTGTCAAATGTTTTCAAAAATGAGGTAGCCGAGTTACAATGTGAACTGTCGAAAACACGAAAAAAACTGAATGAGATGAGAGAGCAACTGATCAAAATGGAGGAATTGCTGCGTATGCATAGACTGTGACTGTTGAATGCAGGACATACAAGTACTCATGAAAGTCCTGCAAAACTATTCAAATCTCGAATTCTCAGAAAGCATCTGATGTCCACGACTTATAATGTACATTACTACAAAGGGAATGACTATAGACCTTCTGTTGGAATCATACTACAAAAAATGCGAAATCGAGTGGTGAAGATATTAGACATCAAAGATCACTCAGTTCAAAACAGACACCTGGACAAAGTGACAATAAATGAAGTAGGTCGTTCCAATTATTATTTTAATGATTCCGCCACTAATCCTGATTTTGTAGATAATTCAGAAATAAGTCCAGATAAGAGTGATGAAGATAATGTCACAGAATGAGTTAGAAGGTCGCAGCTACTTGCAAGCAAACCGAGACATCGTTATAAATACGCAAGGAGATATTCGACGTTTGGCGGATGTGGTGATTGACTATTTCTATCTCTGTATTGTTTAAATACTTACTGTTGATTGTTAATATATTTCTTATATGAATGGCATTATAATTCCGCTAAATACAAATTCCTGATTGCTGCCCTCTCTGAGTTTTGGTTGTATCCGTGTAACTCGGTCATCTCGAAATACTAATATTCCTATTACAATAAATTACTACAAGGCGTTACATTACTGCACACATTTCAACTCAAATCACCGAAACACATCTCGTTATTGATATAAGTATATAACTTGGGCACTGTGGTGGAGTATAATTCCATTATAGATAAGATTTTATTTTGATAAATCGCACAGTGTTTACAGTTATATCAGTTCATATAACTGTAAACACTGTGCGATTTATCAAAATAAAATCTTATCTATAATGGAATTACATCTCGTTATTGTACAACTGGTTTACGATCAATACACCATCATGATTCTCTTCACCTCTCCACATACACATTCTTTCATTCAATGTGTCGCCTTCATCCTCAGTCACAATCATCCACCTCTTCACTCCTGACACCATCACAACCCCACATTTACACACGCCAACACGCACACTCACACACGAACACATACACGTATACACCCACAACAACATCAGCAACAACAACAATCACTTACACTAACTAATAATAAATAACAAATATCAAGTAGAAAGGTGAAATTATACACACGTGAGTTTCGATCTATTCCCAGACTATCATTGCGAAATTAAATCAAGCACACTCACCTACACACAATGGTTGAGTCACATTCGAATCAAGAGAAGTGACCAACTAAGACCACCACAACACACCACAGAACAGGACACTCGGACAAGTTAACACAACAAATATCATTACTATACCTATAACCCCGGTCACTTGCATCGCCAGTCCCCACTCCCCCATCACCAACTCCATTCACATCCATCTCCTCCACACTCTCCTCATCACTCGACACCGACAAGTCAATAGTCTCACTCTCGCCAGAACCACCTCCTCCAACACACCTTGGTTCACAAACTCCAACATCGCCAACACGACAACCCTTCACCTCCACACCATTCGAAACACTCACAGATTCATTCACTCCACTGTGTGTTCCAACTCCATTAGTCAACTCGTCGCTCTTATTATCACTCTTCACAGTCTTCTCCGCTGAGTCGTATGGAACACACAAATCTTGGGGAATAGGAGCTATTGAGTAGACGTTCAAAATCCTCAAACTCATCGTGTTTGAGGGACTTGTGTGAGTGGAGACCATAGGAGGCGTCGAATTAATGTGGGGTCCCGGTGATATCCGAACACATGGTGAGGGAGTCAGTAACGGAAGACTCAATTGACGAAGACTCGAGTCAACGCTACCTACCTTAATTCAATAGGATTAACATGTCATAATGGAATGTGAACATACCGGAGTACACTGACCACTCACATGGGAATCTCCATTAACACTGACCACCACTTGATGAACAGTGTCGGATTCAGAAGACTTCGGAGTATCAGGACACACTGTCGTCTGCCTGTCTTTCATGGTGAGATCCATCTCCTTCAGCATTTTCTGTCCCTTATGACGAAGTCGAGTCCAGTGTCGTCTCGGATATCCCTTCGAGTGGAGATATTCTGAGAATTGCATCCACATGTGTTTCTTCATCAGCATTGATGGCCGACTTCTTTCTCTGTCCGTCAACATATTCTTGTATTTGACTAGTAGTTGTGTGAATTCTCTCATCTCGTCTTTTGTGTATCCCATCGGTGTGATTAGCTTCGCTTGTTCTTTGATTGCTTCATCATTCTGTGTCGGAGATGTATTGGCCATTATCAATGACTATAATAGTAGTAATAATAATATTGATAATAATAATAATAATCCAGCGGTTTTGGAGATATTCCGTAATTTGTTTCAGTATGTCAGCAAGTCGTGGTGTTATTCTCGGTCAGTGTATTTCTCTGGTATATTTCTACGTGTCGTGTTTTTGTATATATGATGATGATGATGATGATATGATATAAAAGGAAGACAGTGTCTAACTGCTTATCATAGGTGTATGTATATGGAAGGGTTGTCATTGGATGATGTAAAGGTGATTTTCGTCACAGGACGCACACACACACACACGAGTGTTGGCTAGACATGTTGGCTTTGTTTTCTTCTGCTGTTGAGGTGGTGATTGAGGTCCAGGCAGGATTTTGGAATGAAGCATTTCTCATTGGTTGTTGTTTTGTTTCAGCCTATGTTTTGTTTGTACATGGATGCACGTGGGTGTGTTTGAAATCATGGAGATATGCATGCATTGAAGCCGTTTATATCACTCCTATCCTTCTCTCTCTCCTTCTCTCTGTCTGTCTGTCTATCTATTCGTGTGTGTGCGTGTTTGTATCTGTTGTCTATATGAGGTCTACAATCCTGTTCATTCATTCATTCATTGACTCATTGATTTATTCATGTCTACTTCATGATTGGTGGAAAACAAGATGTAGAAGTTTTCATGATGCATTCACATAACATATTATAACATACAACATAAGATAAGGTACCATTGAAATGGCAATGTTTAATCTACACTGTCGATCAGTCGATCGAAATTAACACAACGGAGGTTTATATATAAAAGGAACATCTTCTGTGTGACTTTAGATAAGACTGATATGGAAGCGTTGTCGTTGGGCCTTAAATTTTGCGATAAAATAGTTTATATTGACCAATTACAGATAGAAGTACAGTTAGAAAACCTCTTCATTCAGCCACTAGACCTAGAACCGTCCTCCCAATACGAGTTAGACAGATTTAAAAGTACCTTGGTTGATTTATAAAATTATATTTGTAAAATCTCAGCGAAATTGAAATGATTAATTCCAACGGTTCGTTCGTCAATCTGGTCCGAACTTCTTCAGGGAAATTAATCGAAATTAACCTAACAAAGTTTATATATAGAAGGGACATCTCTTTTTTTCAAATTGTTTGTCCTGTCATATAAATCAAGAAACATCTGTCAATAGGTGTACTAAACAAAACAAAAATTGTATGAACTATGATCAGAAAATTTTTGACCTCAGACTTTCAAAATTTGTCCACTTTTGTTAAAATATATGCGTATATGCAGTATACAATGGTGTGTGTGTGTGTGTGTGGGTGGGTGGGTGAACAGTCATAAAACATTTGCTATTCTCACATGAGCTGTGATCAAGATTTGATCGGATAGTTGCAAAATAATTGAGAATTTTACAAATATAATATAATTTTTTATAAATGTTTTATTCTCTCCATAAGAAGATGTAGACAATCGGGAATTTGACCGAGTGTGACTAGTTGTTGATACATATCCAATTTTTATTTATTAGTCAGGATTTGCCATGCATCAGCTAACATCACACCTTCACGCCTGTTCAAATTGTTGGGATTCACCCATATATTTAGGGTTTCTGCAGTCAGTCTTTCTTTCTACCAACTAACACCTTCCCGTAGAACCTTACTCTTATCAAAGTCGATTTTGTGTCCCGTTTCTATCGTATGCAGTGCAGTGCAATCGCTGAGTTGTTTTCTAGTGTCTTCAAGTCTGCAGAGGTCTTTGGAACCAACCACCTCTAGACATTGTTTATGCTCTTTCACTCTTATATTGACCTGTCTGGAAGTTTCTCCTACATATACTGCGTTACAATCCCCACAATTGATCTGGTATACACAATTCTGCTGGTTTTCTTCTTCTATTTTATCCTTAACCTTCACCAGTAATGAGCGTAAGGTGTTGGTTGCACGAAAATACACTCTTATGTTATGATCGTTAAGGATTCACTTTATTCCATGGGATGTTTCTTTGCGGCAAGGAATCACCGCTGTACTAACCCAATTCTTAGCAGCAGGTTTTGATTCATCCTTATCTTCACATTTTAAATACCTTTCTATGAAAGCTTTAGGATAATTATGTGATTCAAGAGTGGATCGAACCAATCTTAGTTCCTTGCTAATATCTTCCTCCTCAGTAACTAGACGTTTGGCTCTGTTGATCAGATTCTTGGCCACAGTTACTTTGGTGGTAAATGGGTGAGCTGAATAGTAATCTAGGTATCTATCTGAATTTGTTGGCTTTCTGAAAATGTTTATTTTAAATTTGCCATCCAATTTTCTTTTTACTAATTGGTCCAGGAACTCCAACTCATTTTCATTGGATTCAACCTCTTTGGAAATCTTGATGGTTTCTGACATCTTGTTTATGAAGTGAAAAACTTCATTTAACCAACTACGTTTGATTATGATGAAGGTATCATCTACGTATCTTAACCACATCTTTAGGGGACTAGGGCATCTCATAATTGCATTTATTTCTAATGAGTGCATAAACAGATTGGCGACTAGCGGAGATACTGGTGATCCCATAGAAATGCCTCCTGTTTGACGATAGAGAACCCCTCTGGATGTAAATAACGTAGATCGAAGACACAATTCTAATACCTTCATAATTTCGTCGGGATTTAAAGGACAACGACCACTGAGTTCGTCGTCAGCACAAAGTAAATTATAAATAATACTTAAAGAATCATTAACAGGTACATTCGTGAATAGTGAATAGACATCGAAACTTGGCATTATTTCATCTTCTGCAATATTAGTCAAATTTATTTTCCTCTTAAATTCATACGAATTTTTCACTCCATGCTCCACTCTCATTTCAAATGGGCTAAGAATTCGATAAATGTATTTTGAGAGTTTGTATGTCGGAGAGTTAGTAAAATCCACTACTGGACGTAATGTAACTTCTGGTTTGTGTATTTTTGGTAACCCATAAAATATACAGGGGCTGCAACTTTTTGGAGCCAGAGTAAACCAAAGTGATACACCGCGTTTCTCTTTTATTAACTGTAACATTTTTCTTGTTTCAACCTTCAGCTTATTTAATGTCGCTCTTGATTTATTCACGTTGAATTTTTCATAAGGTCCGTCATCAAGATGATCAATGGCCTTCTTTTCGTAATCTGCAGAGATCATGACAACTGTGATATTGCCTTTATCTGCCCTTGCAATGACAATTGATTTATCTTGTTGTAGGTGTCTTAATGCCAGTTGCTCGTTTTTATTTATATTCGGCGCATTTGGCTTCTAGTTCAGTAGTGCGGCTGCAATTTTGTGTCTAATGACGTTTGCCTCTTCGGCTGTCACTGACTTTAACGACGGTTCAGTTGCTGGATCTACTTGAAAGGCTGATAAACGCCTTTGTTTAGATTGAAATTAAATCCCTTTTTAAGGACGGATAATTCATAATCTAATAAATTTCTGTCAGAGAGATTGACCACCACTCTGCCCACATCCAGATAGTTATGACTAGACGGATTTTCAAATTGATGGATTTTAGGATTAATGCTTAAGTGAAGCAACCTATCGAACGTTTTGATTTGTGTTGTTTTTGAAGATTGCAGATAAAATTCTTCTTTAAACTTAAATATGTTATCAATGAGAGTCTTCAATTCTGATGTAATCCAGACAGATAAAATTTCATCTAAATTGGACATTCGCATACGAAATAATTCCATATTTTTGGTTGCTCTGTGAACGCGTTCTCTTACAAACGTTCTAGTTGCGGAGAGAGCTGCTTTAATCGATCTGTTAGAGTTATCAGGTGACTTGACAGCTGTGGATTTAGGATAGATATTCTGTTGCAGACAACGGAGATTGAAAATACGATGATTGTACCAATTACACATTTTCTTTGTTAGTTTAATTCGATTACAAAATAATTCATATGAACTGTGATCAAGATTTGACCGGATATTTGTAAAATAATTGAGCGCTAAGTCAGATAGTAGATATTTATAAAATTATATTTGTAAAATCTCAGCGAAATTGAAATGTTTAATTCCAACGTTTCGTTCGACAATCTGGTCCGAACTTTTTCAGGGAAGTTAATCGAAATTAACTTGGTTGATTGTTGTTACCAATACAATAATGCCGAGATTCACAAGAAGTGCATATTAACTAAAAAGCATAGAGAATGTCTCAGAAAACTAAAGTCTGATGACAGCATTATTATCACGAAACCAGACAAGGGATCAGGTACAGTAATTTTAAACAAATGCGACTACATTGATTAGATGAACACCATACTGGAAGACCGTTCCAAGTTTCAAAAGTTAGGTAATGGTAAAGATTCGAATGAAGCAACATAACGCCAGTTCGTTAAAACTTTGAAGTCTTTAAAAAATGAAAATCTAATTGATAGTTCCATCTTCGGCGCTATTAAGCCCACCGGAACTCATACCCCTAGACTTTATGGCTTACCCAAGATATATAAGCAAGGAATCGCCCTACAACCAATTCTGGATGTGTCGAACTCGCCCTTCCATTTATTGCCAAATGGTTCGTAAATCTGTTAGAACCGCTACATTTCCACTTGGTTAAATATAGTGTGATATATATATATATATATATATATATATATATATATATATATTTATATAGCGGCAAGGTGGCTAGGATTCTCGCCGACCATGTACATAGTCCGAGGTTCGATCCCCTGCCGACGCACACCTGATATCTATGGTTGGCCTGCAATATTTGGGCTTCCGATATCACATGCTGAAAATTCCATACTTGTACCAAAAACACTGTGCGGAATCAAGCTGTAATAAAAATAAAAATAAAAATTAAATAAAAATAAATAGTATCTTTAACTTCGTTGAAAACATTATATATATGAACCTAGCAGACATAACTATGTTATCGCTGGACGTAACATCACTATTTACCAGCGTCCCCCTTGTAGAAACTGTCGACTACATATGCGAGCAACTCGTAGAAAAAAATAAAAAATTGAAAGAATTACTACTAAAATGCACTATGAACGTTCAATTTGTATTTAATAAGGAGTACTACCGCCAAATAGATGGGGTTGATATGGGTCCTCTCCTTGGTTCCTTATTAGCTGACATATTTCTATCCAAATTGGAAAATGGTCTTTTAAAAGAGATAATAAACCAACTCGATTATTATTGTCGATATGTTGACGATACCTTTATCATTTGTAACAATAATTTGGATAGACAACACCTGCTCCAAATCTACAATAAGGTACACCCAGCTATTAAATCCACTTGTGATGAGGAACTTCAAGGTAGTATTCCATTTCTGGATGTTCTTCTTACAAAAAGAACAGACGGTACCTTAAAGAGAAACATCTATAGGAAAACGACGTCGAACGGAAAATACACCCACTTCCATAGCTTCACACCTATACAATACAAGCGCGATCTAATTCGTTGTCTTAGTCATAGAATTAGACTCATATGTACCGACGATTGTATTGAAGATGAAATAAGAAATCTTAACAACACCTTGCTACAAAACGACTATCCCGCCAACTTCGTAAAGAAGTATATCTATGAAACTACAAATAAAACCAAGCGAGACACAGATAAGTAAGAAAAAGCCTTACTTAAATGTACTATTCAAAGGCAATATAGCCAACGATATATTAATCCGTAGATTAACGAGATTAATTGAAAGAACTTTTAATGCCGCAAAACTGCATGTCAATTTCTCAACCAAACCGATATTGACACCGTGCATTCAAGATAGATTGCGCGAAATGGCGACATAAATGTGTGTATATAAATTCAACAGCTTCTGTGGAGCTAATTATATAGGTCGTACTCAAAGGAATTTATCTTTACGCACTCGTGAACATATTCCTGTTTGGCTTGGGAAACGAGGAACCAAATCATTAAATACTGCAATTCTGTCCTATCTAGTGGATAGCATCAATGCAGATGAGTCACTTACAGTTGTGTATCGAGTACTGAACAATCTCCCCAAAGACACACGATTATGCCTCCTAGCCATAGCTGAGGCTTTAGAGATAAATAGAGAGAGAGAGAGACCAGACCTGTGTGTACAGAAAAAACTTATTCACTCTCTTTGTCTACCCTGGCCCAATATAAGGTCACCAGGATAATAATTTTTCGTAATATTATTACCATTATTATCATTTTGTCATATCATGTCTTTATTATCCATTTCACCACCCAGTTTATTTCACCTCATTGTTACCCTTACTTTTTGTCAACCTTTATGATGTCATACTAAGCCTACCAAATCGGTAACATCTTATTACAATTTACAATTTAGCCTCTTTATCTTATCTTTAGACATTATCGGTCAGCCCTCACATTCATTGTCCCCTTTGTTAATGTGTATTTCTATGTATTTTGTGGTGATAGCATTTCTCTCACCACAATGACACTGGTATTCTGCTGACTATAAAACAACACTATATCACCCAAATGTTCATTCACACTTCATCACATTTTTTCTGACTATACACCCTATACACATTTAATTGATTATGTTAACTAATAGACTATCATCTCAGCTTACATATGTACCCCAATACAGTTTCTGATATTATTTTCATTAGCCTTTATTGGCTATATGTACTCTATTATTCATAGGTTTATAACTGTAGAGCCTGAAGAAGAAGTTATCGAAAACAATTGTTCGCTCGAAATCTTGTTTCCATTTCAATATGGGGATTTTTCATTTACTAACATCTCTTGTTTTTGAAACTTTGTCCAATCATCAGCCATGAAACAGGCATCAACATGTATAATAAACAAAATTGTATGTTTATATACTAAAGGACATCTCTTGTTTTTAAAATTGTTTGTCCTGTCATATGAATCATGAAACAGGTATCAATAGGTGTACTACACAAAAATTGTACGAACTGTGATCAAAATTTGACCTCAGACTATCAAAATTAGTCTACTTTTGTTAGAATATATGTGTATATGCAGTATACAATGGTGTGTGTGTGTGTATGTGTGTGTGGGTGAAAAGCCGTAAAATATTTGTTAGTCTCTCCATAAGAAGATGTAGACAATCGGGAATTTGACAAAGTATGACTGATTGTTGTTACATATCCAATCTAATTTATTAGTCAGGATTTGCCATGCATCAGCTAACATCACACCTTCACGTCTGTTCAAACTGTTGGGATTCACCCATATATGTAGGGCTTCTGCAGACAGCCTTTCTTTATATGAACCAAAACCTTTCCATTATGGGTAAATTTCGTTTTGATAAAGTTTCACAGTGTTATACAGTAATGTTTACTGATGACGAGCTAGAGATATGTTCTGTTTTAACATTGTGAAAGTGTCATCCACATATCTCCACCATATTTTTGGAGTAGGATTAAACGTATTAAGAGCACTAGTTTCCCAGCTGTCCATAAATATGTCTGCTACAATAGGGGATATTGGTGATCCGTCCCATTGCTACACCTTCTGTTTGTCTACATATTTTACCTAGCTCCACACGACCAGGTGAATTGATAAACACACAAAGAGTTGGTCAACAGAGGGATCTTGTCCTTCAGGTTATTGAATAGTAATGGTCGACTAGTAAAGGCTATTCTCAGAGATGCAGCAGGGAATGTTCTTTTCAAGGACTGTGATATCCTTCGTTTCATGATATCGGAAGCTAAGTCCCCTTTGTATTCCAAGCTCATGTAAAGTATTTTCTTGGGAACGGTTGATAAGTGACGTTTTGTAGGCTTTGAATGTATGTTTTTATCTATAAAACGTGGTGGAAATCCATTTTCCATTAGAATTTTCCTCAAAATGTATAACTCATCTTCCACAGTATCAGTGCTACATATGCGCCGAATACGAGTGGTAAGCGACCGGACCAGGTTTCGTTTTCGACCAATGGGTACCCAGCTGTAGAAATTGGTCAGTTGACCATTCCATGACAGCTTACGATAAATCGATGTCTTCAGAGTTCCATCGGTCCTTCTTGATAAGTTCACGTCGAGGAAATGAATCCTAGACTCGTTATCCATTTCGAATGTGAATTTTATCACAGGATGGCACTCATTAAATACATTTAATATATTATTCAAGTTACAATCACTATTACAAATAATAAAGGTGTAATCTACATACCTTTTATACATTTGAAAGCTTTGGATTATAGGCTTCAGGGGACCATTTTCTAGACTGGACATAAAAAAGTCTGCAAGGAGAGGACCCAAGGGAGAACCCATCGCAATACCACCCTTCTGTCTGTTGATTGTTTCATTGAAAGTAAACTGTACATTCAATGTACATCTCAAAAGTAGTTCTTTAAGATCTGTAGTGGGTACCCCTATATTCAATTTGTTGTCTTCAATATATTTGCATATAAAACATATGGTCTCTGTCAGTGGAACGTTCGTAAATAGGGATTCTACATCCAAAGACAACATATGTTTATTCGACGCATTTATATCCTGTATACATCCAACAAATTGGAAGGTGTCCCGAAGGGAATGATTAGATAGTTACCCCCTGAAAGGTTCGAGGATTTCAGCTAACCATCCAGCTATTGGATGATAGGGCGATCCAGACATATTTTATTTTATTTTTTGATTACAGCTTGATTCCACACTGTATTTTTGGTACAAGTGTGGAATTTTCAGCGTGGATATCGGTAGCCCAAAATTCGCAGGCCAACCATAGATGTCAGGTGTGCGTCGGCGTGGGCTCGAACCTCAGACCATGTGCATGGTCGGCGAGAGTCCTAACCACTGTGCCACCGACGCACAAGATAGGGCGAAGTGGAACTCCAGCTTTGTGTATTTTCGGTAGACCATACAGTCTTAGTATTAGAGATCCTGTTGGTCTAATCTTTTCGTATAATTCTTCACGAATGAGATGGTTGTTCTTCATTCTCTTTAAAGTATCGGTAAGTTGTTTCTCAATTAATTCCGTCTTGTTTTTCTCATTCGGTTTCGAGAATTTACTGCTGTCTGAAAGTAGACATGACATTTTATCGATATAATCTTTACGATCCATAATAACAACACCTGCACCCTTGTCAGGGCGTGTTAATAATTTATCGTTGTTATGCGTCAAAAGTTTAAGCTCTTCTTTGTACTGTTTAGTCAGAAGACTTTGCATTTTTGGTCTAGCATTAAGGTATTGATTGCAGGAGTCCGTAATGGTAGATTTGAAGCATTGGAAATCCTGGTCAGACAATGGTGTGAAATCATAAGTTTGACTGAAGAGATTCTCAAACTGGACATGAGTACATAGCTTGTTGATATTGAGATTAACATCGCAAAACTTCGAGCCCATAGACAAGGCTTCCGTTTGCAATTTCGATAAAGATATAGAGGAGTGATTGAACACGTATCCCTCATAATTCTCAGGAAATTTTCGACGATATTCGCTAAGTTTTAGGCTATTAGATAGCTTAGAATTAAAAGACAGTGTTTGTTTGTTGGTGACTACATTGACATATTCATTAAACGTCTGACGTTCATCAACCGATAAGTCATATAGAGCAGAAGATCTTTGTGATATATTCGTTTCTAACTCAGGGATACGTGAATTGATAGAGTCAATGTGATTTAATGCGTGTCTCTTGAGAGACTTTGCATTAGGATATATGTGATTGCGTCGGAGCACTTTCCAATACCATTTCGGATACACATGTTTATTGATGCATTCATTAAGAAAACAAATCTCCGCATTCAACATGGTAAGTTTGACAGAGTAACGCAGGAACCCATTGAGTTCCTTTACTGTCGAGGGATCTTTGCTATTTTTTAACTCATGGAAAATTACCATTGTAACATGTAGAAAATTAGAGATCAAAACAAGTGATTCAGCGAAAAGACTCTTTTCAACGAATTTATCATCAAGCTGTACAGTCGTATATATATGGTTTTTAAGAAGTTATATCCGGTGAGGGAATTGAATCTTAGGTGTGAATGCATAAAATAATAATAATAATAATAATAATATGAAGTGCAATTAAATATCATAGAATTTATCGTTGTAAAAAGAATTGGTTTAGAATGACAAGTGGAACAAGTGAAATAATACTGGGGACAGTTCAAAGTGAGAATAGTAATAATAACAATTGACGTAATAAGGAAGAGTATACAAACTGAATAGACAAAATGAAAAAATGAAAAATTGGTAGAGCTAAAATATGATTGGGGATTACCATACTTTAGCATAGAGGGATTATGACAATGAAAATTGGAGGGGTTGAACGAACATTTTCTGTACACAGAGATCTGGCTTTTCTGTTTCGATAACCAAAGCTTCAGCAATACTGATGAGTCGGGTACGTAGGGATTTGGGCAAATTACTATACACTTGTAGATGAATTTAAAGGCGGAGGCTATAGAGATAGGGTGATGTGGTGATTGACTATTTCTATCTCTGTATTGTTTAAATACTTACTGTTGATTGTTAATATATTTCTTATATGAATGGCATTATAATTCCGCTAAATACAAATTTCTGAATTCCGCCCTCTCTGTGTTTTGGTTGGATTCGTGTAATTCGGTCATCTCGAAATACTAATACTACGATTACAAATAATTACAACAAATTGACGTCGCGATGGAACTAATTAACCTTGGAAAATTTCCTATAAATGGTTCACCGCGGGAAATTGTTGATTACCTTGAATGCTTCGATGCATGGTGCATTTCAAAGAACGTTCGTGATGACAAAATTCCAGCACATTTCATCACTGCTATTGGGCTAGATGCATATAGCCTAGTGAAGAATCTGGTGTTTCCAGATAAACCTATTTCTCTGTCATATGTCAAGATTCGTGAACTTCTGATACATCACTTTCATATAACTACCTTTGAGACCAGAGAGAGGGCTCAATTCAATAAACGGGTTCGTGCTCCCAACCAGAAGATAAGAGACTTTATTCTTCAACTCCAAATACAAGCTTCAAAGTATAACTTTGGAGATCAGCTGCATACTCAACTACGTGATCGTCTAATTGCTGGAATCAATATTCCTAAGTTAGAGAAAGAGTTAATTCAGATTCCTTCGTCTACCTTTCAAACTGCTAAAGATTTATGTATTACATATGAAGATGTCAATAATGAATACTCTGCACCCACTACGTCAGTATCTGATGTCATGCTTTCCAAAGTCGAAAATACAAGTGTTCATGAAAAGCAATCCAAACTGTCGTCCAGAGGTAATAGAATGCAGCGAGAGATCAAAAACATTAAACCGTGTTTATCCAGTGGAAAGGTACATCTACGAAGCACTTGCCGTTTTCGGGGTGCTAAGTGTCATAAATGTGGTAAAGTTGGACACATGAAGACTGTTTGCAGAAGTTCGAATACTTATGTTACTCATAATTCTTATAATTCTCCCAATTTGTCTAGTAAAATGGAGTCAATGTGTCTTTCAACTTTTCAAAATACTCAATCTCATCCAATGAAAACCTCCACTACAAGTTCAGCAACTCAAGTGTCAAATGTTTTCAAAAATGAGGTAGCCGAGTTACAATGTGAACTGTCGAAAACACGAAAAAAACTGAATGAGATGAGAGAGCAACTGATCAAAATGGAGGAATTGCTGCGTATGCATAGACTGTGACTGTTGAATGCAGGACATACAAGTACTCATGAAAGTCCTGCAAAACTATTCAAATCTCGAATTCTCAGAAAGCATCTGATGTCCACGACTTATAATGTACATTACTACAAAGGGAATGACTATAGACCTTCTGTTGGAATCATACTACAAAAAATGCGAAATCGAGTGGTGAAGATATTAGACATCAAAGATCACTCAGTTCAAAACAGACACCTGGACAAAGTGACAATAAATGAAGTAGGTCGTTCCAATTATTATTTTAATGATTCCGCCACTAATCCTGATTTTGTAGATAATTCAGAAATAAGTCCAGATAAGAGTGATGAAGATAATGTCACAGAATGAGTTAGAAGGTCGCAGCTACTTGCAAGCAAACCGAGACATCGTTATAAATACGCAAGGAGATATTCGACGTTTGGCGGATGTGGTGATTGACTATTTCTATCTCTGTATTGTTTAAATACTTACTGTTGATTGTTAATATATTTCTTATATGAATGGCATTATAATTCCGCTAAATACAAATTTCTGAATTCCGCCCTCTCTGTGTTTTGGTTGGATTCGTGTAATTCGGTCATCTCGAAATACTAATACTACGATTACAAATAATTACAACAAATTGACGTCGCGATGGAACTAATTAACCTTGGAAAATTTCCTATAAATGGTTCACCGCGGGAAATTGTTGATTACCTTGAATGCTTCGATGCATGGTGCATTTCAAAGAACGTTCGTGATGACAAAATTCCAGCACATTTCATCACTGCTATTGGGCTAGATGCATATAGCCTAGTGAAGAATCTGGTGTTTCCAGATAAACCTATTTCTCTGTCATATGTCAAGATTCGTGAACTTCTGATACATCACTTTCATATAACTACCTTTGAGACCAGAGAGAGGGCTCAATTCAATAAACGGGTTCGTGCTCCCAACCAGAAGATAAGAGACTTTATTCTTCAACTCCAAATACAAGCTTCAAAGTATAACTTTGGAGATCAGCTGCATACTCAACTACGTGATCGTCTAATTGCTGGAATCAATATTCCTAAGTTAGAGAAAGAGTTAATTCAGATTCCTTCGTCTACCTTTCAAACTGCTAAAGATTTATGTATTACATATGAAGATGTCAATAATGAATACTCTGCACCCACTACGTCAGTATCTGATGTCATGCTTTCCAAAGTCGAAAATACAAGTGTTCATGAAAAGCAATCCAAACTGTCGTCCAGAGGTAATAGAATGCAGCGAGAGATCAAAAACATTAAACCGTGTTTATCCAGTGGAAAGGTACATCTACGAAGCACTTGCCGTTTTCGGGGTGCTAAGTGTCATAAATGTGGTAAAGTTGGACACATGAAGACTGTTTGCAGAAGTTCGAATACTTATGTTACTCATAATTCTTATAATTCTCCCAATTTGTCTGGAAAATGGAGTCAATGTGTCTTTCAACTTTTCAAAATACTCAATCTCATCCAATGAAAACCTCCACTACAAGTTCAGCAACTCAAGTGTCAAATGTTTTCAAAAATGAGGTAGCCGAGTTACAATGTGAACTGTCGAAAACACGAAAAAAACTGAATGAGATGAGAGAGCAACTGATCAAAATGGAGGAATTGCTGCGTATGCATAGACTGTGACTGTTGAATGCAGGACATACAAGTACTCATGAAAGTCCTGCAAAACTATTCAAATCTCGAATTCTCAGAAAGCATCTGATGTCCACGACTTATAATGTACATTACTACAAAGGGAATGACTATAGACCTTCTGTTGGAATCATACTACAAAAAATGCGAAATCGAGTGGTGAAGATATTAGACATCAAAGATCACTCAGTTCAAAACAGACACCTGGACAAAGTGACAATAAATGAAGTAGGTCGTTCCAATTATTATTTTAATGATTCCGCCACTAATCCTGATTTTGTAGATAATTCAGAAATAAGTCCAGATAAGAGTGATGAAGATAATGTCACAGAATGAGTTAGAAGGTCGCAGCTACTTGCAAGCAAACCGAGACATCGTTATAAATACGCAAGGAGATATTCGACGTTTGGCGGATGTGGTGATTGACTATTTCTATCTCTGTATTGTTTAAATACTTACTGTTGATTGTTAATATATTTCTTAAATGAATGGCATTATAATTCCGCTAAATACAAATTTCTGAATTCCGCCCTCTCTGTGTTTTGGTTGGATTCGTGTAATTCGGTCATCTCGAAATACTAATACTACGATTACAAATAATTACAACAAATTGACGTCGCGATGGAACTAATTAACCTTGGAAAATTTCCTATAAATGGTTCACCGCGGGAAATTGTTGATTACCTTGAATGCTTCGATGCATGGTGCATTTCAAAGAACGTTCGTGATGACAAAATTCCAGCACATTTCATCACTGCTATTGGGCTAGATGCATATAGCCTAGTGAAGAATCTGGTGTTTCCAGATAAACCTATTTCTCTGTCATATGTCAAGATTCGTGAACTTCTGATACATCACTTTCATATAACTACCTTTGAGACCAGAGAGAGGGCTCAATTCAATAAACGGGTTCGTGCTCCCAACCAGAAGATAAGAGACTTTATTCTTCAACTCCAAATACAAGCTTCAAAGTATAACTTTGGAGATCAGCTGCATACTCAACTACGTGATCGTCTAATTGCTGGAATCAATATTCCTAAGTTAGAGAAAGAGTTAATTCAGATTCCTTCGTCTACCTTTCAAACTGCTAAAGATTTATGTATTACATATGAAGATGTCAATAATGAATACTCTGCACCCACTACGTCAGTATCTGATGTCATGCTTTCCAAAGTCGAAAATACAAGTGTTCATGAAAAGCAATCCAAACTGTCGTCCAGAGGTAATAGAATGCAGCGAGAGATCAAAAACATTAAACCGTGTTTATCCAGTGGAAAGGTACATCTACGAAGCACTTGCCGTTTTCGGGGTGCTAAGTGTCATAAATGTGGTAAAGTTGGACACATGAAGACTGTTTGCAGAAGTTCGAATACTTATGTTACTCATAATTCTTATAATTCTCCCAATTTGTCTAGTAAAATGGAGTCAATGTGTCTTTCAACTTTTCAAAATACTCAATCTCATCCAATGAAAACCTCCACTACAAGTTCAGCAACTCAAGTGTCAAATGTTTTCAAAAATGAGGTAGCCGAGTTACAATGTGAACTGTCGAAAACACGAAAAAAACTGAATGAGATGAGAGAGCAACTGATCAAAATGGAGGAATTGCTGCGTATGCATAGACTGTGACTGTTGAATGCAGGACATACAAGTACTCATGAAAGTCCTGCAAAACTATTCAAATCTCGAATTCTCAGAAAGCATCTGATGTCCACGACTTATAATGTACATTACTACAAAGGGAATGACTATAGACCTTCTGTTGGAATCATACTACAAAAAATGCGAAATCGAGTGGTGAAGATATTAGACATCAAAGATCACTCAGTTCAAAACAGACACCTGGACAAAGTGACAATAAATGAAGTAGGTCGTTCCAATTATTATTTTAATGATTCCGCCACTAATCCTGATTTTGTAGATAATTCAGAAATAAGTCCAGATAAGAGTGATGAAGATAATGTCACAGAATGAGTTAGAAGGTCGCAGCTACTTGCAAGCAAACCGAGACATCGTTATAAATACGCAAGGAGATATTCGACGTTTGGCGGATGTGGTGATTGACTATTTCTATCTCTGTATTGTTTAAATACTTACTGTTGATTGTTAATATATTTCTTATATGAATGGCATTATAATTCCGCTAAATACAAATTTCTGAATTCCGCCCTCTCTGTGTTTTGGTTGGATTCGTGTAATTCGGTCATCTCGAAATACTAATACTACGATTACAAATAATTACAACAAATTGACGTCGCGATGGAACTAATTAACCTTGGAAAATTTCCTATAAATGGTTCACCGCGGGAAATTGTTGATTACCTTGAATGCTTCGATGCATGGTGCATTTCAAAGAACGTTCGTGATGACAAAATTCCAGCACATTTCATCACTGCTATTGGGCTAGATGCATATAGCCTAGTGAAGAATCTGGTGTTTCCAGATAAACCTATTTCTCTGTCATATGTCAAGATTCGTGAACTTCTGATACATCACTTTCATATAACTACCTTTGAGACCAGAGAGAGGGCTCAATTCAATAAACGGGTTCGTGCTCCCAACCAGAAGATAAGAGACTTTATTCTTCAACTCCAAATACAAGCTTCAAAGTATAACTTTGGAGATCAGCTGCATACTCAACTACGTGATCGTCTAATTGCTGGAATCAATATTCCTAAGTTAGAGAAAGAGTTAATTCAGATTCCTTCGTCTACCTTTCAAACTGCTAAAGATTTATGTATTACATATGAAGATGTCAATAATGAATACTCTGCACCCACTACGTCAGTATCTGATGTCATGCTTTCCAAAGTCGAAAATACAAGTGTTCATGAAAAGCAATCCAAACTGTCGTCCACAGGTAATAGAATGCAGCGAGAGATCAAAAACATTAAACCGTGTTTATCCAGTGGAAAGGTACATCTACGAAGCACTTGCCGTTTTCGGGGTGCTAAGTGTCATAAATGTGGTAAAGTTGGACACATGAAGACTGTTTGCAGAAGTTCGAATACTTATGTTACTCATAATTCTTATAATTCTCCCAATTTGTCTAGTAAAATGGAGTCAATGTGTCTTTCAACTTTTCAAAATACTCAATCTCATCCAATGAAAACCTCCACTACAAGTTCAGCAACTCAAGTGTCAAATGTTTTCAAAAATGAGGTAGCCGAGTTACAATGTGAACTGTCGAAAACACGAAAAAAACTGAATGAGATGAGAGAGCAACTGATCAAAATGGAGGAATTGCTGCGTATGCATAGACTGTGACTGTTGAATGCAGGACATACAAGTACTCATGAAAGTCCTGCAAAACTATTCAAATCTCGAATTCTCAGAAAGCATCTGATGTCCACGACTTATAATGTACATTACTACAAAGGGAATGACTATAGACCTTCTGTTGGAATCATACTACAAAAAATGCGAAATCGAGTGGTGAAGATATTAGACATCAAAGATCACTCAGTTCAAAACAGACACCTGGACAAAGTGACAATAAATGAAGTAGGTCGTTCCAATTATTATTTTAATGATTCCGCCACTAATCCTGATTTTGTAGATAATTCAGAAATAAGTCCAGATAAGAGTGATGAAGATAATGTCACAGAATGAGTTAGAAGGTCGCAGCTACTTGCAAGCAAACCGAGACATCGTTATAAATACGCAAGGAGATATTCGACGTTTGGCGGATGTGGTGATTGACTATTTCTATCTCTGTATTGTTTAAATACTTACTGTTGATTGTTAATATATTTCTTATATGAATGGCATTATAATTCCGCTAAATACAAATTTCTGAATTCCGCCCTCTCTGTGTTTTGGTTGGATTCGTGTAATTCGGTCATCTCGAAATAATAATACTAGAATTACCAAAGTGTTACAACAGGTGATCATTATCGATCGAATATTCTATTATCGCGCTTCTTATTGCTCGACTTCTACCTTTTCGTAGCCATGCAGGTTAGTGTTCTCTACAGCTTGATGATAAATTCGTTGAAAAGAGTCTCTTCGCTGAATCACTTGTTTGGATTTTTTATATGTTACAATGGGAATTTTCCATGAGTTATACACTTTACCTTGGAATTTAAATATAGTAAATGTGAGGCATAACTCAATCCCTAAAATAATTTTTTTTTAATGGGCAGCTTTGTGCTATAATTGAGTTCAGGATCTGCAGTTAGTTCTTTTTTAACTGCTTCTAAGGCCATATTGACTGGTATATTAGTATAAAGACTAGTTATATCAAAAGTAACCATTGTTTCACCATTCTCTAGTTGAATGTCGTTTAGTTTATTTTTCATCTCATATGAATTAGTTAGTCTAGAGTTTAAACGATTTCTAATGGAGCATAATATTAGAGCTAAGTGTTTTGATAATTCATAAGTAGGGGTATTTCTAAAATCTAATATTGGTCGTATGGGGTAACCTGGCTTATGTATTTTGATAGCCCCATACATTCTACTAGCATTATTAGTCTTAGGCATTAAATTAATCCATTTCGACTCACCCAGTGACGGCTTCATTCTGCGTATTAGTTCTGCTGTAGATTTCTTAACCTTATTCATTATTGTGTCTACAGGCTTCTTAATTTCCTCATATGGACCCGTTTGAATATATTCAGTGACTTTTTTGATATAGTCAGATTTATTCAAAACTACGGTGGCATTTCCTTTGTCAGCCTTTGCGATGACAATATTTTTATCCTGTTTTAGACTAATTAAAGCTTCTCTTTCCGATTTTGTGGGCGTCGGTGGCATAGCGGTTAGGACGCTCGCTGACCATGCACATGGCCCGGGGTTCGATCCCCGGCCGCCTCACTCCTTTACCTCGCTAAGCCAGAAATAATGCTGGTAAGGAGGAAAGGTTGGGCATGAGGCTAGCAACCCCATCCTGTAAAATAAACACTGCTATAGAAACTTCAAGTTTGTAGCTTGAGACCCTATGTTCCACTGGGGAAAGTAAAGGAAAAAAAGGCTTTCCGATTTTGTTAAGTTTGATTCTGTTTTCTTTTGATTTTCAGGATTAATGCACATTGTGCTCGAAACTCTTCTACTGCCTTCTTATCTACTGAGCTTAGTGCTACTTCTATGTCAGGAATGATATCCTCTGGTTTTAATTTATTAACTGTTACGTTGAAATTTAGTCCTTTCTCAAGTACTTTTATCTCACTAGAGCTTAGTTCCCTAGATGAGAGGTTGATCACCCACTTTGTTCTGTCGATAGAGGATGAAACATTGACATCAATTTCATCTGTTGTGTTCTTTTCTTCAATTAGTTTGTTGAATTTTTTTAATTTGTGTGGTTTTTGATTTTCTTAATTCTGATTCTCAAGCTTTTTTGGATGTTTCAACAACAATTATATAATCTTTGTCATTGACCATATATTTGAGTTTGTGTTTGAGTTTTTCAATTTCATTTCGTATATTATTTCGTTTCACAGTAACTCGATGTAGTTCTTCTCTTAGACATAATCTACTGATATATTCGGCTGTTGATGTGACTTTCCTTGAAGTAATTGGAGTGCGTATGTGTAAATATTTTGGAATTATATGATTTTTCAAACATCGACTGTTAAAAATCCGATGATTTGTGAATCTTGCTTCAGTTTGACTAAGTCGTGTGAGTTTGTTGATAAGCTTCCTTGTAGGAAGACCATAAGTATCCTTGATATAAGAATAAAACTTGTGCACTGTGGAAGAGTATTATTCCATTATGGGTAAATTTTTGTTTTGATAAAGTCTCACAGTGTTATACAGTAATGTTTACTGATGACGAGGTTTCGAGCACAATTTATTGCCACTCATAATCATATCAAGGTATTCGTACGACTTCCTAACTTCATTTGTATAGTTCCATTGTTTTTCACTTGATTTGATTAGTAGTAGTAATTTCCATATTTCGGGCATGAGTGATGAGTTATTCCTATTGCATGTGTATTATTATTATTATTACAATTATTAATTTGTTAGAATTCATAAAAGGAAATGATCGACTCAAACTCCTATGATGTATTTGGCTAGA
This sequence comes from Trichobilharzia regenti, assembly GCA_944472135.2. Taxonomy (NCBI): domain Eukaryota; kingdom Metazoa; phylum Platyhelminthes; class Trematoda; order Strigeidida; family Schistosomatidae; genus Trichobilharzia; species Trichobilharzia regenti. The sequence continues at coordinate 64,167,681 of OX235265.1, read as the reverse complement.
CGTCGTCGATTTAATGACAATGTACATCAAACAGAACAGTAAGTAGTAGTAAGACTTGACTTGACTGGATAACTGGTAATTGAATAATCGATCGATCGATCGATCAATCGATGGGACCGTGGAATGAAGGCAGTCGAGTCAGATAAAAGAAGGGAAAGGGAAAGACGTGATGCATCAATAAATAATACGTGATAACTGATAATCAGTGTCTGTGTGTGTATTGCAAATTTGATAATGTTTCAAGGTGTCTTGAGTGATGAAGAGATTGGAAAAATGCAAAGCACTGTGACTAGGATTGTTGAGACGAAGTGAAGTGAAGAAGATGGGAGGAATGGGATGAGGAGAAGGTAAGTGAGGAGACGGAGACGAGCATCTGAGCATGTTGGGTATGTTACTACTGGCTAGTAAAATATTTCAGAGGTTACATAAATGAAGATGTCGTGGATGATGTGATATGTGAGCAGAGAATTCCTTTATTCCGTCAATCATTTATTCATTCGATAACAACTTCCAATGGAACCTGCACAGTTAGTCAGTCAGTGAGTGTTTCAGTCAGGTCATTTGAAAAGCCCAATAAGGGTTAGTTCACATCAGTCAATAATATCATCACTCGGTGGCAACACATGTGGATTTGGATGTCAGGATAAGTTTGGAATCTTTGTTGGGTAGTCCTAAGTAATCTGACAGCATTATTTGTTGACTGGTGCTAAGCAATGGCCATCATTGGAATTGGATGATGCATTCGGAGACAGAAATATTGTTCATGAGGTTAGGGGCTTTATGATGTGAGGAAAGGTTCATTGCAAGTGAGGAGCTTGACACGGAAACAGATGAGGGTGGATCACACACGAAATTATCGTAGTAGAAGGATTGGTGAAATCTTTGATCGAAATTGGATAGAGTGATTGGAGAGACCGTGTGTGCATTGTCAGTCGAGGATTCCCCTGCAGCAGAGAGCTGTTGCTCTACATAATGTCTAGTCTAGTTTAATCTAGTCCTTCCCTCCTTCTTTCCTTCCTTCCTGCCTTCCTATTCATGTCACTCCATCTGGTCAGAATTTCCAGGGATACAGACATCCACCTCTCTTCGTGCCAATCAAAACCTATTCACAGTATTTCGACGATTTCAACATCCACCTGATGACCGCCTTCTGTAGCGTGCATTACCATAACTGATATTCATTCAACACCTTCTACTTCCACACCAGCGCTATGTGGACGTTTTATGCATATTCTGAATTCATTTAGCCTGAATTCAACTCATCTAACTCTTTCGTCTATATTATACAAGGCCTGCATTCCAAACATTTCATCCAGAAAACACACTTGTTTTGAGGAGTCATTCCAGTCAATGTATCTTCAACACTAACTAATCATTGCCCTACACAATCGGAAGACTTCACACACTATACGTAGACTTTTATTTTGATAAATCACACAGTGTTGTTGTTGACGTTTCGAGCAGCAATTATTGCCGCTCATATTCATATCAGGTCTGCTTAAATCTTGGGCTTCCAAAATTCCATCCTACATATTGCATCTATTTCCTCGGATTTATTTTGTTTTAATTATCAGTTGTGTCCAAATCGCATTACTTTCTCTCGCAATTATTTAAGATGTTTTCAACCCGATGACTTACGAATATATAATAAGAAAAAGCATCATGGTGGGTGGCAAAGATCCTTAAAGTGTACTCCAATGCATCAGATGACTGTTCCTGTGATTATGAGTACAAATTGCAGGTCATTATCGAACAAGATTAACTACTTGTATTCTCTATTATACTCAAATGTATATTGTAATACTGGTGTAATAACTCTTCAAAAAACTTGGCTCCACGACTCATTTGACGATAATTTAGTCTCCTTAAGTGGTTTCACAATGTACAGACAAGACCGATGCAGCTCAAAGAAGAAGAGAGGTGGTGGTGTTGCCACTTTTATTTATTCTCAGTGGTCTACTGCCAACAACGTCTGCTTCAAATTCTCAAATGACAATATTGATTGTATAACTGTAAAATGTCGACCTAAACACTTATCTAAGTATAGCTCATTTTTGTCACAAATATCTATATCACACCTTGTTGCAGTCCCTCAGAACTGTCGATCTTCGCTGATGAATTCACTATTTTTACGGCTGCTTCGTTTGATAACTCCTTATCTATAGTGACTTGCGACTTCAACTCCAGCGATTGCAGTTTTATTACATTGCTGGGCCATGCAAATGTTGTTAATTTCCCAACTCGACAAAATACTTCACTTGATTTAGTATTTATAAATGATTCTGGAATATACGAAGCTCGTAAAAGAGCCCCACTCTTCAATTCTGATCATTGTATTGTACGAGTCTTACCCAAAATTTACGGAAAGTTACACAGTAAAGCCTTCTCAAACTTGTCCAAGAAAGTTGTTCACAGATGCTACTCAAATGAGAACGTACATAATCTTAGAAACATGCTCAGTGACACAAGATGGGATTTGTTTAATGATGATTCACTTGATGACAATATCTCTAATATTACATCCTATCTGAAATTCTGTTTTGAAATCTGCTGTCCAAAAGAAACACTATTCTTCAAATTTGACCGTTTCTCCTCGCCTCAACTTAAAAAGCTTCGTAGAGAGAAGGAAAAACTGTATAAGATGAAAGATAAAAGTGGTGTAAAAAGAACTAACTTCTTAATTAAGTCTGAAATGCAGAGGTTGAAATAATATATAACCAGAAATTCATATCCTGCAAAAATGCTTCTAATATGTGGAAACTATTTAAGGAAATCACTGGTGGTAAGCAGATAAACAATATTCCATATTCTTTTGATGTATGTACTCTTAACAAATCTTTTATTTACTCTCCCTCAAATGCCATGCTTCCCAGAATCACTTGTGTTAATAATAGCCCTTTTCCAGGTTTTAACACAAATGATGTTCAAAAGTGCCTCAAGTCTCTAAACCTTTCCCAGAGCTTAGGTCCCGATTATGTACCCAGTATTATTTTTTTTAAATGTTCTGATATTCTGTGTTACCCTCTCACTGATCTATTTAACAAATTTTTTTCCGGTAATATTGTGCCTGCCATCTGGAAGGACATTAAAGTTGTACCCATACCTAAATCACCTACTGGAGCATGTGTCAAATTTAGACCCATTGCAATTACCTCTCCTTTTTTGAAAACTATGGAGAAATTGCTTTTACTTAGTCTTCTACCTTCGCTTAAATCCTTTAATGACCCTAAACAATTTGCCTATAAGCACAGTAGAAGCACTTTAGATGCAGCTGTCGTCTTGTATCATAACATTGCTTCCAGTCTAGACATGCGAGCTAAATTTATTCGTTGTGCCTTCCTAGACTATACATCTGCTTTTGACTCGGTCCCTAGGGACGTCTTTTAAAATCAGCTTGCTGCTAGTCAAACAGAATATTGGGCTGTTAACTGGTTACATCCCTATTTCTCAGAAAGAAAGCAGTACACCGTATATAAAGGGAAGTCTTCCACTTCATTGCCTACTGAAGCTGGTGTCCCTCAAGGCGCTGTCCTTTCTCCCTCTCTTTTTTCTTTCTTCTTGCATGACTTGCCTCACTCTGATGAAATCAACTTTGTGAAGTACGCTGATGATTTAACGGTTTCAATGGCTGTTAACTCCCAGCTAGATTGTACCAAAATAAAAGCTATCTGTCGGAGTCAGTAAATAGTCTGAGTCTAACGCTCTTAAACTGAATCCTTCTAAATGTCAAACTGTTAATTTCAGCAGCTTAAGATGTAAAAGACAGTTAAAAGAAGTCATCGATTCTCATGACACTTGTAAAATTGACGACAATGATTTAGGAATCAAATCAGAAATTAAGTATCTTGGACTTATTCTCTCTTCTGATCACTCCTGGTCTTCCCATGTCTTAGCGATCTCCAGTAAAATATTCCGCCTGACATTTTACATTAAGAAGTTAAGGCACTCGTGTATAACTCAACCCCTCCACTTACAGTTCATAAACTCCTGCATCCTACCTATTCTTCTTTATTGTTCACCCCTGCTTATTCTTTCCTGGTTTGCTTAAAAAGGACTATGTCACAATTCCTGGAATGCTGAAAACTGTCAGTAGGGTGAGTGGTGTCCCAGTGGACCACATAGTTAACGTCGTTGTCGATAGGCACTTGACTTCGTGCAATAAATTTGCTAAAGGGATTTTGTCTGACTTGGAGCATCCACTTTACCCTCAACATTCACCTTGCATCTCCTCAGGTAGAACAAGAAGTAACTTCGGAAAACTGTATGCCCTCACGTCTAAGTATAGAAATTCTATGATACCATACTTGGAACGTATTTTATGTGATGAAAATAGTGTCAGGCAAGAATTAACTAACCTTTTTCATCTAGTAAATAAACAATTTCCTCCATCCATCCTTGTATACCTTCAAGTTTTACTTTTATTATTTCTATTATATTTATGGTCCTGTTACTTCTCTGTTTTACTCTCATAATTGCAAACACCAACTTATCTCCATGACGGCTGTAATCTTTGTTTTTCCCCTCACCATATCATGTAAAGAGAACATTATATTCAATAATTTTTAAACAAGCTAAGATTTCCATACCGCATCGACAATACTGTGTGAAACAAGTCCACGGCAATTTTCACTTGTATTATTATTACCTTAGCTGTTATCATTATTATTGCTATTTCCATTTTATATGCTGCATGTTTTTGACATTACCTCTATTGTAAATGTGGAAAATTTTCTGTGTGATTAATTTTTATTTACAATTTGAGGAAATTAGATGCAATATTGTGATCAATACTGAATATTCTATTCTGTATCACAAGTACTGTTTTTGGAATAAAGTAAATTATTATTATTATTATTATCATGTCAAGTGACTTGATATGATCGGATACAGAATATAGTAAGGTAGATAGGTTGTAGTATTATCCTAAAAATATTTCCGGTCAAAGGTCAAATTAGCTGAGTTACATAATAAATGGGTGAGACTGTTCCAGAATAATTTCCGGTCAAGCTTCAAATTGAGAAAATAACAATTAGGAATTAAAATGCCATAATAAACAGTGTGTGTGTGTGTGTGTGTGAGGGGAGGGTTGGATAAAACTCAAACAAAGCACCATCATAATTACTGAGACGACTGACATATTGTACAATTAGGGGTTGTAACGTAGATATAACAAAATAGACACGATGGTTGGATAAAAAATCTACTGGGATCATAACTAATGTGAGGAATAATTGTTTATGCAATTAGATTATATTGGATTCAATAGGTGGAAATAATGAAATGACGAAATAGGCAGGATGTTCCCATATGAAACAAACATATGATAGTGTAAATAGGGATTAAGAAAGCCTAAACATAACATGAATGAAGAGGAAGTTTGGATAAGAAATGTAATGGGATATTCAGTATTGAAAGAATCACTTGTATATTATGGCCATGTTAGGGACAAGCAATGGACGTATCTCTTTTGGATACATAGTGTGGGTTTGCGATTTCGACTCAGAAAACTTGTCAGTGGCTCACACCACTGGGTATTCCAGTTAAGCTCCGAAACCATCACCGTCCCCACAAACACTACCATCACCTCAATATAATAACACCCACCTACCTTCTGTGTAAATATACTCACTGCTGTGCAGATCACACTGAATAGAAGAGAGAGAATATTGATTAAGTGATTAGCAAGTCTGATCAGGTGTCAGTGACAACAACAAGAACAACACATCGAATCGCTGACATATTCACTGCATTTGACCAGTGTGTGAGTGTATATGCTAGGCTGGTATTTCGCTCCATCATCGGTCATGCGTCTTTAATCCTATTCATCAATCAAGTCGAATCCATGATTGGGTCAACCATGTGATGAACACAGCACAACAATCTGTAATGATGTCTATGAAATCGACATTTTGTCGAATGTGCATGGCTTCCATTGACGAACAAATCGAATAGGATTAACACACGTGAATCAAAGAGAGAGAGAGAGATAGAGAGAAGATGTCAGATGGTGTGAGAAGCTTACTGTAACGAGGAGTTCAAGTGAATCTCAGAAATTCGCCTGTACCTCAGAAACAAGATGACTGGAGACACACAACGAATCAGGTTGATGATGCTTCCATATCATCCCTAACTGTGAGTTTCTGAATGACGACCAATTCATACAGAGTCGACATCACAGCGATGAATCATTGAATCAATCAATCAATCATCAATGAGTGAGTGAATGAATGAATGCATGGATGAACCAGAAAAGTAAGGTGGAGAGCAGCCACGTGTATTTTCACGCTAACCACATCACACATTGTTTTCGTTTCTGCCTTCACTCGTTCTTTCTACACTCTGTGTGTGTATGAGGCGGAAGGGCGTAAGTGAGTGAGTGAGTGAGTGAGTGAGTGAGTGAGTGAGTGAGTGGTTGTGAATAACGGATATTACAACAATTGGTTTGTCTCTTGTTGTGTCGTCGTTTCTGTTGTTGTAGGTTTCTCACAATGAATGAGCAAACAGTTCTGTTCTGTTCTCTTCTCTTCTGTTTCATTCTGACAGAAATCAGTGTTATCTTTAACTTTAGAAGGAAGACGACAAAGTCACCTTCTTCACACGCCTCCGTCACTCACAACTAACTCCACAGAATGTGAGCGACAGATACAGGCAGAGAGATAGAGAAAGAAAGAGTGAGGGACAGGGAATGAGTGTGACGAAAGGCAGCGAAAATACCATGCACGACAACATGACATATGAATGAATGCAACACTGAACTGAACTGCATTGCACTGCACTCCACTGCAACGAACAACACATCCAGGATTAGTAGGCAAGTACAAACTCGTAGTGGACAACTCACTGATACTTCTAGCGTGTATTCTTCCCAATTTCACCTGACAACAAGCATCCATAAACCAAGGCTTCCTCCTCCTCTTCTTCTTCTTCTTCTTCTTCACCACCACCACCACCATCATCATCATCGTCGTCGAATCTCTTCACAAATGACTTCCTTTCATATTGATTGATATGTATTAATTAATTAATAAATAGATATGAAGAGGGTAAGTGGTGGACGACTGACGACAGGTGACAGTGTGAGTTGGGTGATGTGAAGAAAATATTCGATTGATGACACCAGTAATGACAGTAGTTGAGTGGACACACCAATGTCAACAAATATATTTAAATGTATACACGATCGGTCCTTCCTTATATTACCTCAGAAGGGCAAATGATTCCGGGAATATCATCACAGACACACACACACACTCACTCACTCACAACTACTTGAAGAATGCATAGAAGACACAAGTGTCATCATCCGAATGTTCACGCCACCATATATGCGTATCCCATTCAAAGCCAGCCCGATAATTCACCTACCAAGTTACCCAGTGCATTGAAACGGAGTCTTTCGGAGGATAGTTGGTTGTTGTGGTGGTGGTGGTGGTTCAAATCTGGCGCTAAGAATTAATGGGTGGAGACTGTTGGTGACATAACGCGAAATCGTTGTCAACGGACAACTCCCACATCCATCAAATTCTCATTATTCTCCTTCAAGTGCCTACTAGTGATCGATCCTGTGTGTGGGGCGTCACTCGGAACAACTGGTTCGGCACTAATGTCCTCTATCCTTAGTACACACACACACACACACACACACACGGCCCAACACATCGAACCATCGCCCCCTCTCCCACCTCACCTACAAACTTCAATCTCACATATACACACATTCAGTGGTTATACTCCTGGAAGATGCAGAACATTCACTTCCTGCATTCCTAGCCACATCCTACCTTACACAACTATCCCGACAGGCGGTTTCAATTCACGTGTTGTATTCAGGAATCAGTAGAGCTAGTAGTAGAATAAATTTCTCCACACTCAATTATTCCACAAGTGATGATCGAAGTCTACACATGATGAGAGCTGTGATATGGAGAGAGAGACGAAGGTTTCCGTCCGCTTAAATGATTCCTCCACTACACGAACATGTCAGTGAAGTCCTTCGAAATCAACCACTGACCTCCTCATATCTCTTATTTCTCAGTGATATTTGTCTCAAAATATACTCAGGTCAGTCAACACACTGACTCATTCTTAATCACCTGTGCTCGCTTCACAGTCGTCTCATGTGACTGTAGTTAACTCTGCTCCGTCTGAAGACATATCATATCAGTCAGTGTTCTAGCTCTTCCAAGTCAATCACATCAACGAAACTTCTAACGCAAGATTCAATCTACGAAACTTGAAGGCGCAGACATTCGACTTTCGGAGAGTGACTCACAGTGATCAAACATATCTTCATGATGTCAGTTGTTATTGACACTCTCCAACTCGAAGTCACTGAAATCTCCACCAGTTTACACCATCTCCATATACATCGTTGTCATTATTTATGCAATTAATCAGTATAGAAATCCAGCATCATCCATTGCAAAACACTTATCAATGTCAGGTCACAAAATAAATATTAACGACTGTTTCACAATTATTTCATATAACCCTATTTCAAGGTTGGTTATTGAAGGTGATGGAAGCACTTTAGCCGATTAATCACATACACCCTAAACTGTGTGTACAAAAACAGTAGACTTCAATCTTCGCCTACCACGGACTGAATACTTGACCTATTTAAATATGATTGGTCATTAGTATTTACTGAGTAATTGTCATGATCTTTATTTTATTGTTGTGAACCATGTTAGTTGTAAAGCGGTTGTAAGGAAACTGAGAAATGACGATATCATCTCGTGAAATTTGTCTTCTTAATGCCTCATTGAAATTAACTTTGAGTGGTGAATGAAAAACAAAACGTAGGCTGAAACAAACAACAACCAATGAGAAATGCTTCATTCCCAAATCCTTCCTGTGACCTCAATCACCACCTCACCAGCAGAAGAAAACAAAGCCAACATGTCTAGCCAACACTCGTGTGTGTGTGTGTGTCCTTGTGACGAAAATCACCTTTACATCATCCAAGGACAACCCTCCCCTATACATACACTGTCTTCTTAATATATCATATCATCATCGTTTATACAAAAACAAGACACGTAAAAATATAACAGAGAAGTACACTGACCGGGAATAACACCATGACATACTGAACCAAAATACGGAATATCTCCAAAACCCCTCGATTATTATTATTATTACTACTCTAACAACAGAAGACAAGGGCCAGCCAACAGACCGTTGATTAAGGAAATCAACAGGTGTTTATAGATTTTCATGTACATTATTATAGATTAGTGTTAGCAGAAAAACACAGTCTTCTGATTGGTTGTTTCTCACTGAATTTAAACTTTCATCTCTTTATGGCCATTCCTTGAATGTCAGATCATCTATATGCTAACTGTATCCGCCTACGCAAAATCTGCTCTGGTTGGTTGTTGAATCACTCTTTCTTCATATTTTTCTCACGACCAATATTGAGGACGTAGACATTGACGTAAATTACTATCTACCGATTTGGCTAGCAGCCAGCTCCAACCATACTACTACTATTATTGTTGTTATTTCAAATGAACAATACATCTCCGACACAGAATGATGAAGCAATCAAACAACAAGCGAAGCCAATCACATCGATGACATACACAAAAGACGAGGTGGAAGAATTCACACAACTACTAGTCAAATACAAGGATGTGTTCGAGGCATTAACCCGCTCACTCACTCACTTTGGAAAACACAACTTTCACAGTTATTCACTTCTCAAAAGTCCAAAACCACCGAGGTCCTGCAACCAAGACGCGTACCGGTATGGCGAACAGAAGCTTTATGGGTAGATAATAATGAGAATAATAATAATTTGCTGTATTCCAGAAACAGTACTAGTGGTACAGTGCGGAATTTTCATCACATATCGGTGGTACAGTGGTTAGGACTGTCGCCGACCATGCACATGGTCCGGAGTTCGAGCCCACGCCGACGCACACCTGATATCCATGGTCAGCCTGCGAAATTTTGGCTACCGATATCCACGCTGAAAATTCCATACTTGTACCAGAAATACGGTGTGGAATCAAGCTGTGATCAGAAATAATGCATCTAATTTCATCGCACATTTAAAAGGAGTATTACAAAAAATAAATATAAAAAACAACAACAACAAAAACACAAAACACAAAATAGCAAAAAGAATGCGATAAAATACCAAGAAGTAGAATGGAAAATAAACAACATAATAAATAATTAAAACAATTAGTCCCTTTGATAAATTTGAACAAGGCATTCAGAAGACAAATTTCGCGAGATGATATCACTTCGTAGTTTCTTTACAACCGCTTTACAACTAACATGGTTAACAATGATAAAATAAAGTTCATGAAATTTACCCAGTTAAATAAAAACAAATGTTCCAATGTCGTCGAAAAGAACATATTCCAAAATGGTTAGTAAACCATATCGAAAATCCCAACGCGATTAATCTTAATAGAAATCCAGCATCATCCATTGCAAAACACTTATTAATGTCTGGTCACAAAATAAATATTAATGACTGTTTCACAATTATTTCACATAACTCTAATTCAAGGTTATTGAAGGTGATGGAAGCACTTTGGATTAATCACATACAGCCTAAACTGTGTGTACAAAAACAGTAGACTTCAATCTTCGCCTACCACGGACTGAATACTTGACCTATTTAAATATGATTGGTCATTAGTATTTACTGAGTAATTGTCATGATCTTTATTTTATTGTTGTGAACCATGTTAGTTGTAAAGCAGTTGTAAGGAAACTGAGAAATGACGATATCATCTCGTGAAATTTGTCTTCTTAATGCCTCATTGAAATTAACTTTGAGTGGTGAATGAAAAACAAAACGTAGGCTGAAACAAACAACAACCAATGAGAAATGCTTCATTCCCAAATCCTTCCTGTGACCTCAATCACCACCTCACCAGCAGAAGAAAACAAAGCCAACATGTCTAGCCAACACTCGTGTGTGTGTGTGTGTCCTTGTGACGAAAATCACCTTTACATCATCCAAGGACAACCCTCCCCTATACATACACTGTCTTCTTAATATATCATATCATCATCGTTTATACAAAAACAAGACACGTAAAAATATAACAGAGAAGTACACTGACCGGGAATAACACCATGACATACTGAACCAAAATACGGAATATCTCCAAAACCCCTCGATTATTATTATTATTACTACTCTAACAACAGAAGACAAGGGCCAGCCAACAGACCGTTGATTAAGGAAATCAACAGGTGTTTATAGATTTTCATGTACATTATTATAGATTAGTGTTAGCAGAAAAACACAGTCTTCTGATTGGTTGTTTCTCACTGAATTTAAACTTTCATCTCTTTATGGCCATTCCTTGAATGTCAGATCATCTATATGCTAACTGTATCCGCCTACGCGAAATCTGCTCTGGTTGGTTGTTGAATCACTCTTTCTTCATATTTTTCTCACGACCAATATTGAGGACGTAGACATTGACGTAAATTACTATCTACCGATTTGGCTAGCAGCCAGCTCCAACCATACTACTACTATTATTGTTGTTATTTCAAATGAACAATACATCTCCGACACAGAATGATGAAGCAATCAAACAACAAGCGAAGCCAATCACATCGATGACATACACAAAAGACGAGGTGGAAGAATTCACACAACTACTAGTCAAATACAAGGATGTGTTCGAGGCATTAACCCGCTCACTCACTCACTTTGGAAAACACAACTTTCACAGTTATTCACTTCTCAAAAGTCCAAAACCGCCGAGGTCCTGCAACCAAGACGCGTACCGGTATGGCGAACAGAAGCTTTATGGGTAGATAATAATGAGAATAATAATAATTTGCTGTATTCCAGAAACAGTACTAGTGGTACAGTGCGGAATTTTCATCACATATCGGTGGTACAGTGGTTAGGACTGTCGCCGACCATGCACATGGTCCGGAGTTCGAGCCCACGCCGACGCACACCTGATATCCATGGTCAGCCTGCGAAATTTTGGCTACCGATATCCACGCTGAAAATTCCATACTTGTACCAGAAATACGGTGTGGAATCAAGCTGTGATCAGAAATAATGCATCTAATTTCATCGCACATTTAAAAGGAGTATTACAAAAAATAAATATAAAAAACAACAACAACAAAAACACAAAACACAAAATAGCAAAAAGAATGCGATAAAATACCAAGAAGTAGAATGGAAAATAAACAACATAATAAATAATTAAAACAATTAGTCCCTTTGATAAATTTGAACAAGGCATTCAGAAGACAAATTTCGCGAGATGATATCACTTCGTAGTTTCTTTACAACCGCTTTACAACTAACATGGTTAACAATGATAAAATAAAGTTCATGAAATTTACCCAGTTAAATAAAAACAAATGTTCCAATGTCGTCGAAAAGAACATATTCCAAAATGGTTAGTAAACCATATCGAAAATCCCAACGCGATTAATCTTAATAGAAATCCAGCATCATCCATTGCAAAACACTTATTAATGTCTGGTCACAAAATAAATATTAATGACTGTTTCACAATTATTTCACATAACTCTAATTCAAGGTTATTGAAGGTGATGGAAGCACTTTGGATTAATCACATACAGCCTAAACTGTGTGTACAAAAATCAATAGACTTCAATCTTCGCCTACCCTGGACTGCATGACCTATCTTAATATGATTGGTCATTAGTATGTACTTTTGTTTTTATTTAACTGAGTAAATTTCATGAACTTTATTTTATCATTGTTAACCATGTTAGTTGTAAAGCGGTTGTAAAGAAACTACGAAATGATATCATCTCGCGAAATTTGTCTTCTGAATGCCTTGTTCAAATAATAAATAATATCTGAGTATTGGGTAGTGGAAACTCTGATATGTTTATCCGTGGTGAACTGTAACAGCTATAATCATACAAGAAGTTATGAAATGATATTAAGAATGTTTATCGCCATGATGATCAGTTAATTTAATTGAACAACACTAAACAACCATAGAATAAACATTTCAGGTTTTTTATTTATTATTGTCAGCTCTAATGTGGTGTTTGTAGTGGTAGTGTGAGTAATCCTGCATAATACAAAATTTTTAAGATGGTAATAATGGCATTCACAACCAAGGTTGTCAGTTAATATTGCTGAACAAAAACAACCACAAAACTAATATTAAATGAAGGTTAATGACAGGACTCATAGTGCTAATATAGTCGGAACCAGTAGATACACAAAAGAAGGAATAGAGTTAAGTACAAGAAAGTAAGCCAATGTTAGTAATTTAGGTAGCTAAGTATGTTTAAGAAGGTGTTCAGTATAGAATACAAATAAGAGAGAAATAAAAGAGCCAAAATTATGTTATTAAAAATAAAGCAAGTCATAGGTTTCGCGCTTAACATTGTCTCTGTCACTTAGAACACGGGCTGGCCAAATATTGTATCTTTGAGTTCCCATACTTGGTTGAACGAGCATATATTATTTTGTACTGATTTCTGGTTCTACCTAATGAGATACAAGGAGAGAGTTGGGAAAAGAGGGGGCGCTGGAGGAGGGTCGGAGAGTATGGTTTTAGACCATTTTTCGCATGTATTCAGATGCCTTTCTACTAATGTATTGACGAGCTGACTGAGTTTTACACCATTAGTCCTACTCAACTACCTTCAACATTCTTCTCAGGATGGTATAGTCCTTTTTCAGTAGCCCAGGAAAGACTAATGGAGAGCAGTGAAGTAGAATAGGTAAGATACGAGAGTTGACAAATTGTGAAAATAGAGATTGGGTGATTCCAGAGAGTCTGACTTTTAATCCACAACCCAACCCTGACCACTACTACCCGTACGTACATCCAGGAGCACACAGTAAATTTGTAAGGTGTCCAGAACCACTGGTACGACCCATGGTACCTAGGACCACCTCGTCGAACTCTAAACCCAGTCGATTTATGGACACACAGTCCGACTCACTTATCATCCATAAACTCTTCCCGTGCTGACGCACAGAAACAAAAAAGCTCCGGGCGAAGATGGTCTACCTCCAGAAATATACAAGGCCTGCACTCCAGCGCTAATCGATTCACTGCACTCGCTGTTCTGCTCACTTTGGGAGTCCGAAACCATTCCTTCCGATTGGAGCACCTCAGTTCTGCTACCGTTCCACAAAAAGGGAGACAGGTCACTATGCGAGAACTACCGAGGCATAAGTCTGATTGATATCGCTGCTAAGGTTTTTGTTTCCATTCTCCTGAACCGCTTCGCGGCCGAACGCCACGTGCAAACAAGGCCAAATCAAGCCGATTTCGACCTGGAAGAGGCTGTGTTGATCAATTATTCACACTGCGAAGAATTTTGGAACACAGGGACAAATTCCAACAGCCGACGGTTGCTTGCTTCATCAACTTCCGAGCGGCATTCGACTCAGTTGATCGAGGAGCACTCTGGTATCTAATGGAGCTTGACGGAGTTCCGACCAAGCTAATCAACCTGCTCAGGTCACACTACTCCAACACCAAAGCTCGAGTCCGAGTGAACGGTGAAGAGTCTCGCACTTTTGATGTAACCAGCGGTGTCCGGCAAGGTTGTCCAGCATCCCCCATCCTGTTCAATTTCACAATCGATTGGATTTTGCGGCACGCCCTAACCGAGCACCACGGCGTCCAACTTTCGCCCGATATTCACATAACCGACCTCTAATTCGCCGACGACGTCGTGCTATTAGCTGAAAACTTCCCCGATATGCAACAGGCGCTCGACCAGATAAACCACCTCGCGCCTACTATCGGTTTGAAAATTAACACTTCCAAAACCAAAATGTTTTCGAACACATCCACCAGCATTGATGAAATCTTATCCCTGAATGGAGCACCTATTGAAATTGTGCCATCCTTCAGATATCTGGGATCCATAATGTTCCCCAACGGTCAAGCGAAAAACGAAGTGAATGCGCGAATCTCCAACGCCCGGAATGCGTTTCTACAGCTGAGGAGCGTTCTATGGAGCAAGAGAGAAATCAGTCTCAGGACTAAAATTCGGGTCTACCAAGCTTCCATACGACCCGTTCTCCTGTATGGCTGTGAAACCTGGCCTCTTCGCGCGGAAGATTTACGCAGACTCGAGGTAGTAGACCATTGGTGCCTCAGGTACATTCTGCATGTTCGATGGCAGGACAAACTCTCCAACGAAGAAGTGCGTCGTCGTTGCTACAACATCAACCAAATTCCAGTACTGGTCCAACAACGCCGCCTTCGGTGGTTTGGCCATGTTCTGCGCCGACCAGATGACGATCTGGTCAAATCAGTTCTAAATCCCTCGCCATTACCATCTTGGCGGTGTCGCAGGGTGGACAGCTGAAGACATGGCTTGGTACAGTCAAGGCTGATATGGAGTGCCTGGGCTGGGGCTACAAACCGTCTACGGACTCCGTATGTGGAACAAGAATTGGATATCCCTGTCGCAAAACCTTGCATCAGATCGCCGCGCCTGGGCAGCGATGATTCGAGACGTTCATGAAGCCGGCTCATCCTCCCGTAGGAGATAGCCGAAGTAAAGTAAGTAGTAAGTGCTGAGGCACAAACACAATTAGGTTATGGTGATATTTTAAGCCAGTTTGTAGTATCCCCTGACTTATTCACGATATTACTAGTTAATGCACGTTCCTTAATCAATAAGATATCTGAACGAAGGACATTATTATTAATCGCTAAGCCTACTGCGAATCATGATGCTCATCCTCTTTACTTGATATGCGTAGAGGTATAGATGATTACACTGCACACCGCAAAGACAGAGATTGCAAGCGTGGTGGAGGATGTCTCATATACATATACATAACTCATTCGAAGTTAGTAACGTGGGAGATGAAATACTGAATGAGGCACCTGATCCACTCTGAATCGTCTCACATGGGATAAGTACAAACTTCTCATAGGCTGACTGTGTTTATCGAGCACCAGGATCAACCAAATTAACTGATTAGTTATTGGGTAAGTCGTTTGGACACGCATCCTCGTTTAATACTGATAACAAAATAATTTCAGGGGATTTCAATCTTCCAGACGTGAACTGGTTAAGCAGTTCCGGTCCCCAAAGTTTCAACGAATTACTGGCCACTATCGATTGTTATGGATGGCAAGAACACGTCCAGACACCTATCCGTGATGATAGCATGTTGGACCTTGTGTTTTGTCCTGCATGACACAATCCCAGTCTCCACCTGTGTTGGTAACAGATTTTCCAGTAGTGACCATAGAATGGTACTCTGCTCTCTGCCTCTCTCACCACTAAATACCAGAAACAAACAAACTTCTCAGGGAGCATGATATACCGTGGTTACAAACAAAATAGACTGGAGATTAGTCCAAGAAATCATTCCACTCTGTCAATGGGATGACTATTTTACCACTGACTCCCTATTTGACAGGAATGTTACCCTCTGTCTAGATACTGTTGTTCCTAAGAAGGTAGTGAAACTAAGTAAGCACCAAGCTGAATGCATTCCAAGGGCATACGGCAATAAGTAAGGAAGGAAGTTGATGAAACAGTACTCTTCCACTAAAGATATATCACTACTGCACTCAATCCACGAGTCACTTGAATCATCTATCAAGCGCCTACGCTCTCAAAAGGACCTCGACGAAGAGTGAAGTGCACTTGAAAGCTCCTCCGAAGTTTATAACCTAACAACACTTCTTAAAAAACGAATGTGGTCGACGGGGACATCCCCTACTTACTTCACGACAAGGTAATCTACAATGAGCCTGCCACCATCTGTGAACTTTTCAGTGAGTGGTTGGCGAACTTTAGTTTAGGGACCCACATCCCTGGTGAGACTGAACCCCTTACTAGCTCCTCTCTTGAGAGCATAATCTTCACCAACCAATTAATACAACAAGCAGTTAAAAGCCTTAGACCTTCTACTAACACGCTACCCGATGGCCTGGCTTCAATAATTCTCGAAAACTGTGGGTGTGATATTCCCCTATTACTTCTTAAATTCTTCTCAATATCTGTGGACACTGGCACTTACCATAATGATTGGAAAACCAGCTCTATAATTATTCCAAGTACAAATCCGGTGATAAGGCAAACGTCCGCAATTACAAACCTATAAATATAATTCCAGTTATCTCGCGAATCATGGAGAAAGCTTTTAAAGATCAATTAACAGACTATCTACTTAGGGAAGATCTTGTTACGCAGTCTCGACACGGATTTCTCAAAAGTACGTCCTGCGTTACTTTCCGATTCGACTTTTTCAACTGCATCACTAGTAGTCGCGAAGCATGTCAGCTAGTCGTTGTTCTCCACTTCGATATATCTATAGCATTTGACATGGTATCTCACAGTATTCTCTTTGAGAAGTTGTACTCGTGTGGAATTCTCAATCCATTACTAAACTGGTTAAAGTCATTTCTAAGCACCAGGGTACAAATAACCAAAGTCGGATTGGTATTATCTCATCCTAGGCAGGTCACAAGTAGGGTTGTGCAAGGTAGTGTCCGAGGTCCACTCTCATTTACAGTCCAGTCCACATTGACAGCATTTGTAACTGCTTCACCTCAGGTAAACCATTACGATATGCTGACGACCTCAAAGTCGTTTACTCCTGTCCTGCTACAGTCATGAATTAAACGATATGGTAAGTGAAATACATCTTGAACTAACTGGTCTCGCAACATGGTGTGCTGAATCCTATCCAAAGTTTAACATAATGTAACAAAGGTGGCTGGATTTGTATCGGAAACAGTGGGTGACATTGACCTAGCTCTTGAAGTAAATGGGCGAAAACTAGCCAATCTCAACTCAGTCGTAGATCTCGGTATCAGATACTCTAGTAATTTAACCTGCTCTGAACAAATTGATTATGCTAGATAATTGCATAACTCTCAATTTCTTTTCTTGTGAAACTAGGGTTTTATTATACAAAGTGTGTGTCCGGCCTAGTTTAGAATACTGCCCGTCTATTCTTAGCGGTCTTCGACAGAATGACAAGCTTAAATTAGAGGGAGTGCAACGCCAATTTACCTCAAGAACTCTTGGTTCACAATGTAGTCCGAACTACTCTGAGCGTTGCGACAGACTGCAAATAGAACCACTCCAGAAGAGACGTCTTAAGCTAAACCTCACTAACCAGTACAAACTAACTAGTCTTCTCTTGCACTCCTCCAGGCCAATAACTAAATCTACCGCTGTCATCAGTTACAATATTAGAAATCAGGATAACCTAGTTGCTGTAGAGCATTGTCAGACTTACATGCGGTACAACTTCTTTTTAAATAAGTTTACAGTCATTTAGAATAGGCTACCAGCTCATGTGAGTGATGCAAATACACTTCCAGTGTTTATCTCCTCAGTCACCAAACTGCTCAAAGATGACAATCCACTCCTGTGTCTGACTCCAACAGCCTCCTTTTCACCCTACATACATATTTTAAGTTCATTAAACGTATAAGTTACCGAAAACTACAATTATAAATCTTAATATTATTCGAAGGACATGATAAATATTTCTACACAGGACATTAATATTAGTTCACACATAATATAAAAGTTAGCATAACACGACTAGTTAGTCAGCTAGTGCTGGTGTACCAAAATAATCAGTTACTTTCACAGAATATTTATATACATTTATAAATCCCTCCTTGAGGACTCCTCCACTTGCTTTCTTCTGTGCTGCTGTCGTTTGTCTTCCTTTTCTCTCTCTCTCTCTCTCCCTCAACATTTTACCTTCTATATGACTTTTTGAATGAGAATAGAGAATGTAGATAGTTGACCACTTACAATGACAAATGATCTGCAAACATTACTGGTCCCATATCCTACAACTGCCTGGTGAATTACCCATCACCTTCACCCACGACGCATCCTGGATCACAGTTGTCGAATATACCTTTATACCAATGGAAAATTATGGATTTATAATACTTCACGATTGTAATTTATAACATAACTGATTGTGACTGTAAAAATGGCTTACTTGCATCTTGTGAACACCTGTTTATAAGAAAATATAAACTATTATTATTATTATTACTAGTCTGAATTGAGTACAATTCACTTCTGGTGTTACTTATGATGAAAATGCTGACAAGATTACACAAGTGTATCACTTATTTGGAATTCATTCCCAATTTGGATGTAAATCAAGAATAAGATTCGATGTCATACACAGCGAAGTTATATGGGCGAATGACACTTCAAGCTTTACTTTTTTCCCAAGTATTTGTAATCCATCCAAAACATACTTGGGTTTCTTTATTAATACGAAGACAATATTTCTATATTACTTGATGTGCTCCACTTAATGACTAGTTAGCCGATTGTACGCATAACACTAAAGACAAAAAGACAGTAACCACGTAATTTCACCATAAACAAAGTTTATGTCATTGAAATAATCATTGGATAGCTTGGGAATATATTTTCAAGTCGTCCTCCAGTGTCCTTTCGACATGCATTAGTTACATTTCACATCCGAGATTTCGCACATATTCTATCTCTCTTCTCTCGACTCGTTTCGTGCATTCCTTCCTTCTTCTTTGTTTAAAAATAGTCATCAAAGACTTCTTAGTTTCATCATTTCATTTTTGAGGTGAATATCTCTTGATCCAGATGACACGGACTCCACATCGCCATCACCAGCAGTGTGAATTCTGTCTCTCTCTCTCTCTCTCTTCCTCTGTCTATCTGTCTGTCTATCAATGTATTCAGTCACCATAAGAAAACAAACTTCATGAAAGGCGACTCACTGTCAAAACTACTCACAGTCAGGAAAGCACGCAGGCACTCGAACACTCAGTCGAGAAAATATGAGTTTCCGTCAACGATACAATAAACTTGATACAATAAAGACGACGATACATGAATTGAACAGAAAATGTGACAACCATAACCTGATTAACTAACTGGCTGGCTAGTCACATCCCCGAATACAATTCATCAAAATACAACTCTGATCACTCACTCCATTATTATAGATAAGAGGAGTTATACCCTCACACATTGACCAACTTTCATACTTATAACAACTCCGATCACATGGAGAACAATCAGAACAGTCAAAGATGCCGGCCTTATCAAGTGAATATAGACATCATCAATCCATCCCTCCCTACCCCCATCCATCCATCCATCCATCCATTCTCTCATTCAACTGAATATCACCAAGAATCAAACACACACACACGCCCACAAACAAACAATTCCGTGTGTCATAACCCGAAGGATCGTGAGAATATGAAATGTATTTCAATATAATGCCATCACCTAGACTGTAAGTGAACATCAGTCGCCTACATCACTCTCCATCATCTCAACAAATACTTCTCCGACAGGAGAAACAGACAAAATCTCCACCGGATGTCAACAAAATCGGTACGTACACATACGTTATTTCACATTACATGAAGATTACTCAGAAACTTATTTGCCAAACATACGATACAGTAACACACTCACTCACAAAAACATCATTAGTGAATTCATATCTAAATTTATTTAACAAATATCGAAATAAAGAAAAATTATGCGTATATCATTTGAGTGTACTTCCTCAGTCTGTCTTCAAGATGGCGTCATCGAATTCATCTTCTCACACCAATATCGTTTTTGCATTTCCAAAACTTCTATCTTCAAATCCAGATATCTCATCTGCTTCTCAAACATCAAAGCCGAACGTCGTCTTCTCTCACCATCATCCACATCATCATCAGATCTAGACGGGGGAGGGAGAAGATTCTGTTATTTACTTCTCACAAAATAAACCAACTACGAATCAGAGGTTATCAAATTCACCACAACACTTACATAACTACAGTTGGAAACACTCACCTACCCACCCACTCACTCACTCACTCACAGCTCAATCCCTCTCATCTTAACACATCAAATCTACTATTAACTTATCCACAATCACCGACAACAATCAGCTAGCTCCACAGCCTTCACAATCACCTCCCCCCCCGACATACTCTCCACCTTCACCTCATTATCTGTCACTCGTACACATCATATTCAAGATACTCTCCATCTCCTGTGTGTCCGTCTGTCCATCTGCATTACCCTCTGACTGTTCGCCTTGTCAGGGAAATCACACACCAATTAATTAACTAATAAATAGATAGATAGATAACACATTTCTATAAATGCAAAGCATTGGTGAACAGTGACAATCGAAAAACCAACAAACAACTCTACAACACTTCCTGTGTGCTTCCACCCTTCTCCGACTCATTCATCTCAACTCAAACTAATCAACAAATCCGTAGAAACAAACACTTCGAAATACAACCTCACTCAATAGAATGCATGCATGCATGCATGCACATGTAAACACCCACCCAGTCGGTCAGCCGAACAATCCACTCACCATCACATTCATTTCGTTCATCCTACATCCTACATCACATTCTATCAAAACACTCTCCAAATCATCAACATTCACTCATCACCTCACATTAAAACCACGAGGCTCAGACGAACTCTCACATCGCCTTACTAACTGCCAACAACAAGGATAACAACAACAGCAATTGCTCACCTCTCTTCTCAATTAACACTCCAAATACACAGGAGGCGTTACATTACTGCACACTTTTCAACTCAAATCACCGAAACACATCTCGTTATTGATATAAGTATAAAACTTGGGCACTGTGGTGGAGTATAATTCCATTATAGATAAGATTTTATTTTGATAAATCGCACAGTGTTTACAGTTATATCAGTTCATATAACTGTAAACACTGTGCGATTTATCAAAATAAAATCTTATCTATAATGGAATTACATCTCGTTATTGTACAACTGGTTTACAATCAATACACCATCATGATTCTCTTCACCTCTTCCCATACACATTCTTTCATTCAATGTGTCGCCTTCATCCTCAGTCACAATCATCCACCTCGTCACTCCTGACACCATCACAACCCCACGTTTACACACGCCAACACGCACACTCACACACGAACACATACACGCATACACCCACAACAACATCAGCAACAACAACAATCACTTCCACTAAGTAATAATAAATAACAAACATCAAGTAGAAAGGTGAAATAATTAACACGCGGGTTTCAATCTATTCCCAGACTATCATTGCTAAATTAAATCGAACACACTCACCTACACACAATGGTTGAGTCACATTCGAAATTTAACCTGAATAAAGAGAAGTGACCAACTAAGACTACCACAACACAACACACCACGACACACCACAGAACAGCACAGTACATTACATCACATGACAGGACAGGACAGGACAGGACAAGTCGGACAAGTTAACACAACAAATATCATTACTCACCTATAACCCCGGTCACTTGCATCGCCAGTCCCCACTCCCCCATCACCAACTCCATTCACATCCATCTCCTCCACACTCTCCTCATCACTCGACACCGACAAGTCAATAGTCTCACTCTCGCCAGAACCACCTCCTCCAACACACCTTGGTTCACAAACTCCAACATCGCCAACACGACAACCCTTCACCTCACCACCATTCGAAACACTCACAGATTCATTCACTCCACTGTGTCCTAGAACTCCATTAGTCAACTCGTCGCTCTTATTCCCACTCTTCACAGTCTTCTCCGCTGAGTCGTATGGAACACACAAATCTTGGGGAATAGGAGCTATTGAGTAGACGTTCAAAATTCTCAGACCCATCGTGTTTGAGGGACTTGTGTGAGTGGAGACCATAGGAGGCGTTGAATTAATGTGGGGTCCCGGTGATATCCAAACACATGGTGAGGGAGTCAGTGACGGAAGACTTAATTGACCAACACTCGACTCAACATTACCTACCTTCATTCAATAGGATTAACATGTCATAATGGAATGTGAACATACCGGAGTACACTGACCACTCACATGGGAATCTCCATTAACACTGACCACCACTTGATGAACAGAGGTGGATTCAGAGGACTTCGGAGTATCAGGACACACTGTCGTCTGTCTGTCTTTCATGGTGAGATCCATCTCCCTCAGCATTTTCTGTCCCTTATGACGGAGTCGAGTCCAGTGTCGTCTCGGATATCCCTTCGAGTGGAGATATTCTGAGAATTGCATCCACATATGTTTTTTCATCATTAGTGATGGCTGACTTCTTTCTCTGTCCGTCAACATATTCTTGTATTTGACTAGTAGTTGTGTGAATTCTCTCATCTCGTCTTTTGTGTATCCCATCGGTGTGATTGGCTTCGCTTGTTCTTTGATTGCTTCATCATTCTGTGTCGGAGATGTATTGGCCATTATCAATGACTATAATAGTAGTAATAATAATATTGATAATAATAATAATCCAGCGGTTTTGGAGATATTCCGTAATTTGTTTCAGTATGTCAGTATGTCGTGGTGTTATTCCCGGTTAGTGTATTTCTCTGGTATATTTCTACGTGTCGTGTTTTGTATATATGACGATGATATGATATATAAAGAAGACAGTGTCTAACTGCTTATCATAGGTGTATGTATATGGAAGGGTTGTCATTGAATGTAATTCTGATTTTCGTTACAAGGACGCACACACACACACACACGAGTGTTGGCTAGACATGTTGGCCTTGTTTTCTTCTGCTGGTGAGCTGGTGATTGATTGGAATGAAGCATTTCTCATTGGTTGTTGTTTGTTTCAGCCTTGGAATGATTTTCCACTGGAATGCAGAAATTACTGGTTAATAATTGGACTATTGTTTGTGTTCGTGGTATAGGTACAATGCTCTACTTAAGTACGTGGGTGTGTTTTAATTCTTGGAGGTATGCATGCATTGAAGCCGTTTTTAATCTCTCCTATCTTTCTCTCTCTCCTTCTCTCTGTCTGTCTGTCTATTCGTGTGTGTGCGTGTTTGTATCTGTTGTCTATATGAGGTCTACAATCCTGTTCATTCATTCATTCATTGACTCATTGATTTATTCATGTCTACTTCAGGATTGGTGGAAAACGAGATGTAGAGATTTTCATGATATATTCACATCACATAATATATATATATATTGAAGTAGGAGTAGTCATTTTTAGTAAATATGAGGTATTTTTTCCGTTGTATCACAAAAATACTCTTCGTTTCTTAATCTAAAAATAATATTTAGAAGTAGTCTCACTGGATGACATTTGCATATGAAACACTTTGTCTTTATATGCACTGAACAGTAATGAAGACCAAATCTATGGAAAAGGAGTTCATAAGAATGTTACTGAGTCGGTATGAACGGTTTGGAGTTATCAGAAGCCCAGTAAATGACGGTAAAATCAAAGTGGATGTTCGTTTATGGGTTACAACTTTTCCAAATTTTGTATCTGGACGAGAATAAACAAATTCTACGGACCAACAGTTGGTTTTGATTTGATTTTTTTTTGATTTTTGATTTACAGCTTGATTTCACACTGTATTTTTGGTACAAGCATGGAATTTTCAGCATGGATATCGTTAGCCCAAATTCTGCAGGCCGACCATAGATATCAGGTGTGCGCCGGCGTGGGCTCGAACCCCGGACCATGTGCATGGTCGGCGAGAGTCCTAACCACTGTGCCACCGACTTGTATGTATATGGGCATTAAACTAAACTATTGCTTATATTTTAATGGCAGTAATAGGCATTCACTGTTTCTTCAAACTTGCTATTGAAAAATTAGTATGTGTAAAAACAATTCATCATGGTACTCCAATATTTCTATATCTGTGTACAATTGAGACTAAATAACACTCTTTAAAAAAATTTTGCATAATTTAGGTAGAAGTCGGTTTTATAAATGGAAGTGATGCTTTCACATTTCTGAAAAATAATTGCTGACTGATACAGTCAGCCGACTATACAACATTTCGCATTAACATCTGCTAAAATAAAATTGAAACACTATTGCTAAGATGGCAACACATGTGACCAATGAGAATTGACACTAAATGCTAGAAATGAAGCTAAAAATGAGCTAGTGTCAAAATGCGAATGTATTATAGGTCAAAATAAAAGCCAACATTTTTTTATTGTCCAGTCAGTGAATTAAATGCTGAGTTTTGGATACATATAACATTTTGATCAGAATAAATTTATTGTGTATTTTCGAATTTGAATGGAAATCTAATTTAATAACCCATGATATTTGATTGGAAAAAGTGCATAATGAGTTGCATTTTGTATTTACAAAGACCCTCAAACAAACCATGTCGAATGCATCAGTTTTCATCCGACTGTCAAATTTAGTTTGTCCGCGTTTCAATAATACGATCCTGATCAGCAAAGCATATCGTCGGGGTTTGGTCTCCAGTTGACTCACCTTGTTTACTAGTCAATGGTAAGCCAGGAAAAGAGAGGAGTTTGGCTGTGAGTCTGGCACCTTCACCACGTAAAAACAACATTGCCCTTACTGAAACGTCAAAACGCCTGAAACTCAATGTTCCCCTTGTAAGGAATGGGGTGAAGAAAAAGCTTTCAATCATAGGTAAGTATTTAAAAAAAAACTTTGTCGATGCTGCCAAATGAATTATGGAATTTTGTAGTAAACAAGCCTTATTCATCTGTAGCATGCCTGGACCTATTAATTTTCCGGTCGAAATAAAATTAGGCTTACATGATGCTACTCTTCATCGTTTTTACAAATTCTAGTCACTAAACCAAAAGATGTCTGGATTACCTGTATTTTACATAGAATAGAGTATCACAATCGCTAGTTAGCTATAGTCAACGGATTTTGTAATAGTTTATATATATATATATATATATATATATATATATATATATATATATATATATATATATATACATATATATATATATATATTTCCTATCTCCCGTTTCAAATCCATTGAAAAACCCATGAAAAATAGTAAGTGACTAGAAGATATCATGTTGAATTTATATGAATAATTTTTTCCATTAATGGAATGATTCTCTTCTTCGTTGGAATGAAAGTGAACATGAAAATCTTAAAACAGTTAGTATATTTCCTTCACAAAGCTGGACCCCTGGTATCAAATTAAATAACTTATAAGTGAAACAATATCTGTTATTTGTCTTGGAAACTACTCGTAGTCATTTTCTCCCCTGTTTTTTGTTGTTTCATAACATAAAATCTAAGTATGCTTCAACAATGAGTTTAAGTAAGCCTTTGAGGCGTTCAGTATAGTGACTGTTAAACAGTGATAGTACCAAGGTATTTTTAAACCTACATAATCAATGTATGCACTGACGAGTGATTGCCCCACTTGAAAATTTCTTCCTTTCATGTTAAGTTGTAATTCAGTTATTCTATAAATAGCTCTGCCACGAAATGTCCAACTATGACAATCAATGCCGGAAATACAGAAGCTATAAATTCAGAACTTCTATACAACTTATTCCAAATATTTAAGATAATACAAGACACAATTTAGCATAGCTTAGTTGTCGTGTCGCCTACAAAAAGGAGTCAAAAATACTATGAGCTATACTTTCATGGATCCCTTCTTACTTATCACAGATACTTCACTGGAAGATACTTCACAACATAGTATATTGCCAATTTTCTGATTTTGTTTGTGACAATTAATTATTCTTTTAAACCCAATCACTCAAAAGCACCAGCTTTTTGACTGTAAACATTGTAACTCAGTCTCCTTTCTAAATGACGTATTATAGCTGGTATTATGTTACTATCTTGTTACTTAGGTATATAAACGTCTTACTCTGGGAATTATTGGAAACAATTACAGACATGCAAATTCCAAAAAAAGAAAATCAAGCATAGGGTTATCTGTTCCAGTGTCGATTTCCGCTTAATAAGTGTCCAAAAGGCGGAAGAAGACAGTAAAGTTAAAATGTCTCAAAAGTGTATGGGCAAGTAAGTTGCCAATAGAGTATATACAACATGAGCATATGTACAAAACAACACACCACGTACGATGGACTGAACTTCGACCTACTACCCTTGAAGAATTGTAGGACTTACAGCAGTACGCCTACAACCCTTTTCAGGTTGACGCCCTTAAGTTGGAAAATCTTTGCAGAGTTCATTTGCTGACCTTCTATCATTTGTATCCTCAACTTTGAATGGTAACACGCCCATGCCATTGTATCGTAGAATATAGATGACTAACAAACACATGACGTAAGTGACCAACCAAGCGTAGGCACATAGCAATTTACACCAAAGATAATAACATTCAAATAGCAACTTGAAAGGCCTCTATTCGTGCAAGTCAGTTTAACAGTTACCCTCTCATACACAGTTGGCTTATCCTCCCTAAAATGACCATCGACATTCGTCCTTTCAAACGGACTGATACTAGCATAGTCACAACACAAGATACCTGAGTTCATGGACTTCCCTTTCATTGTGGATGACAACACCAACGACGACTGATTGATACCAGTTGATGAACTTAGCGGTGCATCAGAAGCTATTGTTGTTCGGCTTTCAGAGGGTTGACTAACTGCAAGATTATCATCGCTGCAATCTCCTATTATTAGATCCTGTTTAACACTAGCATCTGTTGACAGGTGGGTTACACGCTGATCATTTACATTGACGGTCTCATGAGTATCCGTACCTTCTACCACCGCATCTGCTCTTAATTCTACTTCACGTTCAAGTTGTACAGAACTTCTATTCAACTCAGCAGTAGTAAGCATTCCCTGCATCTCATCATGATCAACCAAAGACAAACCTGCACCATCATGACCACTGTCACAAATATCCACCTTACCTCCGTTTGCATGCTCAGCTTCATCATTTGCGAACTCTTTAATAACAGAAGTAGACAATTTGGGTTCTTTTTCACAAATCCTGAGAGGTTTTA
This sequence comes from Trichobilharzia regenti, assembly GCA_944472135.2. Classification (NCBI taxonomy): domain Eukaryota; kingdom Metazoa; phylum Platyhelminthes; class Trematoda; order Strigeidida; family Schistosomatidae; genus Trichobilharzia; species Trichobilharzia regenti. Next base: position 64,139,917 of record OX235265.1, on the reverse strand, counting down.
TACCTTCACTCTGACTAGTAATAACTCGTAAATTTGTGGAGTCAGAACTGGACTCTGAAACTGTAACTCTCTTCTCCTGCACAAACTACAGTGTCGTGTGTGTTACTCTTTTCAACAATGGCTTACCAGTTGCAACTACAGGCTTCTTCGCCGCACCATTATCGTCACACAATTCAGAGTCAGACCTTGATTTCACATTTAGCTTATCACTAAACTTGGTCACTTATTCACAGTTCACCTTTGTATGAAACGTGTAAAACACAACCGTGTTTGTCTCGCAACTGGTAACCTGTCTGTTGGGGATGCCCCACGAAGGCTGTTACACTCACTAAGTTTATATGGATTACTAGACACCATAAAGCTTTCTTGATATCCACCTCTCTGAGACCCTTTCGTCATAAATGGTTGCGTTTTGCTCTCAGACTGCTCTATTCTAGAGGGGGGATGCAATATACTGACAAACTTGCTCACAGATTGATTGACACTATCTTTTACCAGTTTCAGAATATCATCAAACTTTGGCTCAATACCTTCATCCTCTATACGGGAGCTTATCTTCACCCATGTCAGGCAACCTCAGTAAACTGTCAATTTCCAGCTCTTACTACGCTGGACCTCACGCTGTCCCTGGAAGACTTTCAGAAACACTTTGTATTAACCAACGCGAAAAACAGTAACACAGATTGGCGACTCGAGAATCCTTTATTCTAACGCCAATATGTAACCAACAATAAGGTTATTACACAAGGTCTAAGAATAAATGTTATAACAATAAATCACGATAATACTTCTGATGGTTTCCTTTATTCCACTGAACAGCGAACGATGAGACGATGACTGCCGTATTGATGACTCCCGCCAAAAATATGGAGGAATTGGGTTTGGGCAAACAACCATGAATTGATCGTTCAATCTTCAACTATATTGACACTCCTTGGCAAAAAAGGATCCATCCCTTTTTTACAACACGAGCAATACACGTTGACTTGGATGCCGTTGCGAGAACCTCCGTCGGACGGACAAAGCTGAAACAGAAAACAAACAGCAAAGCCAACACACCACAGGCATACCCACAACACAATCACACTCGTCGACGGCGACCTACGCCTTTCAGTTAAAGACATCCTCTTGACATCTTGCAACACAATCGCCACTCGCTAGAATGACTCTTGCAGAAAGCAGCGTGACCATAGCACCACCTCATGGTACTCTTCACACATCCTCTTATCTATTCACTACCAATTACCATTGTGATCGTTTGTCACTCATTCTGCCTCAGTTCTAGTAACGGCGACGCATGCAAGCCTCAGTCGTCTACACTCTCGCTCCTCGGCGTGTGAGACCACAGCTAATCAATATCTCCGTGTACATGTCATTCTCAGCACTAGCCTCCCCGGCGTATACGACCCATCTGCTGTCTTTAACATCAATCAATTCATCCACGGATGTGGAAGACTCGAAACAACTTCAGAAGTAAGCACGAAGCAAAATTTAAGAAAATTATGCAATACAACAAGGTACGAAAACAACAAGTAAACACAGTGAATCCAGAAACACCAATCGATATGACACACCATTCATATATACAACAGTCATTTCCTGTAGTTAATTTAAAACCTTAAGATCTAAAACAACCCGCAAGAAACAAAGCCCCAAGGCTCTAAAACGCAAATAATAATCTTTCTATGCGAAATTTCTTAAAATTTATGCCTTTTCTATTAATAATTCGTCTGGGCTTTAAAGACAATTTTAAGCATTACTACCAACACAATACAGCAAAATACTGCTTTTTTGGCTACAAATGTCTAGAACTAGTCAAATGTAATCTATTTTCACAAAACTGAGAGATTATAGCTCCTCTATAGGCGTGAACGCGGTGACCCATACACTGTGCGAAGACATGCGGTTGTGGGGTATATCCTCCCCCCCTTTAAGACACGTAAAGGATCTCGAAAGAGGCGCTCGGGTAAGAAATGTCAAATTTCTTCAGATGTTCCAATATCCAATATCGTTTTTACGAGCTGGTATAAACCAATTTGATTTCTTTGTGCTCGCTTCTTGATTGTAAGGTATAGGTTCCTGATCTTCGGTAAACTTCTGCATGGCTCGTCCCGCCACTCGACTGCCGTAGTTTTGGCCGACTCCAAAAGGAGTAGTGCTGGGATTAATTATATGTGGTTTGTAGTATGAGGTGTGTTAAGACTGTTACTACTGTGAATAGAGTTGATCCTTTCACCAGTTAGTCCTCCGGTATTGTCGTCAAAAGAAAAGGGATAATAATAATAGATATAATAAGTGAAGTTATTCAGACTAACAGACAGAAAAAGAAATAAGAAAACGTAACAACAGTCAGACTAAATTTGAAGAATGATATGAATATATATATATATATATATATATATCGGTAATAATGATAATAATTAGTGTAATTAAAGTTGTCAGGCGAGTAAGACGGGAGAGAATGTAAAGAAGTAAAGCGACAAGTTTAATTGTCTACTCCTGAGTGGGGTATACGATTTTAAGGGGGTAGGTCATTTGGATGCAGTCTTTGTGTCGCTGCATGGTTTTCCAGCCTTCGCTTAAAGGGGTCCAAAGACGGTGCCATAGCTACATTTGCCGGTAGGGAATTCCAGGGACGGAAAACCCGTAGTGAAAAGAAGTGGGAGCGCAGCCGGTCCCTTGCCCTCTGGTGGGCTGTTCTTCTGGGATTATCACGAGAGAGCCTGTGCCTACCCAATGGCAGAACACCTTTGTTTGGGTCGTTCTGGTCATTTGTTATTTTGTAGGCAGCAATTAAATCCCCATAAGACGTCGGTAGCTAAGTGTGAACAGGCCTAGTTTCTTCAGCATTTCATCATATGGTTTATTTTGGAGATCAACCACTCCGACCTCTTTCCAGGAGGTCGGTGTCACTTCTCAGCATTGGGGGTGCAATAATATTATGCACTTCAAGATATGGTCTGACGTATGTTTTGTACAGCCTTAGAAAGGGCTCAGGAGTAAGTGCACCTAACTGTCTATGTCAGTCACGTCTCATAAACCGTTAATGCTCAGCTCTTGCTATGCTCGGGCCCACGCTGTTCCTTGCGATTTTTCCGAAACGCTTAGTAATAAAGGACGAAGAACCAAAGCATCAGTTGTTGACTCGAGGATTCTTTATTGTTACACCAACATATAAATGACGTATGACTAAGGTCTGTGAACAAATATTACAATAATAAATCACAGTATTACTTCTGACGGTTTGCTACTGACTTCTTTCTGAACAGCGACTGATGAGACGATGACTGTCGTATTGATGCCTCCGCGAAAATTGGGGAAGTTGGTTTCGAGCAAACAACCATGAATTGATCGTTCATTCTTCAACTACATTGACACTCCCGGGCAAAAAATGGATCCAACCCCTTTTTTCCTTCACGACCAATACACGTTGACTTGGATGCCATTGCGAGAACCTGGGTCACACGGACAGAGCTGAAGTAGAAAACAAACAGAAAAGCCAACACACCACAAGCATACCCACAGCACAATCTCACACATCGCTGACGACCTGCGCCTCCAGACAGAGACCTCCTCTTGACATCTTGCAACACAATCGCCACTCGCTAGAATGACTCTTGCAGAAAGCAGCGTGACCATAGCACCAACTCATGATACTCCACGCACATCCTCTTATCTACTCGCTACCAATTACCAATGCAATCGCTCGTCACTCATTCTGCCTCAGTTCTAGTAACGGTGACGCATGCGAGCCTCAGTCGTTTACACTCTTTCTCCTCGGTGTGTGGGACCGCACCTAACAATTATCTCCGTATGCATTTCATTCTCAGCAATAGCCTAGCCTCCCCGGCGTATACGACCCATCTGCTGTCCTTAACATCAATCAATTCATTCACGGATGTAGAAGACTCGAAACAACTTCAGAAGTAATCACGACGAACAATTTAACAAAATTATGCAATAAAAACAAGATACGAAAACAACGAGTAGGCACAATGAATCCAAAATACACCAATTGCTATGACACACCACACGTATATACAAACAGTACACACAAACTCGCGGATCATATCTTGACGGAATTCCTTTGAAGAATTGCAGGACTTACACCAGTACGCATACAACACTTCTCACGTTGACGATTGTAAGTTGTGGAATGTTCGGACACAAACAAGATTAACCAACAATTACGATAATTGGAACTCACACAATTATTTAACACAAACAAATGTACAATCACTACATCAAATGTTGTGGATTCCGGCATGACAAATTCCTCTTGAAGAACTGTAGGACTTACAACAGTACGCCTAAATTCCTTCTCAGGTTGATGATCCAAGTGGAAGTCGTCCGGACACAAACAGAATTACCAACAGCTAGATGACAGATGATATCAATTCAGTATATGCAATATGAACATATGTACAAAATCACACACCGAGCACATTGGACTGCTCATTGATGCGCTGCCCTTTGAAGAACTGTAGGACTTACACCAGTACGCCTACAACCCTTCTCAGGTTGACGCCGTAGGTTGGAAAATCGTCGCAGAGTTCATTTGCTAACTTCCCTCTATCAGCTATATCCTCAAATCTGAACGGTAACACGCTCATATCATTGTATCGTAGAATATAGATGATCAACAAACACACGACATATCTCATCATCCAAGTGTAGAAACAGAGTAATTTACACCAAAGATAATAACATTCAAATAGTAACTTGAAACTAGAAATGCCTTTATTCGTGCAAGTCAATTTAACAATTACTCTCTCGTTTACACTTGGCTTATCCTCACTAAACTGACCATTGATATTCGTCCTTTCAAACGAACTGATACTACCATAGTCATTGCACAAGATACTTGAGTTGATGGGCGTCTTTTTCATTGTGGATGAAAACACCAACGATGACTGAGTGACACAAGGTGATAAACTTAGCGGTGGATCAGAAGCTGTTCTTTTTCCGCTTTCAGATAGTTGTCCAACTGCAAGATTACCACCACTGCTGTCTTTCACTACTAGTTCGGGTTTAGCACTATCATCTGATGATAGGTGGGATACATGCTGATCAATCACACTGACGGTCTCACAAGTATGCATGCCTTCTGCAACTGCATCTGCATTTATTTCTACTTCACGTTCAAGTTCTACAGAACCTTTATTTAACTTAGCGGTAGTAGGCATTTCCTCCATTTCATCATGATCAACCAAAGACAAATCTGTACTATCATGATCATTATCACAAATATTCACTTTACCGTCAGCTTCATCATTTGCGAACTCTTTAATAACAGAAGTAGACAATTTTGGTTCCTCCTCACAAATCATTAAAGGTTTTATATCCTCACTCTGACTAGTTATACCTTGTAAACTTTTGGAGTCAGAACTGCACTCTGAAGCAGCAACTCTATTCTGCGACACTCTATTCAACAATGGCTTACCAGTTGCAACTACAGACTTCTTCACAGCACCGTTATCGTCACACAATTCGGAGTCAGACCTGGAGTTTACATTTAGCTTATCACTAAACTTGCTCACTGGTTCACAGTTCACTTCTGTATGCACCTCTTGCACACGTGTAAACCACAACCGTGTTTCTCTTGCATCTTGTAACTTATCTGTTGAGGATGTACTACGAAACCTGTTACACTCACTAGGTCTATATGCATTACTATACATCATGGAGCCTTCTCGATATCCACCTCTCTGAGGCCTACTCGTCATCAATGATTGCATTTTACCCACAGACTGCTCTATTCTAGGGGTGAGATTCAATATACTGGCAAACTTGCTCATAGATTGATTGACACTAGTATTTACCAGTTTCAGAATATCATCAAACCTTGGCTCGATACCCTCATCCTCCATACGAGAGCCTATTTTCACCCACTTCCTTTGCAGTCGAGTAGGTAGGCGTCTCGCATTTACCTCTAGGACTGAGCTCGATTTGAGGTCACTCATGCAATTCATCGAAGTCAAGGTATTCTTATAAGTCATAAGATTATCTAAAAACTCAGTAAGTGCCTTGGAGTCATCTTGAAGTTGACTGCCGTTACCTTTGATAGCTTCGTATACGTTCCTTACAATCATTGAAGGTCTTCCAAACCTTTGACGTAGTATGCTCATAGCCTCAGCGTATCCCTCATTAGGGGGCATGAGCTCACAGCACTGTATAGCTCTTGCAGCATCTCCAGTGCAATACCTCATCAAATACATCAATTTCAATTCATCACTTAATAAAAAACTACTCAGCATGATCTCAAACTCCTTCACAAATTGTAAATAATCAGCCGGGTTTCCGTCGAAACATCGTGGTTCAAATTTATGCAGTTTGATGTTCCTATTATCCCTGAACGGCGAAACAGTAACATCAACCATGTCATGCTTAACATCAGACACATCGTTACAAGTAACAGACAAGTGACAATGACTTACTTTCCTGTTTGCATCCAAGTCACTCTGTCCCTTCTTTGACCCAGGCATTGTTGAACTTGACCCAATTCCAGAAACGTTCCAGATATTGCTTCTTCAAAGAGGACTTGACCGGCACCAGGAAAGATGAACGGTGACTATCCAAACTGTTACCAGCTATCTGAATCCGCCAGAATCTGTTTCTACTGTCAGAAACTGTCAGCCACGTCTCGTAAACCGTTAATGCCCAGCTCTTGCTATGCTCGGGCCCACGCTGTCACTTGAAGTTTCTCAGAAACGCTTGGTAATAACGGACACAAAAACCAAAACACCAGTTGTTGACTCCAGGATTCTTTATTGTTATACCAACATATAAATACTGTTATAACTAAGGTCTGTGAACAAATATTACAATAATAAATCACAGTATTACATCTGACGGTTTGCTACTGACTTCTTTCTGAACAGCGACCGATGAGACGATGACTGTCGTATTGATGCCTCCGCGAAAATTGGGGAAGTTGGTTTTGAGCAAACAACCATGAATTGATCGTTCAATCTTCAACTCCGTTGACAGTCTATGTGTATAATTTATGAGCGCATATGCCCTCGCTATACATTTCCCGTGTAGTTTACGCTTGTGTCCATTTTTTCCGTTAGAACTAGACCTAAGTCGCGTTCCGACGTTGTGCAGGACAAGCTTTCATTGCACAGGGTGTAACTTGCATTCTGCAGTCTACAGGTGCGCAACTTCACTACCTTGCACTTTTTTAAGTTGAAAGTCATGCCAATGGCCACCGCCCAGCCTTCCAGAAGGTTTAGGTCTTCCTGTAGCCTATCTGCGTCCTCCGGACACTTTATCGCCCTCCATATTTTTACGTTGTCAGCGTATAGGAGAGTTGGGCAGCTTAGACGACGTGGTAGATCATTGATAAAAATCAAAAACATCAGTAGTCCTAGGATAGAACCCTGCGAGACTCCTGATGACGATCTGTGCCAAGATGATCGGACTCGGTCAACTTTGGTGCAAAATTGCCTGTCGACTAGGTAGTCCTTTAACCATGACAGAAGTGGCTCACCTATACCTGCCTGGCTTATTTTGTGTAGGAGAAGGTTATGGTGAACAGTGTCAAATGCCTTCTCAAAGTCTAGGAAGACCACATGGACTGGAACATTCATATCTTAGCGTGATGTCCAATCATCCCAAGCTGATAGTAGGTCAGTAACGCGGGATCTGTCTTTTCTGAAACCGCGTTGGGCTTCATGGAGTATATTAAACCTATCGAGGTATTCCCTGATGTGATCATCAATAATGCTTTCCAATACTTTTGATACCACTGGGAGTAGAGCTGCTGGTCTATAACTAGTGGCATTTTGCCCATCCCCACCCCTGAAGATCGGAGAAAGGATGGCTTTTTTCCATTCCCTTGGCAGTTTCCCCGAATCCGTTGAGTGTTGGAATAAGTTGCACAGGAACCTACAGAGAGCTTTGGCGCGCTGTTTCAGAACAGACTGCCTGATGTCGTCACAACCTGGGGACTTCCCAGGTGTGAGTCACTGTAGCTTCCTTAGTACCATTGCGGAGTTTATTTGGGGAGTAGCCACTAGGTCTTCCTTCTGTGAAATAGTAGTGCCACAATTTTGACCCGTAGCTGCATTACCCACATTGCTGTTTAGCTGTTTGTCGAAGGTTAAAGTGAATGTTTCAGCCATCTCCAGACTAGTGAGATATTGACCGTTTGGGCCTACTAAGGCGCATGCCCCCTGGTTTGTTCGTTTTCTTTCCGACATGAATCGGTAGAAGTTTTTGCGGGGTTTGATAGGAGTTGTTTAGCAAGGTTAGACAGGAATGTCCTCCTGTTCCTCCTGACCCTTGCGTTGCACCGGTTCCTGAGTTCCAGGTATGCATCGTGGTCGATGTGACTCTTAGATACACGCCACGTATATCAAGCCTTCCGCTTTGCTTGCACAATACGTCGCGTGCCTCTCTCCAACCATGATGACTTTCTTTTGGGCTGTGTTGTGACTAAAGGGACGGTATCCGAGATTGCAATATGAATAATCTTTTTCACCACTTCCCAGTGTTCATCCACAGATGGGTCATCCCATGCTAAGGGCCAGTCTACGTCGGACAAGAGCCTCCGCATTTCAGCATAGTTAGCTTTGCTGTAACACAGACATGGTCGAGTAACGTCCCACTGCAAAGGCTTGCGGAGAACGAGATCGAAACCTATGACTGCATGGTCACTACTTCCTAGATGAGTCATGATCTGAACCTTTTCGATTAGTAATTGGTCACTAGTTAGAATGTAGTCCAGTTTTGATGACTTTCCACTAGGGCCCCATCTATTGTCGTCTCCAACATTCTCAGTCAGTCCCATGTTTCGAATAGTTCGCAGTGGGTTCGGCCAAATTTTCCCTTAGCATACCCCAAGCCAGTAGTTCAGTGATGGGGCGTTGAAATCACCAGCCATGGTGATTTGGTCATAGTCCAAATCTCGTATCTCTGCGATAGTGCTGAGCAGTAGCTGATTGTGCTCTGCACCACAGGTGGGAGATCTGTAGATGCCACCCAGTAAGTGCTTGGTGCGGCCTACGGTGAAATGACACCATATGGAGTCTGGGAGTTCAATAAGTGGTGGGTCCGTTGCGCACACACATTTAAGTTGCCCATCAAAGTATACAGCAACTCCCCCCTTCCCTATTATCCCCATCTCTCCTGACCACAACCATATCACCTATACTGATTTCATTGTCAGAGATAGTGGGGTTTAGCCACGTTTCAGCGAGAATGATCACCTTCATTTGTAGGTGTGCTTGGAAATTTCGGAATTATTCTCAGAACTGCATCGCTCTAGTGTCACTGAAGCTTGTATTGAAGCCTCGGTTTGCTGCCTCCTTATAGTCCGGGGTCTGCTTTCACAGCATTGGATGTGTCCTCCCATTTTCCCTTGGGATCATACCACCTTTGAAGGGCTACGGATAACTGCTCCGGGGAGTTGAATGTGACACTTAGCAGCTTCGGAGGGCTGATCAGTGTGAGGTGGGCGGGGCGAGGTAGTCAGAGAACGGAGATTGCTCCAGAAGCGCCTAGGGCCATCTGAGATGACAGCCATCTCCATTGCTGTATGTCGTGCATGTGTTTTTCATAAGCAGTGCACGTTTCCAGCTCCGGAACATTGTGTACCACCATAGAGATGGAAGGAATCAGTTCCGGTGACTCCCTCGCCATTTGTCTGATAGCCCATGATCTGTCTTGTCTCACCCCTAATTTCGAACTTCTGTCCATGGCTAGTACCTGAGCCGTTAATAGCACTCTTTCGGCCTCTTAGGCAGAGTCCAGTGTAACCCTTAATGGGGGTGGCTTACCCTGAGGCGAGTGGACACCTCTGTGCAGCCTGCACAATTTTCCTGAACTAATGTTCAGACCTAATTTATTGCACAGGTTGGACCACCGTTCCTGACCAAACAGGGCCCGTTGTTCAAGCAAGCTATCCTTGCTCACATGTATGTTAAAGAGGATAAGAGAATTAGACCGACTAACCTCAGACTTGGGTTTGGCCTTTGCTTCCTGTATTTCTTTGCAGCGTCAGCAACTTCAGGCTTCATCAGGATCTGGCCAGCCTTTGTTGTGTTGTCAAGCTTTATAGTGGATGCAAGTGGTGCTTTTGTAATTCTATCTTCCCCTGGTGTGGGTGCAACCTTGTGAAAATTGGCATTTTGTTTTCCTGACAAATTTTTACCATGCTTTGAACTTTAACTCCTGTAATCCATAGGTAGATCATGGATAAGATTCATATATCGAAGCGCAAATTCTGTTTCAGGGAGGACTACGGTCCACAAGGTAATTTGCGCGCGCTTTGAAAATGGAAGTGGCATATTTTCATTTTGAAGTAACTTCTGTCTTTGTTGTTTAAATCGAATCAGAAGGTTTTTATTTCAACTTATTTATTCATATTTTGTGTTTTGGTTGATATTTACCTCACTTTTCATGTATATAAACTTGTGTTGTTTGAACAAAGTACACAGTTATAGGCCTGACTAAAACCATAGACGACCGGATAACCACTTTCCAGTGGACGGTGGGATGCAGTGTGACAACTGGTTTCACAAAGTTTACAATTTTTTGTCGTCAGTAGCCTATAAGAGATGTCGAAAGCCATCACCTATGTGCGTGTACAAATTTTGCAGTAACCCGTTGGGCGTCCTAATCGTAGATGCGTAGGACTTCTTATGTCCAAGAAATCGTTGAAAAATACAGTCAAAAAGCCTGCATCAGAAATCGACGCCAAGAATGGCGACTCAGGACTCAGTCTCAAAACTGAGACTGTATTACATCTTGAAGTGTCACGTACAAAAGAGGCACAGAGTGCCCAAAACCTACTGCAGCAAAGCGCAAAAAACAAAGAAAATCTGAAAGGACAAGTAGTGCCAGCATGGTAATACAAGCTCTTGAAATGACTACTCCAAAGCGTGTCTAGTGTACGACTGGCTTCTAGTTGAGGCGGAAATATATTGGAAGAAACTGACTCCCCTTGGTTGGTGCCAACAAGAAAAAAGCCGAATAAATGTACGGAAGGAACAATAACTGGGCCTACCAGCAAGGTCTCGATGGTTGTTAGTATAAACCTAACTGCAAAACCTAGGGTTTCTAGTTACGGTGTTATCGTCTGGAACTTAGAGTAATCTCAAACCACAGATCCAGCTGCCCGACATGCAGATGACCCGAAGGTCACATAGGAAAGGCCATCAGGATCGGAAAAGGAAACCTTGGTGCTACGGAAACTTCTCAACAACTACATGAGATAATAATAATTTTTTATTTCTGTAACAGAAACCGGCCATTTTTACAGGCATGAACATATGTACACTTATGAAAACTTATAGAATATATAATATGATTTGTTAATTTAGAAATAAGTTGAATACTGGTAAATGTGAGAGAAACATTTAAAATGAAGTGTACAAATAAGGAAATAGATATAGCGTCAAATCTAAACTGTGATTGAAAAAAATACATGTCAATTTCACGCGGGAATCATAAATGATTGCGTTAGTTGGGAAGGTAAGTAGCATTTCTGTACAGGTGCTGACGTGATACATAAGAAATGCAGAATAAACAATAATTATCAGTAAATCATTCAGAAAGAGTTTTAAAGTTTATTAAATTTTAAATTCACCTGTAAGTACATCATATTTGTGACATTTCCAGTTGTTTATGAGACCCACTTTGAACTTGTCAGCAGATTTTATAATACCGATGATCCCGTTATTCACCAGATGAGCTAGCAATATCGCGAATAAGTAGAGAATTGCAGCGCTGTATCAGTACCTTCGTTGAAAGCAGTATCTTTCAAAATAAAAGAAGACACAAGAAAACCGGCAGACAGGTGCAGAAGTATATAAAAGGTGTTAATAATTCAAAATATATAACAGGCATGGGGTTCATCATTTTTATTGTTTTTTTCAAGAAATATTATTTTCCCGATATTTTACAGTCTTTTCTGCGAACAATTAGTTTAAAGTGAAAGACAGGTGATAATTTCACCTACTTACGAGGTTTAAAAGGAGTTAAACACAAAAGTCAGAGTGCGTGAGCTATGTAAAAGAAAAGCGAGGGCCTAGTAATATATGTTTTTCTGAAGTATACAGTTCAGTGTTTTTCTGAAGTAGCGGACTCATACCATTTACTTTCATTCGAGAGTTTGCATTTAAACTTCGGCTCTAGGCAATTTTCAACTTCTATTTCTTTTTTTTCATTATTTTTTTTAGTTTTTACTTTTTTATTTATTCTCATTTTGCAGAAGCCATCTGAACTCAGGAGCCTTAGCAGTAGAGTGCTGTCCCACAGATAAGGGTGGTTCACATATGTCCCCACCATCACATCCGCTGACTAGCAGTCACCACCCTCCCATGACGACATTCTAGCACTAAGAAGCATGTTGTATGATACCAGCTGGGAAATTTTACTGAGGATAAGTTGGATGCTACTGTCTCTAATATAACCGATTATCTGAAGTTTTGTTTGGAAATTTGCTGTCCATATGAAACACTGTTTTCGAGATTTGACAGAATCTCTTCTGTGCAACTGAAAAAACTTAGAAGACTAAAAGGGAAGTTGTATAAGAATTGTGATAATACTGGTGTCCGTAAAATAAACACCCCTATAAAAATTGAAATAGAAAGGTTGAACAGACTATATAATGAAAACTTTTTATAATGTAAACATACTTCAAACATTTGGAAACTTTTCAATAAACTTACAAGTAAAAAACAAATGTCTGTTGATGCTTATTCTGATGTTAATGCTTTAAACAAATCATTTATCAAGAAACAAATTAATATGGTTGTACCTGATGTACCTAGTCAAGATAATGGTCATTTTCCCGGTTTTAAAGAAAAGGATGTACTATTATGTTTGAAATAATTAGATCCAACACTCAGCCTTGGTCCAGATGGTGTACCAAGCATTCGTCTTCAAAACTGTGCAGACATCTTGTGCCATCCTATTACTCAAATATTAAACGTTTTGGAGAACGAGACAAACAGGAGCACCATCCACGAAAACGCGTTCAAAATCAATGATAAAGGTTCAAAAATAAGGCTGTCAAAGTAGTTGACGATTGAACGATCAATTCATGGTTGTTTGCTCAAAACCAACTTCCCCAATTTTCGCGGAGGCATCAATACGACAGTCATCGTCTCATCGGTCGCTGTTCAGAAAGAAGTCAGTAGCAAACCGTCAGAAGTAATACTGTGATTTATTATTGTAATATTTGTTCACAGACCTTAGTTATAACAGTATTTATATGTTGGTGTAACAATAAAGAATCCTGGAGTCAACAACTGGTGTTTTGGTTTTTGTGTCCGTTATTACTAAGCGTTTCTGAGAAACTTCAAGGGACAGCGTGGGCCCGAGCGTAGCAAGAGCTGGGCATTAACGGTTTACGAGACGTGGCTGACAGTTTCTGACAGTAGAAACAGATTCTGGCGGATTCAGATAGTTGGTAAAAGTTTGGATAGTCACCGTTCATCTTTCCTGGTGCCGGTCAAGTCCTCTTTGAACAAGCAATATCTGGAACGTTTTTGGAATTGGGTCAAGTTCAACAATGCCTGGGTCAAAGAAGGGACAGAGTGTCTTGGATGCAAACAGGAAAGTAAGTCATGGTGACTTGTCTGTTAATTGTAACGATGTGTCTGATGTTAAGCATGACATGGTTGATGTTACTGTTTCGCCGTTCAGGGATAATAGGAACATCAAACTCCCTAAATTTGAACCACGGTGTTTCGATGGAAACCCGGCTGATTATTTACAATTTGTAAAGGAGTTTGAGATCATGCTGAGTAGTTTTTTATTAAGTGATGAATTGAAATTGATGTATTTGATGAGGTATTGCACTGGAGATGCTTCAAGAGCTATACAGTGCTGTAAGCTCATGCCCCCTAATGAGGGATACGCTGAGGCTATGAGCATATTACGTCAAAGGTTTGGAAGACCTTCAATGATTGTAAGGAACGTATACGAAGCTGTCAAAGGTAACGGCAGTCAACTTCAAGATGACTCCAAGGCACTTACTGAGTTTTTAGATAATCTTATGACTTATAAGAATACCTTGATTTCTATGAATTGCATGAGTGACCTCAACTCGAGCTCAGTCCTAGAGGTAATTGCGAGACGCCTACCTACTCGGCTGCAAAGGAAGTGGGTAAAAATAAGCTCTCGTATAGAGGAGGAGGGTATCGAGCCAAGGTTTGATGATATTCTGAGACTGGTGAAGGACAGTGTCAACCAGGCGATGGGCAAATTCGCCAGCATTTTGCATTCTAAGGTAGAACCTAAGGAACCAGTGAATATAAGGAAGGCATTTGTGGTGAAGTCTCAAGACACAACGAGAAAGGATGAGTGTATTGTTTGCCATAACATGCATCAATTGAGTGATTGTAATCGCTTTATCGCTATGTCACCCGTAGAAAGGTTAAAAATGGCAAAGCAGAAGCGGCTGTGTTTCAGTTGTTTAAAGATTGGGCATACAAAGTGGAATTGTAAGGCGACAAATAAAAGAAGTAGTGGTTTAACGGATATGCACCCACTTCTGAGAACAGTGAACGAACCTGGGAATTCGGTTAATTGTAATAGTATCTCTAGACCCCTTGACATCCCACAAGTTTTCTTAGGGGTATTACCAGTTAAGGTGAAAGGACCGAAATCTTCAGTAGAGACTTATGCATTGTTGGATAATGGTTCAGACGTTACATTGATAGATGCTGAACTGGCTGGTTGCTTGGGTATTAAAGGCCCAAAGCAACCCTTGGTTGTAAATACTTTCAATTCTGCGAAAACAGTAGTATGTGAGCGAGTGTCATTTCAGTTAGAATCCTTGGCTACTGGGGAGACCGTGGAAGTGGATACTGCTTACACTACCTCCAGTATGAAACTTGGCGAAGCTATAGTACCTAGTCGTGAAACGGTTGTCGGTAAGCCATACCTGTGTGACATACCTCTTCCAACACTGCAAGATGGAAGAGTGAGAGTACTCATTGGATGTAGTGTGCCAGAAGCTCACAAGGTATTAGAAGAGAGATTTGGAGGTAGAGATGATCTGTTTGCGACGAAAACACCACTGGGATGGACAGTGAGAGGACCTATACCCATAGTCCACATATCATCATTAGTTACAAACGATGGGGACAAACTAGAAACTATGATTAAAAATATGTATGACAAGGAGTTTTGTGACTGCGGTGTCCCAGGGAAGGGTCGTTCTGTAGAAGACTTAAAAGCAGTTAAAATAGCCGAGGACTCTTGTAAATACGAAAACGGGCGTTTCAGCGTTGGCCTACCATGGAGATTCAAAGATAGACAGTTGGTTTGTAATAGGAAAGTTGCTCTTAAGAGACTAATGGGTTTACAGAAGAAATTTCTGTCAGATGCAGAACTCTGGTCCAAATATAAGGAAGTCGTCGATAAACATATAATGAAGGGTTACGTTGAAAGACTAGTTGATCAGAGTGAGCCAGGGAAGTGGTATTTGCCCCATCATCCCGTCTTTAACCCGAGGAAGCCAGGTAAACTCCGTGTGGTGTTTGATTGTTCTGCGAAACATGAAGGAGTCTCTTTAAATGATAATCTGTATAGTGGCCCAGATTGCGTGAGCTCATTAGTGGGACTGCTATTGAGATTCAGAAAGTTTACAGTTGCTGTCGCGGCGGATATTGAGGAAATGTTCCTACAGGTGAAGGTGCCAGAGAGTGACAGAGATCACTTGAGGTTTTTGTGGTTTGATGACGGTCCTTGTGGTAAGGTGTCAGAATATAGGATGACAGTGCATCCATTTGGTGCCACGTCCTCCCCGTTTTGTGCTAATTTTGCTCTACGAAAGGCAGTGTCCACATTTGGTTCTAATGATTTGCTGGACGTCATAGATTGTTGCTTCTACGTGGATGATTGTTTAGCCTCCTTCGATGATGATAAGTCTGCAGTTAGATTTGCAACAAGCATTACTGAAGTGTTAGCTAAGGCCGGCTTTCGTCTAACTAAGTGGGTCTCGAACAGCCTAGACGTTTTGAAGCATATAGATCCAGAAGACAGAGCACCTACCGTACGAGATTTGCCTGTTGATACTCTACCAGTTGAACGCACATTAGGTATGCGATGGGATGTGAACTCTGATACCTTTGGATTTAGTGTTGGTGATATTGATAAGCCAGTTACTCGGAGAGGTGTGCTCTCTGTGTTGTCGTCCGTGTTTGACCCACTTGGATTAGTAGCACCTTATCTACTTCCGGCTAGGAGGTTATTTCAAGAGACATGCAGGAAAGGGTTACAGTGGGATGAACCATTAAGTGAGAGGCAGAGAGAAGAGTGGAAGGGGTGGGTTAACAGTTTAAGAATGCTGAATCTACATTCCGTCTCACGTCCACTTAAGCCGTCGAGAAATCATGATATAATTGACTTCCATGTTTTTTCTGATGCCTCTGAGGTTGGATTTGGTGCAGCCGTATACATCAGAACCACCTTAAGGAATGATATAGATGTTAGCCTGGTGATGGGTAAATCTAGAGTTGCACCTCTAAAGACGGTTTCGATTCCGAGATTAGAACTTAATGCAGCCTTACTAGCTGCGCAGTTATTCACAACGGTGTGTAAAGAGTTGGATTACCCCAAGCATCCCGTAACGTTTTGGACTGATTCGATGTCTGTGATATATTATATACGCAACGAGTCAGCAAGATATGCATGTTTTGTAGCTAACAGAGTATCTCAAATTCGTGAACTAACAACTGTTGAGCAGTGGAGGTACGTACCGTCTGGAAAAAATCCAGCTGATCTAGCCTCGCGAGGAGTTATTGATATGAATGTGGTTAAAAATAAGTGGTGGAAAGGTCCAGAGTTCTTGCTAAGGGCTGATAGTATGTGGCCTCGTAGAGAAGATGAACCACCGATAAACGAGTGTGCCTTGGAGTTGAAGACAAGTGTCAGTTTAACATCTACTCAAGAAAGACATTCAGGTTTACATCCACTTTTTAAATATTATTCTTCTTGGTACAAACTACTGAAAGCTGTTGCGTGGTTGACACGATATGTTACGTATTTAAAGGTCATGCATCTTGCGGGATACGAAAATATGAATGTGGGGCCTTTGAGAGTCGAAGATATTAGAAATGCAGAGTTAGCGATTTTGAGGGCTGCTCAGTGGGAAGCGTGGGGTGAGATTGCCAAGGAGGATAGTCCCGATTTCGCAGATTTCAAGGTGCGGTTAGATAGATTATCTCCGATAGTTTCCGAAGGGATCGCTAGAGTTGGTGGACGTCTACAAATGTTAGAATCGTCATATGAGACCCGTCATCCGGCTTTATTACCTTGCTACCATCCAGTCACTGATCTCATTATAAGACACTACCATGTTCTTGAAGGTCATTTGGGTACTTCGCAAGTACTATCAAGTATTCGATGTAAGTTCTGGATAGTGAAGGGAGGTACTGCTGTCCGTAAAATAATTGATAAGTGCATGGAATGTAAACTCCGAAATGCTCGTCCAGTACAGCAGATGATGGCACCACTCCCAGCGTGGCAAGCTTCTGAAGGGAATTATCCATTTGAGTACGTTGGGGTGGATTTGTTCGGACCTTTTGTAGTGAAGAGAGGCAGAACCCTATGTAAAAGATATGGCTGTTTATTCACCTGTTTGAAAATGAGAGCTGTGCATATTGAGATGGTTCATACGCTAACTACTGATTCATTCGTGCTAGCATTACATAGATTTATAAATCGCCGGGGTGTACCGAAGATGATGTTCAGCGACAGAGGGACTAATTTTGTTGGCTGTCACGCCGAGCTTAAAGAGTACTTCGAAGGTCCCAAACGAGAGTTCAGGAAGAGTTACTGAAAAGGAACATCGAGTGGCACTTCAACCCACCACATGCCAGCCATAGAGGCGGGCTATGGGAAAGACTTATAGGAATTATCAAGCGTATTTTAAGCTCCATAATTAAAAACCAGAGTTTGAATGACGAAACGCTGGAGACATTTTTTTGTGAAGCTGAACGAATATTAAATGACCGGCCGTTATCACCTGTGAGGGACGACGTCAAGGATTTTGATGTGTTAACCCCAAATAAATTATTGTTATTGAGAGGCAACCCTGGCATAGAGGACTCAAGCGGGGA
Source organism: Trichobilharzia regenti (assembly GCA_944472135.2). Classification (NCBI taxonomy): domain Eukaryota; kingdom Metazoa; phylum Platyhelminthes; class Trematoda; order Strigeidida; family Schistosomatidae; genus Trichobilharzia; species Trichobilharzia regenti. Next base: position 64,121,837 of record OX235265.1, on the reverse strand, counting down.
AGGAATACCTACGATTAAAAGATGGAAACAAGCCAGGCACATGAAAGATATATTTTGGAAAAGATGGTTAAAGGAGTATGTTCTAACACTGCAAACCAGAGACAAGTGGAAAAAGTTGTGCCGAAACTTAAAGGTTGGTGACATAGTATTAGTAGCAGATAAATGTGCCACAGGTAGGTGGCCTTTGGGAGTGGTAGTAAGGCTAATCTGTAGTGGTGATGGATTGGTGAGGACGGTTGAGGTGAGAACAAGTTGTGGCATGTTGGTGCGAGATATTAGAAAACTGTGTCTACTGGAAGGTGCTGAGAGTAGAGAGTCGGAGGATGAAACACTAGACGATTTTCCAACCTAGAGCGTCAACCTGAGAAGGGTTGTAGGCGTACTGCTGTAAGTCCTACAATTCTTCAAGGATGTAGGCGTACTGGTGTAAGTCCTACAGTTCTTCCAAGGGTAGCGCATCAATGAGCAGTCCAATGTGCTCGGTGTGTGATTTTGTACATATGTTCATATTGCATATACTGAATTGATATCATCTGTCATCTAGCTGTTGGTAATTCTGTTTGTGTCCGGACGACTTCCACTTGTATCATCAACCTGAGAAGGAATGTAGGCGTACTGCTGTAAGTCCTACAGTTCTTCAAGGGTAGTTTGTCGTGCCAGAATCCACAACATTTGATGTAGTGATTGTACATTTGTTTGTGTTAAATAATTGTGTGAGTTCCAATTATTGTAATTGTTGGTTAATCTTGTTTGTGTCCGGACATTCCACAACTTACAATCGTCAACCTTTGAAGGGTTGCAGGCGTACTGGTGTAAGTCCTGCAATTCTTCAAAGGAATTCCGTCAAGATATGATCCGCGAGTTTGTGTGTACTGTTTGTATATACGTGTGGTGTGTCATAGCAATTGGTGTTTTTGGATTCATTGTGCCTACTCGTTGTTTTCGTATCTTGTTTTTATTGCATAATTTTGTTAAATTGTTCGTCGTGATTACTTCTGAAGTTGTTTCGAGTCTTCTACATCCGTGAATGAATTGATTGATGTTAAGGACAGCAGATGGGTCGTATACGCCGGGGAGGCTAGGCTATTGCTGAGAATGAAATGCATACGGAGATAATTGTTAGGTGCGGTCCCACACACCGGGGAGAAAGAGTGTAAACGACTGAGGCTCGCATGCGTCACCGTTACTAGAACTGAGGCAGAATGAGTGACGAGCGATTGCAGTGGTAATTGGTAGCGAGTAGATAAGAGGATGTGCGTGGAGTATCATGAGTTGGTGCTATGGTCACGCTGCTTTCTGCAAGAGTCATTCTAGCGAGTGGCGATTGTGTTGCAAGATGTCAAGAGGAGGTCTCTGTCTAGAAGGCGCAGGTCGTCAGCGATGTGTGAGATTGTGCTGTGGGTATGCTTGTGGTGTGTTGGCTTTTCTGTTTGTTTTCCATTTCAGCTCTGTCCGTGTGACCCAGGTTCTCGCAGTGGCATCCAAGTCAACGCGTATTGGTCGTGAAGGAAAAAAGGGTTGGATCCATTTTTTGCCCGGGAGTGTCAATGTAGTTGAAGAATGAACGATCAATTCATGGTTGTTTGCTCGAAACCAACTTCCCCAATTTTCGCGGAGGCATCAATACGACAGTCATCGTCTCATCGGTCGCTGTTCAGAAAGAAGTCAGTAGCAAACCGTCAGAAGTAATATTGTGATTTATTATTGTAATACTTGTTCACAGACCTTAGTTATAACAGTATTTATATGTTGGTGTAACAATAAAGAATCCTGGAGTCAACAACTGGTGTTTTGGTTTTTGTGTCCGTTATTACTAAGCGTTTCTGAGAAACTTCAAGTGACAGCGTGAGCCCGAGCATAGCAAGAGCTGGGCACTAACGGTTTACGAGACGTGGCTGACAGTTAGATTTTAAGGGAAGGAAATGAAATACGTTTAGAATGAAGATAAGATTTAGGGATGATAAGAAAGGGGTTGGAAATATAAACAAGGAGTTGTGTAGAAGACTTTAGTTGGTTATGTCTTAATAGGCCAAGGGAGGCATAATGGCTGTACGATCTTCTTTTGAATGCATAGTTTATGTTTAATAGTTCGAACGCCTATCACCTCAGCTGTGTGCAGTAGACAAATACGAAGTCTACTGGAAAGATTCGGTGGTATACGATGAATTACTTTGATAGCTCTCGTTTTCTCGACCACATGACCACTATCAATTAAATGTGACAGAATTGAGTTACGGATTGTTTTTTTCCGTCCTTTGCCAAACCACGATGGGAGATGTTCACTAACACATCGGCTAAGCTGCCTAGTAGTACGCCCAACATAACTGTCACCTCAGGTGCAGTTGAACTGATAAATACACATAGATGTGGCAAAACTATCAAGCTTATCATTCGTTTGCGTCCCAGTTATTCGTCGGCTAGAGAATGACAAACATAGGTGTCCTGCGTAAAATGGTCCACGTATACTTCTTGAAAGTCTTTGGAATAGAATCTCACTTGATAAGTCACCAGTAAATTGTAACTTAATAAATAGAGGTTTCTTGTGTGCAGTCAGAGTCTCAGGTATTTTCTCTGATGTTTTCATAAGTTTCTTTATGAAACTACTCGGATAACCCATCTCCATCAAGGAATCGTTAATATGTTCAAATTCCTTTTGTAAGACGTCATCCGTACATATCTTCTTTGCTCTGCTCGCGAGATATTTTACAACATTTCTTTTATTTTAAAGGGCACGTAACTAAGGAGGTGTGTGTATTGCCCTGTGAATGTGCTTTTTCTGTACACACCTTTCCCAAGTGACCCATCTTTTAGCAAGACATCCAGGAAATGTAGTTTACTCTCCTACTCCTCTTCAAAAGTAAAGGTAAGCGAAGGGTGGACGTTGTTGAATTTAAGCAAAAATTCGTCTATGTTAACACTCTCATCAGCTAAGATAAATGTATCATCGACATATCGGCAATACATATCCAACTCCTTGATGATTTTCAGTTGATGATTTACCTCAGGAATTACGATTGATGTTCATTGAATATGTTATTAACGTAACAGTAAACAGAAGCAACAATAAAAGAATTAGTCTTGTCAAATCTCTCGAAAAGCAAAAGCTAGAAAGGAAATTTCTGTCAGGTCCGGGCCGGTATGTTCACAATTTTTCCAGTGTCGTGCTTAATAATTTTTAACTAGAGGTGTTGTCCCTAGGTCCTAAATTTAGTTGATCAATTAGACACTGATATACAGTTTGAAAATTTGTATTCTCAAACGTCAGATCTTACCCCATCGTCGGACGATGAACTAACTAGGTTCAAAAAGACGCTAGTGGACAGCTGCCAGCAATACAAGAATAGTAAACATTCAGTAAATAGTGTTTTATCTAAACAACACGGAGAAGCTCTAAGGGAACTTAGAAGCAACGAAATATTAATTATTAGCAAGATGAATAAAGGTGATGGTATAGTTTTACTGGACAAAAGCAATTATGTTGAGAAAACGGAAGGTATTCAAGAGTTGATTTGTAGGGTTTTGATTGGTTTCAGGATTTCATCATGAGCTGACATTGCTTAGAGAACCATTGGAAAACCTGGGAGTACTGGACAGCTGTTTCATCCTAGTTTGGGACTCTTCAGAAGTACGCACCCATCGGGATTGGAAGGTATTTTGAGTGATCAAACTAATTTCCAGTCGCTTGGAGTTTCCAAACACCTCAATGTAAGAGCTGAGAAACTAATGACCTACTCCCTCAAAAAACTGAACCAAATAGGAGTATTATCATCAACCACGTATGGCCTAATTATAGTTAAAAACAGAGTTACTTGACTTAAACTTTATCTGTTTCTAAAACATAAAATAAGGCATACAGTTACACCAAGAAAAGCGAAAAATCCGTTGTCACTCAAGAAAAGACAAAAACATACCGAACAGTATTGAAGGCACAGACAAAATGAACAGTTAATTAATTACATATACGCACAATAGGGTGACAGGAAATAAAGAACGTTCGAGGTCGCATCACTTGGTAAGAGTTACATTCAATTAGCCAATAATCGCGACAAAAGGGTCACATAATATCGATTAGGTGTCCGTCAATCTGTCTATTTTTCTGTCGCGATTAACACTCCCCGTGAACGATCACCACGTTGACTTGTCGTATCTGGAACCTTCAAATTGTCTGCTTCCTCCAACAAGCATACGCTTCTCGTATCCCGTTCGACTTCTTGAGCCGCAGTTTTCAAACGCACTGTCCTCACGCGGTCATCTTCGTCATAGTACACCTGCTTAACTATAGCCACTGGCCAGAGACCTATCTGTGTGTCAGTACTGTTAACTAAGGAGGGAGGGTGGCGCTAGCTGATCAGTAGATATGGTGGTGGTCACTAAGGTGAATCACCCCATTCTGCAGGAACAGCAATATGAAATTTGACGGCTCGAGATATTTCTGATATTTATGACGGCTTAGATCTTTATCTTGAAAAAGATAATAATGAACGCCCGGACAGATCATGCTTCTGCCTCTAAATATATACAATTCACTTAACCTACTGTTGAAATGCGACCAAGTGGGCTCTGCACAGATTTACGGGGCATCTTATAAATTAGATTGCTGTCCATTGTCAGATCTATGAATACCACTTCACAATGTCTTATCTCATTCATTTTCTAATAACGTCTTTACTCGATCCTCGTTACATTCCATTAAACCTAACATTTTATAGCTCTATATGAATTTGATTGGACTTATTATATTCCTATTCTCTGTAGGGTACGGTTGTGCAACAAATGCACATAAAGGTATAAAATAAAATAATTGGCATGAGGATAAGTGTATAAAAACTAAAAGTGGACATCAGGATAGTAAGAACTATATAGATGGTATTATACATTGGAAACGAACGTTGTCAGCCTAAGGAGTTTCCTTTATTAATGCATTTATTACTGATACTTGCACTTAACTTTTTCATTACACCTTATTGATTCACTTTAGCACTTTAAATTTTATAAAATAGCTGTCTATGTAGTTGAAGATTGAACGATCAATTCATGGTTGTTTGCTCAAAACCAACTTCCCCAATTTTCGCGGAGGCATCAATACGACAGTCATCGTCTCATCGGTCGCTGTTCAGAAAGAAGTCAGTAGCAAACCGTCAGATGTAATACTGTGATTTATTATTGTAATATTTGTTCACAGACCTTAGTTATAACAGTATTTATATGTTGGTGTAACAATAAAGAATCCTGGAGTCAACAACTGGTGTTTTGGTTTTTGTGTCCGTTATTACTAAGCGTTTCTGAGAAACTTCAAGTGACAGCGTGAGCCCGAGCATAGCAAGAGCTGGGCACTAACGGTTTACTTGACGTGGCTGACAACAGCTTTCAATCCCTTGTAAACGTTGTACTTACCTCAATATTGGTTGGTTATCGTATGCCTGCAACCACGAGATGAAAACTAAACGAAATCAATTTTCCTGCGCAACCTGGAGGACAACTGTACAATTCAATAGCTATACGGCCTGGTTCAGACAATGAGTGTAATTAGATATATATATATATATCGAATATTTAACTGTTGAAACACTATTAACTTGTAGACAATTTAAGATTTGACATTATAACATACCTGATCATGCCTGTAAAAATGGCATGCATTTCCATGTAAATTTATATGTTTATATGAGAATACACTAACGAGGACGAGGTCACCAGGCTGTGAGTTACGCTTAATGTCTAACCATTTAGATCTCGCTCGCAGCAGCGGAAGATATTCGCGTAACCATCTATGCCAGAACAATTCTGCCAAATGTTGTGGAATTAGTTGATTATAGTGTTGGAAGAAAGCGCATCCATCTTTAGCATTCGCTTTACCTTTGTAGTATTGTAATTTTCTTAAGAATTCACCAATTACTGAACGATTCTCAGTTAAAAGCCTTTTACGACTAAAGAAAATACACAAATCTGGTGCATCGTCCTCAGCGACTACTTCATCTGTAATAATAATAATATATTTCTTCCTGTTCATGCAGAAACATACCAATTGTACGGGCATGGATAAGTTGTTATATAAATTACACATAATTTCATGTATGATGAATTTACAGTTTGGTTGTTCTTTCTGACATTAGAGTCTGTCGGAACAGTCTGCTATAAAGTCTGTGATATATAGATATATAGAGATATAAATATAGAAATATATATATATATATAGAGAAATATTGTCTTCGCATTAACAAAATACCCAGACGTCACATGAATATAATACAGATATCTGGGAAAAAAGCTTGAAGTCAATTCTCCTATATAACTTTGTTGTGAACAGCACCCTCGGCTTAAAGTTTATTGATGTATTATGTTGAGATCAGTGATATATTTATCCCATTTTTCAGCAATCTTATCGTAGTTTTACAACAGAAAAGAAATTTGATCGTGGATGCCAAAACTAGATAAGGTCATGTTCATTTGTTTTACTGCATCAAATGGTGCCGAGGTCGATTCCAGAACACTTCATTGAAAGAGGCTACAGTCAGTTTCTAGGTCATGATGAGTTCCTGCGCCGGCTAGTTATATGTTTTCGTGAATTCATTTTCCATTGAATTTTAAGGGTTTTTCTGGATGTTTTGCTCATTTTGCAGTGTGTAGGTCAGTTTTTGTCACTGGGTGCTACTATTTGGCATATTTTTAGCCTGAAGTTCACAGTTATTATGTTGGTAGTCAAAGATTATTGTAAACCTGCAATCATTGAGCTAATTAACGTATACTATGCTAACATAGTAACATAGACTATGCTAGTAATAGTAACATTAAACTCCCTTACTGTTTTGCCATTGTTTGACAGTGAAACTGTGCGCTGATATTTCAGCATGTGTGGCAGTAAATCGAACCTACTGGGTCTGCTTATCAACTTTGTTCCAGCCCTCACAGGACATATTGAGCATGGACTAGCGTTACTCCATAGCGGAAAGTTTTGATTCAGCACGCAGCTGTCTTTTTAAGCACGACCTATGTCATTTCAGAACATAGTGGGTAAATATGTTCTTCAGTTACCATAAAAAGGCATTATCGAGGAATAAGTTAGAATAAATTTAGAATTGTTTTAAGCTTGGTGGTGCTGCGGTCTAAGTGATAAATCGTACTAATCACCGTTATTCAGGATATGCTATGAACCGGAAATCCTCAGCTGAAAAACGTATGAATAAGACACAGATCGGTGTAATTTATAACTGACTCCAAATTGCTTTCATCACGAAATAATCAACCAAGGTATGCTTTAAACTGTCGCTCTCAGCCGTTTGAAAGGAAATTTACTTGATTTATGCTGACCTAGTATGCACAAATCCCACTTTTTTTTTTTTTTACGACTTAAAAAAGTAGATTAGTTAATACATACATTTATCTATATGTACTAATTAAGGACACATTAAATTTTTAGAAATTGTAGTTAAATTATATTCGCCTAGTAATAAAAAATGCATACATCCTATTTTGGACTTAAAATAAATGCATCAAAATTATTGTTGATTTATATTCACTTTCTGGACATTCTCATACATCTCAATATACTTTAAACATCAACAATGCATCCAAATAGCGTGTGACTGTCACACTACACTCACACCAAAAAAATTAACACGCCATTATATTATGGTAAGGTAAGCCCGAAATTTTACTGACTGTAAATTTCCGTGTAAAAATAAAGAGATTGGCGCTTTAATTTATATTTTAGACCAATAAAAAGCCAGCTAGCCAACAGCCAATAAAAAACTGCCTATATCTATTTTCCACTTCATTTGCGCCATTTGTGTCTGCATGGCGTACTGTACACGTAAGTTCAGCAAAATGTTGAAAACTGTTTGCAAACCAGTTGCTTCTTCATTTCACATCATGAATACTGGTTTAGAGAATGTCCACCAGTGTCTTCAAATGGTAGAATTGGATCGTTCATGGAATTTGAGTGGTTATGAGTTAAATGGTTTGGAATCAATCTTCATTTCAGTTTAGCTGCAGGGTTGTTCGACCTCGACCAGAATATCATCAAACTTTGGCTCAGTACCTTCATCCTCTATACGGGAGCTTATTTTCACCCACTTCCTTTGCAGTCGAGTAGGTAGGCGTCTCGCTATTACTTCTCAAACAAAACTCGAGTTGAGTTCACTCACGCAATTCATCGAAATCAATCAATCATCAGATTACCCAAAAACTCAGTGAGTGCCTTGGAGTCATCTTGAAGTTGACTGCCGTTACCTTTGATAGCTTCGTATACGTTCCTTACAATCATCGAAGGTCTTTTGAATCCTTGATGCAGTATACTCGTAGCCTCAGAGTATCGTTCGTTAGGGGGCATGAACTCACAGCACTGTATAGCTCTTGTAGCAACCCCAGTGCAGTACCTCATCGAATACATTAACTTCATTTCATCATTTAATAAAAGGCCACTCAGCATGATCTCAAACTCCTTTACAAATTGTAAATAATCAGCTGGGTTTCCGTCGAAACACCGAGGTTCAAATTTAGGCCAATTATCCCTAGACTGCGAAGCATGGACAACAGACTCATCATGCTGAGCATCATACATATCATTGCAGTTAACAAGCAACTCAACATCACTTAGTTTCCTGTTTGCTTCCAAGACGCTTTGTCCCTCCTTTTGACCCAGGCACCATTGAACTTGACGAAAAGTTCCAGATACCGTTTGTTCAAAGAATACTCCCAGACACTCACTGAGTTTTTAGATAATTTGCTAATTTACAAGAATGGAATGATTTCGATGAATCACATGAGTGACCTCAACTCGATATCTATGGTCGGCCTGCGAATTTTGGGCTACCGATATCCACGCTGAAAATTCCATACTTGTACCAAAAATACGGTGTGGAATCAAGCTGTAAATCAAAAATTAAAAAATAAAATAAAAATACTCGACTGCAAAGGAAGTGGGTGAAGGTAAGCTCCCGTATGGAGGATGAGGGTATCGAGCCAAAGTTTGATGATATTCTGAAACTGGTAAATACTAGTGTCAATCAATCTATGAGCAAGTTCGCCAGTCTATTACATCTCACCCCTAGGATAGAGCAGTCTGAGGGTAAAATGCAATCATTGATGACGAGTAGGCCTCAGAGAGGTGGATATCGAGAAGGCTCCATGATGTATAGTAATGCATATAGACCTAGTGAGTGTAACAGGTTTCGTAGTACATCCTCAACAGATAAGTTACAAGATGCAAGAGAAACACGGTTGTGGTTTACACGTTTGCAAGAAGTGCATACAGAAGTGAACTGTGAATCAGTGAGCAAGTTTAGTGATAAGCTAAATGTAAACTCCAGGTCTGACTCCGAATTGTGTGACGATAACGGTGCTGTGAAGAAGTCTGTAGTTGCAACTGGTAAGCCATTGTTGAATAGAGTGTCGCAGAATAGAGTTACTGCTTCAGAGTGGAGTTCTGACTCCAAAAGTTTACAAAGTATAACTAGTCAGAGTGAAGATATAAAACCTTTTAGGATTTGCGAGGAGGAACCAAAATTGTCTACTTCTGTTATTAAAGAGTTCGCAAATGATGAAGCTGACGGTAAAGTGAATATTTGTGATAATGATCATGATAGTACAGATTTGTCTTTGGTTGATCATGATGAAATGGAAGAAATGCCTACTACCGCTAAGTTAAATAAAGGTTCTGTAGAACTTGAACGTGAAGTAGAAATAAATGCAGATGCAGTTGCAGAAGGCATGCATACTTGTGAGACCGTCAGTGTGATTGATCAGCATGTATCCCACCTATCATCAGATGATAGTGCTAAACCCGAACTAGTAGTGAAAGACAGCAGTGGTGGTAATCTTGCAGTTGGACAACTATCTGAAAGCGGAAAAAGAACAGCTTCTGATCCACCGCTAATTTCATCACCTTGTGTCACTCAGTCATCGTTGGTGTTTTCATCCACAATGAAAAAGACGCCCATCAACTCAAGTATCTTGTGCAATGACTATGGTAGTATCAGTTCGTTTGAAAGGACGAATATCAATGGTCAGTTTAGTGAGGATAAGCCAAGTGTAAACGAGAGAGTAATTGTTAAATTGACTTGCACGAATAAAGGCATTTCTAGTTTCAAGTTACTATTTGAATGTTATTATCTTTGGTGTAAATTACTCTGTTTCTACACTTGGATGATGAGATATGTCGTGTGTTTGTTGATCATCTATATTCTACGATACAATGATATGAGCGTGTTACCGTTCAGATTTGAGGATATAGCTGATAGAGGGAAGTTAGCAAATGAACTCTGCGACGATTTTCCAACCTACGGCGTCAACCTGAGAAGGGTTGTAGGCGTACTGGTGTAAGTCCTACAGTTCTTCCAAGGGTAGCGCATCAATGAGCAGTCCAATGTGCTCGGTGTGTGATTTTGTACATATGTTCATATTGCATATACTGAATTGATATCATCTGTCATCTAGCTGTTGGTAATTCTGTTTGTGTCCGGACGACTTCCACTTGTATCATCAACCTGAGAAGGAATGTAGGCGTACTGCTGTAAGTCCTACAGTTCTTCAAGGGTAGTTTGTCGTGCCAGAATCCACAACATTTGATGTAGTGATTGTACATATGTTTGTGTTAAATAATTGTGTGAGTTCCAATTATTGTAATTGTTGGTTAATCTTGTTTGTGTCCGGACATTCCACAACTTACAATCGTCAACCTTTGAAGGTTTGTAGGCGTACTGGTGTAAGTCCTGCAATTCTTCAAAGGAATTCCACCAAGGCATGATCGGCGAGGTTGTTTGTACAATTTGTATATACGTGTGGTGTGTCATAGCAATTGGTGTATTTTGGATTCATTGTGTTTACTTGTTGTTTTCGTATCTTGCTGTTATTGCGTAATTTTGTTAAATTGTTCGTCGTGATTACTTCTGAAGTTGTTTCGAGTCTTCTACATCCGTGAATGAATTGATTGATGTTAAGGACAGCAGATGGGTCGTATACGCCGGGGAGGCTAGGCTATTGCTGAGAATGAAATGCATACGGAGATAATTGTTAGGTGCGGTCCGACACGCCGGGGAGAAAGAGTGTAAACGACTGAGGCTCGCATGCGTCACCGCTACTAGAACTGAGGCAGAATGAGTGACAAGCGATTTCAGTGGTAATTGGTAATGAGTAGATAAGAGGATGTGCTTAGCGTATCGTGAGGTGCTACCATGGTCACGCTGCTTTCTGCAAGAGTCATTCTAGCGAGTGGCGATTGTGTTGCAAGATGTCAAGAGGAGGTCTCTGTCTAGAGGCGCAGGTCGTCAGCGATGTGTGAGATTGTGCTGTGGGTATGCTTGTGGTGTGTTGGCTTTTCTGTTTGTTTTCCATTTCAGCTCTGTCCGTGTGACCCAGGTTCTCGCAGTGGCATCCAAGTCAACGCGTATTGGTCGTGAAGGAAAAAAGGGTTGGATCCATTTTTTGCCCGGGAGTGTCAATGTAGTTGAAGAATGAACGATCAATTCATGGTTGTTTGCTCGAAACCAACTTCCCCAATTTTCGCGGAGGCATCAATACGACAGTCATCGTCTCATCGGTCGCTGTTCAGAAAGAAGAGTGAAACATCGTCAGAAGTAATATAACGATTTATTATTGTAATATTTGTTTACAGACCTTAGTTCGCTTATTCTTTTTATATGTTGGTGTAACAATAAACAAATATCAAGCGGCAGATCGGTGTTTTGGTTTTAGCGTGCGTTATAACTAAGCGTTTCTGAATTCTTCGAAGAACAGCGTGGGCCCGAGCGTAGCGAGAGCTGGGCATTAACGGTTTATGAGACGTGATTGGCATGGGTTTTAGCAAACAACTATGAATTGATCGTTCAATCTCCAACTACATTGACAACATCGCTTGCTACTGCTAGTAATATCATCGAAAACTTTCCACATGCCGATAGGAGATTCTCATGATAAGAGTGTTCGGTTATAGATAGCATTAAGATTTTTGATTTTAGATTTGATTCGAGCATTGATCTTCTTAAATCCTGACTTATCTTTGGGTTTATATAATATTTCTTTTTGCCTGCAAAGTTGTTTGAGATCAGGAGACGAGGCATTTGAATAGTGTTTTTTTGGGACAGCACATGTCAAGGCAGAACTTAAGATAATCCGTTATATTGGTGATTGAGTCATCTAATGTACTTTTATAGAATAAATCCCAGTTAGTATTTTTTAACATGCATCTTAGATTGAGTAGGTTGTCAGATGTGTAGCATCTTTGTTGTGCTTTCATAGACAGGTGTGAGAAGACTGTGTTTTGCTGTATATTCTTGGTAAAACACGGACAACACAGTGATCGGGGTCAAGTATTGGTGAACGTCTGTGTTTCATATACTCCTTCGTCATTAGTAAAAACTAGATCGAGTGTTTTGTCAAGCCGAGTGGGACATTTGACTATGTTTGTGTGACCAAGTGCTTCAAGGAAGGAGCAATCAGATGATTTGAAATCCCCAGTAATAACGGATGGAGAGTTGCCGAAGTTGGCAGCGGCAAACGTGGTAAATTCGTCAGCAAAATTAGATAGACCAGATGTTGAGCGACTAGGAGAAATGTACATGTTTGTAACAAAGATGTGTTTATATTTGGTGAGATGTTTGGGACGACATTTGACAGTAATACAGTCAATGAAGTCATTTGAGAAGGAGAAGCAGACATAATTTGAAACAGACCATTTGGAGGGAATAAAAGTTGCAACTTCACCAGCATTTTTCTTACTACAACATTGACGGTCTTGTCGAAATAAAATAAAGTTCTTTAGTGAGATAAGATTGTCATCATACAGTTCGTGTAACCACGTTTCTTGGAATGTGATTATGGCAGTATTATGATAAGTGTCGGTGGACATCGGAGATTGTGGGTACATTATCTTGTTTGGCAGAGAGCGGCAGATTGTGTTCATTATGACAGGAACCGTAGTTAAGTGTATTGGTGTACCTTTGAGAGCTCTTTGCCAACCACTTCGACGTTTCCTCATTGATATCACTGGAATATGAAAGTCATATGGTCGTAAATGATGAGGATAAATGTATTAAAACCAAAATTGGACATCATGATAGTACGAGGTATATGTGTTGCATTAAACATTGCAAATGAACGTTGTCAGCCTAGGGAGTTTTCTTTTTTTAATGCATTTATTAATGATACTTGCACTTACCTATTTCATTACAATTTAATGATTCACCTCAGCAGTTTTACTTTTCTAAAACAGCTTTCAATCCCTTGTAAACGTTGTACTTACCTCAATATTGGTTGGTTATCGTATGCCGACAACCACGGGATGAAAACGAAACGAAGTCGATTTTCGCGCTCAACCTGGAGGACAATTGTACAATTCAATAACTATACAGCCTAGTTCAGACAATGTGTATTTATATATATATCAAATATTTAACTGTTGAAACATTATTAACTTGTAGACAATCTACGATTTGATATTATATCATACTTGATCGTGCCTGTAAAAATGGCATGCATTTTCATGTAAATTTATATGTTTATATGAGAATATACATTATTATTATTATTATTATTATTAACCAAGTCACGAGAGTAAATGATTCTGTTAGAATTCATATTTAGGTGATAAATAAATGTTAGTAGACGGTAGACTGGATGCAATATGTAGATATTGTAGTAGCCGGCCCAAAAATTCGAACAGGTCGCCAAGGTCTGAGATTTTAGATCACGCTTCATACATCAGCAGGCTTATAAACGCAATGCGTTCAGTTAAACCTGTTCCCCTTCGTCCACAGTCCATTGATGTTTTTGTTCACCCACGTCTAAAAACTTCAACACATGTATTTGTTCGTCGTGACTCTGTGCGTAGACCTCTGGAACCCCCATACGACGGACCATATAAAGTAATTAAACGTTCGGATAAATTCTTTGTCTTAAACAAAAAAGGCCGCGTGGATACCGTCAGTATTGACCGTCTGAAACAGGCTCACTTGAAAGGGAATCCTATTAGCATAGAGCTGAGCGTACCCCATAATCAACAAGTAACCGAAGATCGTTTAGTCCTCATAGAAGTCACTAGCACGACGACAGCTACCGAACCTTCTGTCGAGCCCCTTAAGAAAACCCGTCCTGGACGTGCCCTAAGGTTCCCAGAATACCTTCACACCTGTATTACATAACTAAGTCGTGTGATTAATCCAAATGGTGCGTTGGTGGCACAGTGGTTAGGACTCTCGCCGACCATGCACATGGTTCGAGGTTCGATCCCCTGCCGACGCACACCTGATATTTATGGTCGACCTGCAAAATTTGGGCTACCGATATCCATGCTGAAAATTCCATACTTGTACCAAAAATACAGTGTGGAATCAAGCTGTAATCGAAAATAAAGAAAATAAAAAATTTATGGTACCAGTTATTTTTTTCTTTTCGAACGCATCAATTTTTTATATGGAGCATCACTAAACACAAATAAAATTTTCTTTAGCAGCACATGTCACATGCACCAAAAAATTTAGATGAATACTTTTTCGATGTTACAAACTTTGCCTTATTTCACTGTATGGTAAATGCACGTCATTTTTGAAAAAACGCAGATTTGGTACATTTTCCTCAACAAGGGTCTCAGCATTCTTGTTTTCTTTCCCAGGTGCGACGGGCACTAAACAGGAAACAAACAAAGCACGCATCCAACGAACAAAATCAAGGAAGCGACGTACAAACACCCTATTAGCATAGGCAGACAGACCAGTAGGCAAGCCACCAAGCCACTCGGAAGATTTTTTCCACTCGTAAAGGAAACATCGGGTTTTTTACTTCTGGCTGGTTCTGTCTTAGGGTCCTCACAACCCCACTATGGGGTAGTGAGCTGTGACGGTAAATAATTCCCCAAAATTATTGACCATAAGAATAGATTTTGTCTAAGAGGAGAATTACATCGTGACCATAAGAATCATCAGTAAATATTGGATGCTGAACCTTAGAATTTAAGTCAACTTGTTATCCGAAATTATCCGCAACGTTCAAGGTCATTGGTGGAGTGAGACGCCTAAAGGTCATTTTCCTCCATCTCAGCCAGGCATGATGGGTTGCAGTTCCATAGCCGTTCGTCTACGCATTGGTTTTTCCGTTTATCCTGCAGTTATTCACAACTTATCTTGATGCATGTTGTTCACAAATGTTGCGTTTCACCTCATTTTTTGTTTCCGTTGCTGCTAAAATGAATTATTTCTTTGTTTCGAAAGTTTTCACGATCTGGTTAGTGCATTCATTTCATTCTAATAGTTTTATTCATGCGGCTTTTAGTGTTTTAGTTGTTTTTCAGCTATTATTGAATTAGTACTGTGTAGAAGTCTCGGAAATTATGCACATGAAGATATTTGGCTGGCAAAAGCAGTTGTTTCCAGTCCATTTGTTGGTTGCAGGCTTTGTTACTGGCTCACTCGGCTATTTAACATGTAGATATTCGGAAAACTAATTTCTTTCACGTTCATGTCTACAGCATGCAACAGTTTACCAGTAAATCTGGTGAGGAGAGCACAATCAAAGTTGATTTTAGCAAGGTTTTCAAAGAACATAATCCTGGAGAATTTAGAACCCGGGTTGAAATTGAAAAAGCTTCGAAGCTTTTTGAGAATGTGAATATACAATCAGCGTGTACGCTTTCATTAAAAAAGACATATTGTGAGCGAATCTAAGTCAAACAAGGTTGAGCTGCATGAAAAGTATGAATCTATTGTGCTTGTGTGTATTTTGGGGAACTAAAAGAAATTGGAACTCTTAAGGGTAAGTGTTACTTATGCTTATTATTGCTTAATGTACTAGATCCAAATACATGAACTAGGACTGCCCGTAATAGTGCCAGTGTTAACATCCATTCGATGTGTTGCGAAACGGTTTGCAAAGCGGATAAATACGATGATCCGGTGAGTGTACGAACCATCCCAGTTAAAGGTAAGGCATTAATTAGGAAGAATAGAGTTTCGGGTTGTAATCTACGATCGATAGTTTCCTCGAAGTTGTGATTTTTTCGTGACTATAAACACGGACGTTCATACCCATCTAGCATTTTTTCGGGCGCATTGCAGACTATTTGGGGTAGACTTCGGAACACTGTCCCACGTAAGGAGATCTGCCCGAAGTTTTTGCTCCAGAAAGTCTGCAATACGCCCGAAGAAAGTGCTAGCTGGTTGATCTTTCAGAAAATCTCTAAATAAACTTTCTTTGAACCAGTAGTCTTCTTTTCTTTGGCGAAAAACCCGTTGATACGATTATACGATTAGGTAGCGAAGTAGGATGTTCTGTGACTGAGAGTCGTGGTTGTTGCGTATCGGACTAATCCCGCGCATCTGACTGTTATAACCGCACGGATATAGCGTTTTCTTCATGGTATATTACGATATCTAGGAATCATAAGCACGCTGCTATTGGTATATTTATTTTTACTTTTTAAATGACCGCAAATAGTGAGTCATTTGAGGTGATAGGATGAATACCTCTGAACGTTTTTGTGGAGACTAGGGTATATTTAATTTTCGGAGTAGGAGACGATCTTTCTACCAAGAAAGTTCTCAGAATTTCCACTTTTACTTCGTTATTCAAAGATGACGTTAAGTTGCCCACTAAGGTAGTAGCTGTAGGAGATTACCTTTAGCGGAACTATATTAAGGTAGCTTTAGGTAATGCGTCATATGTCATGTGTCTAAATGTATTAAACGTTTTATAACTGATCAAAATTTAGTTCCTACATACGAGTTAGTTTTGTAAATAATGAATGTACTTTACAAGCGTTTACCTTGATTTACGTACCTAGCTCTTAAAAATTATGCCTGCATGTGGTATGCATTTAGGTCCGATACGCTGTGATGAATTAGTCCGAGATACTTAAGGTCAGACTTGATTTCTGTATCACTATTATAAATTTTACAACGGCCATAGGATTTAAACCTTCACCTAACTTTCTTTTACATTGGAAACTGAGAACAACAGCCTGACATTTCGAAGAATTTAGTTAAAGAGCATTTTCTGACTCCTAATAGAGAGCCGTTCATCTTAGTACAGTGTAGCTGGCAGTTAACAGACACTGAAATAGTTAGATCGTCTGCCTACTTGAAGAAGTTCTTTTCGTATGCATTCGTACATTAAGTTCGTCAAACAAAAATACAATTGGTAATGGACGACTTCCCCTGACCTACAGTGTACTGCTTTCTTCCTGATAAATAAGAATGAAGCCATCTAACAATCCAACACTCAGTTTGAGTTTCAACAAGCTTATCTAACAGAATATCTTCAGGTAGTGAGTCGAAAGCAGATGTGTGATCTAAGAAAGTGAAGCGAATTTAGCCCTATTGCCTATACTGGAAAAGACGTTGTGATGCAAGACTGCAGCTCCATCTTAATTACTTCTGTGTTTATAGGAGAATTGTTTGGGATCGTTAAAGGCTTTAAGTGAAGGTTGAAGAATAAGTAAGAGTAACCTTTCCTTAGTTCCTATATAAGTCATTTGCATTGAAACCAAGGAAGCAACTATTATCAACACTTGTGGCACCAGAAACCTTGGCATTTGTGGGAGAATTTATGAAAGACTTGTTTAGTGTATGCACATCAAATGAATAGGGAATACTGGAGGTAATTAGATGCATAAAGGCGTAAGTTATTTAATATTCATAAAGTAGATATGCAAACACCGCAGTTGTTGATCGTAGAAATGATCGATATTAGATAACATCCCATGATTCAACGGCATATTAGAAATAAATAAAAATTATTTCTTAGCTCGTTGTCAACTGAATGGTCTATTTGATGATATCACTGCATATTAACAGATTAGTGAAGTAGCTATCAAACCTAAGTTACTACATTTAATTGTACTACATACTTGGCGTTTAACAGTATACAGGCTTGCAACTGGCTAGATGAGGCGACTTTAGAGTATCGAACAGCGCAGAATTATTATTCAACTTGCTAAATCCCACTTAGCTTTTACAATGTGCTACTGTGTAGAAACAGACACGAAATCCTATTAATGACTAAAGTAACAGTCTCATAATACTACAGTAAATCTCCATCCCACTAGCTAAGCTTAGCGTTTATTATTCCTAATTCACTTATTACAAAAGCACATGGTATAGCAACGAATTGAAAAGGTCCAGAGGAATTACAAATCAAGAGTATATTAAACATTTGATCAATTTACAAAAGAAAATTCTGATGAAGGGTGTTAATGTTAGTTTGACCGAATGATGTTTCCGCTGACTTCATATTCGACAACCTCCGTATACCTGCAAAAATGAATTACATGTAAGATTTAGCACAACATGAAGTTACAAGAGATAATTTTACATATTAGCATGCAATGATTCTGTCGATACTAAGCAATATCTCATGCGGATAAATGTATTTGTAGTCTACAGCTGATTTTTTATGTTGACGTCGTATACATAAATAGACATCATATGTTTTTCAGTATTAGAGGATTATACGCAAATTTCAAGACAATCCCCGAAACATCCATACTATTGAGGCGTCATTCGCTCATCAAGCTTGATTGCAGATCAACTTCACACTAAATACTTTTACATGAAATGAAGTATTGCAAATGTGTAACTTAGAAATTAATCCACAATCTCAGTACTGTCTAGTCCACAAGGTTTTGTGAATCCTACAGGAATCACATTCTCACATTTAGGAGACTATGGCCATCAAATAAAAGCTGAACATGCCTCAACTATAAACAGCTATGCACAGTGTTAACAACATACAGAAACACTTAAACCATTGTAAAATATACATACGTGTTGTGTTGATGAGGATAATAACGCCATATAATTCTACCTAGAAAATTCAACCGTGATACCGTATCTGTACTGCCTTGTGTAAATGGAAATCTCAGGAGAAATTTATTTCCACTATTGGCGATCAAAATTATTGCAGCATTAAGTATACAGTCAGCGGAAATTGTAAAACAGACAATAGATTCATAATAATGATAATAAAGCTGAATAGATTCAGTTCTCATAATCACCACAACTCATGCGTGTAATCGTACCGTGTAATGAATTAGTGCATTAATTGGAACAGCAAGGAAATTTAAACGAGTAATTGCCTTCTCCATTGCACTGTACTTGCAACAATCGTGACAACCACCTATGTTTGTTATCCTATCAGTCAGCTAAGTAGACAATGGCACAATATTATTAAAGTTGAGATATTTTTGTACATTTAATTCACATAACCCATAGCACACTGCACTAATCAGTGCCAATATATATGAAATCCACTTAGAGATAACCTTTCAACTTACCATAATTTCTGTCCAACCACAGATAGAGTGAAAAGCATATCTGAATGATAACTTAGGTTCCAAAAGACGATTCTGATAGCATTTACAGGTGATTTCCGAGTACTGAGTGAATTATTTTGTCAAAAAGACTGTTCTTCACATGAAAATTGGCTGTTGTCAGCCACGTCTCATAAAACGTTAATGCCCAGCTCTTGCTACGCTCGGGCTCACGCTGTCACTTGAAGTTTCTCAGAAACGCTTAGTAATAACGGACACAAAAACCAAAACACCAGTTGTTGACTCCAGGATTCTTTATTGTTACACCAACATATAAATACTGTTATAACTAAGGTCTGTGAACAAATATTACAATAATAAATCACAATATTACTTCTGACGGTTTGCTACTGACTTCTTTCTGAACAGCGACCGATGAGACGATGACTGTCGTATTGATGCCTCCGCGAAAATTGGGGAAGTTGGTTTTGAGCAAACAACCATGAATTGATCGTTCAATCTTCAACTATATTGACACTCCCCGGCAAAAAAGGGATCCAACCCTTTTTTCCTTCACGACCAATACACGTTGACTTGGATGCCATTGCGAGAACCTGGGTCACACGGACAGAGCTGAAATGGAAAACAAACAGAAAAGCCAACACACCACAAGCATACCCACAGCACAATCTCACACATCGCTGACGACCTGCGCCCTCCAGACAGAGACCTCCTCTTGACATCTTGCAACACAATCGCCACTTGCTAGAATGACTCTTGCAGAATGCAACGTGACCATAGCACCAACTCATGATACTCCACGCACATCCTCTTATCTACTCACTACCAATTACCACTGAAATCGCTTGTCACTCATTCTGCCTCAGTTCTAGTAACGGTGACGCATGCGAGCCTCAGTCGTTTACACTCTTTCTCCCCGGCGTGTGGGACCGCAGCTAACAATTATCTCCGTATGCATTTCATTCTCAGCAATAGCCTAGCCTCCCCGGCGTATACGACCCATCTGCTGTCCTTAACATCAATCAATTCATTCACGGATGTAGAAGACTCGAAACAACTTCAGAAGTAATCACGACGAAAATTTTAACAAAATTATGCAATAAAAACAAGATACGAAAACAACGAGTAAACACAATGAATCCAAAAACACCAATTGATATGACACACCACACGTATATACAAACAGTACACACAAACTCGCCGATCATGTCTTGATGGAATTCCTTTGAAGAATTGCAGGACTTACACCAGTACGCCTACAACCCTTCACAGGTTGACGATTGTAAGTTGTGGAATGTCCGGACACAAACAAGATTAACCAACAATTACAATAATTGGAACTCACACAATTATTTAACACAAACATATGTACAATCAACACATCAAATGTTGTGGATTCTGGCACGACAAACTACCCTTGAAGAACTGTAGGACTTACAGCAGTACGCCTACATTCCTTCTCAGGTTGATGATCCAAGTGGAAGTCGTCCGGACACAAACAGAATTACCAACAGCTAGATGACAGATGATATCAATTCAGTATATACAATATGAACATATGTACAAAATCACACACCAAGCACATTGGACTGCTCATTGATGCGCTACCCTTTGAAGAATTGTAGGACTTACAGCAGTACGCCTACAACCCTTCTCAGGTTGACGCTCTAGGTTGGAAAATCGTCTAGTGTTTCATCCTCCGACTCTCTACTCTCAGCACCTTCCAGTAGACACAGTTTTCTAATATCTCGCACCAACATGCCACAACTTGTTCTCACCTCAACCGTCCTCACCAATCCATCACCACTACAGATTAGCCTTACTACCACTCCCAAAGGCCACCTACCTGTGGCACATTTATCTGCTACTAATACTATGTCACCAACCTTTAAGTTTCGGCACAACTTTTTCCACTTGTCTCTGGTTTGCAGTGTTAGAACATACTCCTTTAACCATCTTTTCCAAAATATATCTTTCATGTGCCTGGCTTGTTTCCATCTTTTAATCGTAGGTATTCCTTCCCCGCTTGAGTCCTCTATGCCAGGGTTGCCTCTCAATAACAATAATTTATTTGGGGTTAACACATCAAAATCCTTGACGTCGTCCCTCACAGGTGATAACGGCCGGTCATTTAATATTCGTTCAGCTTCACAAAAAAATGTCTCCAGCGTTTCGTCATTCAAACTCTGGTTTTTAATTATGGAGCTTAAAATACGCTTGATAATTCCTATAAGTCTTTCCCATAGCCCGCCTCTATGGCTGGCATGTGGTGGGTTGAAGTGCCACTCGATGTTCCTTTTCAGTAACTCTTCCTGAACTCTCGTTTGGGACCTTCGAAGTACTCTTTAAGCTCGGCGTGACAGCCAACAAAATTAGTCCCTCTGTCGCTGAACATCATCTTCGGTACACCCCGGCGATTTATAAATCTATGTAATGCTAGCACGAATGAATCAGTAGTTAGCGTATGAACCATCTCAATATGCACAGCTCTCATTTTCAAACAGGTGAATAAACAGCCATATCTTTTACATAGGGTTCTGCCTCTCTTCACTACAAAAGGTCCGAACAAATCCACCCCAACGTACTCAAATGGATAATTCCCTTCAGAAGCTTGCCACGCTGGGAGTGGTGCCATCATCTGCTGTACTGGACGAGCATTTCGGAGTTTACATTCCATGCACTTATCAATTATTTTACGGACAGCGGTACCTCCCTTCACTATCCAGAACTTACATCGAATACTTGATAGTACTTGCGAAGTACCCAAATGACCTTCAAGAACATGGTAGTGTCTTATAATGAGATCAGTGACTGGATGGTAGCAAGGTAATAAAGCCGGATGACGGGTCTCATATGACGATTCTAACATTTGTAGACGTCCACCAACTCTAGCGATCCCTTCGGAAACTATCGGAGATAATCTATCTAACCGCACCTTGAAATCTGCGAAATCGGGACTATCCTCCTTGGCAATCTCACCCCACGCTTCCCACTGAGCAGCCCTCAAAATCGCTAACTCTGCATTTCTAATATCTTCGACTCTCAAAGGCCCCACATTCATATTTTCGTATCCCGCAAGATGCATGACCTTTAAATACGTAACATATCGTGTCAACCACGCAACAGCTTTCAGTAGTTTGTACCAAGAAGAATAATATTTAAAAAGTGGATGTAAACCTGAATGTCTTTCTTGAGTAGATGTTAAACTGACACTTGTCTTCAACTCCAAGGCACACTCGTTTATCGGTGGTTCATCTTCTCTACGAGGCCACATACTATCAGCCCTTAGCAAGAACTCTGGACCTTTCCACCACTTATTTTTAACCACATTCATATCAATAACTCCTCGCGAGGCTAGATCAGCTGGATTTTTTCCAGACGGTACGTACCTCCACTGCTCAACAGTTGTTAGTTCACGAATTTGAGATACTCTGTTAGCTACAAAACATGCATATCTTGCTGACTCGTTGCGTATATAATATATCACAGACATCGAATCAGTCCAAAACGTTACGGGATGCTTGGGGTAATCCAACTCTTTACACACCGTTGTGAATAACTGCGCAGCTAGTAAGGCTGCATTAAGTTCTAATCTCGGAATCGAAACCGTCTTTAGAGGTGCAACTCTAGATTTACCCATCACCAGGCTAACATCTATATCATTCCTTAAGGTGGTTCTGATGTATACGGCTGCACCAAATCCAACCTCAGAGGCATCAGAAAAAACATGGAAGTCAATTATATCATGATTTCTCGACGGCTTAAGTGGACGTGAGACGGAATGTAGATTCAGCATTCTTAAACTGTTAACCCACCCCTTCCACTCTTCTCTCTGCCTCTCACTTAATGGTTCATCCCACTGTAACCCTTTCCTGCATGTCTCTTGAAATAACCTCCTAGCCGGAAGTAGATAAGGTGCTACTAATCCAAGTGGGTCAAACACGGACGACAACACAGAGAGCACACCTCTCCGAGTAACTGGCTTATCAATATCACCAACACTAAATCCAAAGGTATCAGAGTTCACATCCCATCGCATACCTAATGTGCGTTCAACTGGTAGAGTATCAACAGGCAAATCTCGTACGGTAGGTGCTCTGTCTTCTGGATCTATATGCTTCAAAACGTCTAGGCTGTTCGAGACCCACTTAGTTAGACGAAAGCCGGCCTTAGCTAACACTTCAGTGATGCTTGTTGCAAATCTAACTGCAGACTTATCATCATCGAAGGAGGCTAAACAATCATCCACGTAGAAGCAACAATCTATGACGTCCAGCAAATCATTAGAACCAAATGTGGACACTGCCTTTCGTAGAGCAAAATTAGCACAAAACGGGGAGGACGTGGCACCAAATGGATGCACTGTCATCCTATATTCTGACACCTTACCACAAGGACCGTCATCAAACCACAAAAACCTCAAGTGATCTCTGTCACTCTCTGGCACCTTCACCTGTAGGAACATTTCCTCAATATCCGCCGCGACAGCAACTGTAAACTTTCTGAATCTTAATAGCAGTCCCACTAATGAGCTCACGCAATCTGGGCCACTATACAGATTATCATTTAAAGAGACTCCTTCATGTTTCGCAGAACAATCAAACACCACACGGAGTTTACCTGGCTTCCTCGGGTTAAAGACGGGATGATGGGGCAAATACCACTTCCCTGGCTCACTCTGATCAACTAGTCTTTCAACGTAACCCTTCATTATATGTTTATCGACGACATCCTTATATTTGGACCAGAGTTCTGCATCTGACAGAAATTTCTTCTGTAAACCCATTAGTCTCTTAAGAGCAACTTTCCTATTACAAACCAACTGTCTATCTTTGAATCTCCATGGTAGGCCAACGCTGAAACGCCCGTTTTCGTATTTACAAGACTCCTCGGCTATTTTAACTGCTTTTAAGTCTTCTACAGAACGACCCTTCCCTGGGACACCGCAGTCACAAAACTCCTTGTCATACATATTTTTAATCATAGTTTCTAGTTTGTCCCCATCGTTTGCAACTAATGATGATATGTGGACTATGGGTATAGGTCCTCTCACTGTCCATCCCAGTGGTGTTTTCGTCGCAAACAGATCATCTCTACCTCCAAATCTCTCTTCTAATACCTTGTGAGCTTCTGGCACACTACATCCAATGAGTACTCTCACTCTTCCATCTTGCAGTGTTGGAAGAGGTATGTCACACAGGTATGGCTTACCGACAACCGTTTCACGACTAGGTACTATAGCTTCGCCAAGTTTCATACTGGAGGTAGTGTAAGCAGTATCCACTTCCACGGTTTCCCCAGTAGCCAAGGATTCTAACTGAAATGACACTCGCTCACATACTACTGTTTTCGCAGAATTGAAAGTATTTACAACCAAGGGTTGCTTTGGGCCTTTAATACCCAAGCAACCAGCCAGTTCAGCATCTATCAATGTAACGTCTGAACCATTATCCAACAATGCATAAGTCTCTACTGAAGATTTCGGTCCTTTCACCTTAACTGGTAATACCCCTAAGAAAACTTGTGGGGTGTCAAGGGGTCTAGAGATACTATTACAATTAACCGAATTCCCAGGTTCGTTCACTGTTCTCAGAAGTGGGTGCATATCCGTTAAACCACTACTTCTTTTATTTGTCGCCTTACAATTCCACTTTGTATGCCCAATCTTTAAACAACTGAAACACAGCCGCTTCTGCTTTGCCATTTTTAACCTTTCTACGGGTGACATAGCGATAAAGCGATTACAATCACTCAATTGATGCATGTTATGGCAAACAATACACTCATCCTTTCTCGTTGTGTCTTGAGACTTCACCACAAATGCCTTCCTTATATTCACTGGTTCCTTAGGTTCTACCTTAGAATGCAAAATGCTGGCGAATTTGCCCATCGCCTGGTTGACACTGTCCTTCACCAGTCTCAGAATATCATCAAACCTTGGCTCGATACCCTCATCCTCTATACGAGAGCTTATTTTTACCCACTTCCTTTGCAGCCGAGTAGGTAGGCGTCTCGCAATTACCTCTAGGACTGAGCTCGAGTTGAGGTCACTCATGCAATTCATAGAAATCAAGGTATTCTTATAAGTCATAAGATTATCTAAAAACTCAGTAAGTGCCTTGGAGTCATCTTGAAGTTGACTGCCGTTACCTTTGACAGCTTCGTATACGTTCCTTACAATCATTGAAGGTCTTCCAAACCTTTGACGTAATATGCTCATAGCCTCAGCGTATCCCTCATTAGGGGGCATGAGCTTACAGCACTGTATAGCTCTTGAAGCATCTCCAGTGCAATACCTCATCAAATACATCAATTTCAATTCATCACTTAATAAAAAACTACTCAGCATGATCTCAAACTCCTTTACAAATTGTAAATAATCAGCCGGGTTTCCATCAAAACACCGTGGTTCAAATTTAGGGAGTTTGATGTTCCTATTATCCCTGAACGGCGAAACAGTAACATCAACCATGTCATGCTTAACATCAGACACATCGTTACAATTAACAGACAAGTCACCATGACTTACTTTCCTGTTTGCATCCAAGACACTCTGTCCCTTCTTTGACCCAGGCATTGTTGAACTTGACCCAATTCCAAAAACGTTCCAGATATTGCTTGTTCAAAGAGGACTTGACCGGCACCAGGAAAAATGAACGGTGACTATCCAAACTCTTGCCAACTGCCCGAAACCGTTGAAAACAGACGTTGTACCGTCAGAAACTGTCAGCCACGTCTCGTAAACCGTTAATGCCCAGCTCTCGCTACGCTCGGGCTCACGCTGTTCCTTGAAGTTTCTCAGAAACGCTTAGTAATAACGGACGCAAAAACCAAAACACCGATTGGCCGCTTGGGAATTCTTTATTGTAACACCAACATATAAATGACGTATGACTAAGGTCTGTGAACAAATATTACAATAATAAATCACAATATTACTTCTGACGGTTTGCTACTGACTTCTTTCTGAACAGCGACCGATGAGACGATGACTGTCGTATTGATGCCTCCGCGAAAATTGGGGAAGTTGGTTTTGAGCAAACAACCATGAATTGATCGTTCATTCTTCAACTGCATTGACAGCTGTGTTCATATGCTGAGACATGGACTCTTCATTGAATGATACTATGCAGAAGGGTGCGGCTTCTACATGGAGTAAACGATTTGTGTATGTGGCATAACTCTCCAACTATCCTATCTTCCTCATTACACCGATATTTTGATACAGTCCGCCTGAAACACTGATGGGTGCTACCAATATGCTATTGTAACAGGGAAACCAGCAGGCACACAGGTAATGAAAGCAGAACACGAACTGTGCAGGAGAGCGTTTATTTCACCAAATCGACATCTTGAAAAAGTGTGGGGATACAGTTTTAGGATAAAACAGTTTTACTGGGCTTCATTAATGTTTGAGCTCTGCAACTCCTGTGTCTCCTGGTCCAGGCAGTTGACTTTCGGGTGTCTTCCTGCAAGTAGAGAAAAATAAAACATTGATTGGTGTTATAATATGCTTTTGTTTCTCTTACACTATGAGTGTGTCGCAGTCAGATCACATGACGCAGACACCAACATAACTAGCCAAAAAACGGGAATTCCCATCAACCCAGATAACATATAACACAGTTTTATTAAAAATTATTGACAAAAATAATTTCCAAGCGAAATTTTAACGGAACGTGATAAATAAGTCCAGCCCAACTTGTTTAGCTGAAGGCTTCCGGTCAAGCACCCCGCCATTTGGTACTCCGTCGTGTCACTTTCGTGCACGATGATTAGCTGGCTTGGCTTCCGCTTCAATCCATGATTTGGTTCCGA
This sequence comes from Trichobilharzia regenti, assembly GCA_944472135.2. Taxonomy (NCBI): domain Eukaryota; kingdom Metazoa; phylum Platyhelminthes; class Trematoda; order Strigeidida; family Schistosomatidae; genus Trichobilharzia; species Trichobilharzia regenti. Next base: position 64,094,764 of record OX235265.1, on the reverse strand, counting down.
AATATATCTCGTAATTTGGATAATCGATTGTGGTGTTTTGCTTTGCCTTTGGTACACGAGGAACAAATAAAATAGAAGTTGTTGGTATAAGATCTTGCGTTAATATACTCAGTGCAGTTCGCGAACGTCTATACCATCAACCTGTAAACACAAAATTGAACCTACTGGGTTCGCTTATCAACGTTGTTCCAGCCCTCAAAGGACTTATTAAGCATGGACTATCGTTACTTCAAGGCGGAAAGTTTTAATTTAGCACGCAGCTCTCTTTTTAAGCACGACCTGTGTCATTTCAGAATATTGTGGGTAAATGAGATCTTCAGTTACCATAAAAATGCATTATCACACTCGTAGTTCATAGGACCGGATGGATCTTTTCTACTTGAATCAACACGATAGGATGTGTTGGATTCCTTTCAAAGAAATAATGAACAACTTACTTAGTACCTTCATAAATGTGTCTAAAGCTTCTTTTATTTGTGTCCACGTATAAAATATACGGCAGAGCATTATCACACAATAAAGATGACAAATTTTGTGAAGTAGAGGCAGTAGGAGTACTTTGCAACATCATTCAATAGTTTTAACAATTCCTAACGTGCACAACACAAGGATTTCAAGTAAATGAATAATAGTATATATTTCAGTGCTTATATACCACTGGTCGTTACCTTATAAATTTGCTTGATTTATGCTGACCTAGTATGCACAAATCCCACAGGTCACTAACCTGACAACTAAAAAAGTAGATTAGTTAATATATACATGTATCTAAATGTACTAATTAAAAAAACATTAAACGTTTAGAAATTGTAGTTGAAAAAAATGCATACATCCCTGTCAGTCTCGTCTCATAAACCGTTAATGCCCAGCTCTCGCTACGCTCGGGCCCACGCTGTTCCTTTGAGTTTCAGAAACGCTTAGTTATAACGGACGCAAAAACCAAAACACCGATCTGCTGCTTGTTATTTCTTTATTGTTACACCAACATATAAAAGGAATAAACGAACTAAGGAACTAAGGTCTGAAAACAAATATTACAATAATAAATCTCTGCATTACTTCTGACGATGTTTCACTCTTCTTTCTGAACAGCGACCGATGAGACGATGACTGTCGTATTGATGCCTCCGCGAAAATTGGGGAAGTTGATTTTGAGCAAACAACCAAGAATTGATCGTTCAATCTTCAACTCCATTGACAATCCCATTTAGGACTTAAAATAAATGCATCAAAATTATTGTTGATTTATATTCACTTACTAGACATTCTCATACACCTCTAAACACCACCAATGCATCCAAATAGCGTGTGACTATCACACTACACTTACACCAAAAAATTAACACGCCATTATATTATGGTAAGATAAGCCCTAAATTAAACTGGCTGTGTGTCAAAAAGAGATTGCCGCTTTAACTTATATTTTAGACCAATAGGAAGTCAGCTAGCCAACAGCAAATCAAAATCTGCCCAAATCTATTTTCAGATTTAAGGTGCTATCGTGGTGTTGTGTTTGGGCTCTTCTGCGTTGTTTTCAGTGGTTTTTTCGACAGAAATGCAGTTTAAAATCATATTTTAACGAAAAAACGTGTAAAAATTGGGAAAAATGGTCGTTTTCGTAGTGTTTACAAAATGCTGTCTTTTCAGTGAATTGACATGACGATCGCCATGTCACGTCATTGATGAGGACTAAAAACTTTTTTCAAAGGAGATCAGTTGGTCCTGGAATATATGTTCACATTGGCCTTCGTCGTCAGATTTTGTCTCGGTTACAAATTCCCAAATCTGAAGTCTCTGTGCCAATTGCTCTGGAGCTTCAATTTTCAACAACTCCAAATTGTAGATGTGGCCAATACAAGGGAAGTTACTTTTGTCGGACTGTGACAAGGTATTCTTGGTAGGAGTCTACTGTGATTCGTGCAAACCCTTAAGCATGCACAGCTTTTTGAGTGACACTATCGTCGAATTAGAATGCATTTGTGCTGATGGTATCACACTACCCAACAACCATCGCATTGGCATTGTACTTAAGGCCGTCATCTGTGACACACCAGCAAGAGCACTAGTTAAGCGAATAAGTGGTCACAATTTAACATAAGGATGCGATAAATGTGAGACTGTCATGCAAATCATCGCATGGTTTATCCTGCTACATGTACTGCTTTAAGAACAGACATGTCTTTTCGCAGCCATAAGGGCAAATCCCCTTTCGAGAGATTGCATGTAGACATGATCACTTTTTCCTATAGACAGCATGCATCTCATATACTTAGGTGTAGTTCGAAAGTTGATTGGCCTGTGGAAAGTGATGGCCACATATAGGGAAGATGGTATGCATACTACTATATTGAACACTGTTAACTCGAGACTACTCAGCTCACATAAGTTGACTCCTTCTGAATTCCAGCGTAAGTGTCGAACATTAGACGAGGTTGACCGTTGGAAAGCAACAGAGTGCAGGCTTTTTCCTTTATATTCAGGAGTCGTATACCTTAAAGACGTATTACCACCTTGCTTTTATGATAACTTCTTCGATTTATTCTTGTCATTTTACATCTTAAGTCACGTGAAAAGTTTATTGTTGAAATTCGTTGGGAACTTTCGGTCATTATTTGGGGAGGAAAGGGTTCGACAAACAAGTGGAATATGTTGACAGGTGTGTACGTCTGAAATTAGAGCCTCTGTGGTTAAGGAGAGTGAAGTGCAACTTGTTTCTACTCTTCAAAGTCATTAGAAAACATTACTACAGTAACTCATCCATAACGTGGGAAAATATTAAATCATATCAGCTGCGAAACCACAACTACCTTGTCAAGGTGGCTACTCACAGAAAATCCATTAGGGCAAACTTTTTCACCATAAAATATTGCACTCTTTGGAACCAACTACCACCTGAAATAAGATGTTGTGAAAACCCTGATGGGTTCAAACGGAGCCTAGAAAGACACTTTAACATGTCCACCCTAGCTCGTCTAAAAGACCACAACTGTTGGTAGAACGGAAATTGAAGGCCAGTCCAGTATTCAGTATAGTCACATACGTATAACTCGACCCTAATACTCACGCAGCGAACGTTAACTAATTTGCTGATTTCTATTCTCTATAATTTTCACTAAGTTGTATTGGTAAAAGTAACACTAGAAATAATTTTAATAGCATCCACACCTTTTAACATTTTACATATGTATATACTAATATAATAATACTTATTAATCATGCATGTTCAATTCTTAAATTAGATTGTTATTAAGATACTTAAAATGATTAAAATATTTATGCATAAAATGTTCTCTTGCTTTACCACGCTTGTTTCCCTTATAACACTCAATTATTGAGCCTAGTGTATTATTTGATATACGAATTATATTATTGACTATACTCTTATCATATATGGTTTGATTTACTCTACGGCTCCCTGTAGACTAACTACCATTCTTAAGTATACACACACTGCAGTATTGTTAACCAAATGCCAAAATTTTGTTGGTTCTATGTTAATATCTTTTTATAATATGTCTAGACACGTTACTCTGCAATGTCAGATGTTTACTATATATAAGTACACCAAGTCCTGCCAACCGACCTTACCTTCAGTTCATACTACCTACATTGAACCATAACTATGGCGTTCTGCTGAATCTTGCTCCACTATTCACAAAACCTATTCCTCTTACTCTTTAAGGTTTTAACTTCTTATAAAGTAATCTGTTCATTAGGATGCATGCACACGTACATAATATGTTCATAAAGATGTACGTGGAGACCTATTGGAAGCACTCATTAAGAAAGCTAGGGAGATGGAATATGGGGTACGAACATGTCTGGTACCAAGCAATATATTTGCGGTAGCCATAATAATCATAGTCTCAGAGCCTAACATCAAAAAAGGAGGGAGGGTGGTGCTAGCTGATCAGTAGATATGGTGGTGGTCACTAAGGTGAATCACCCCATTCTGCAGGAACAGCAATATGCAAATTGAAGGCTCGAGATATTTCTGATATTTATGACGGCTTAGATCTTTATCTTGAAAAAGATAATAATGAACGCCCGGACAGATCATGCTTCTGCCTCTAAATATATACAATTCACTCAACCTATTGTTGAAATGCGACCAAGTGGGCTCTGCACAGATTTACGGGGCATCTTATAAATTAGATTGCTGTCCATTGTCAGATCTATGAATACCACTTCACAATGTCTTATCTCATTCATTTTCTAATAACGTCTTTACTTGATCCTCATTATATTCCATTAAACCTAACATTTTATAGCTCTATATGAATTTGATTGGACTTATTCTATTCCTATTCTCTGTAGGGTACTGCTGTGCACCAAATAGACAAAAAGGCATGAAATAAAAACAACTGGCTTGAAAATAATTGTATTAAAGGCAAAAGTGGACATCATGTTAGTACGAAGAATATTGGTATCATTATACATTGCAAATGAACGTTGTCGGCCTAAGGATTAATTACTTCCCCATTCTGTTTTCTATATAAATGTATTTATTAATGATATATTGCACTTGCTTAATTTATTACACTTTAATGATTCACCTTAGCACTTTAACTTTTCTAAAACAGCTTCCAATCCCTTGTAAACGTTGTACTTACCTCAATATTGGTTGGTTATCGTATGCCTGCAACCACGGGATGAAAACGAAACGAAATCAGTTTTCCTGCGCAACCTGGAGGACAACTGTACAATTCAATAGCTATACGGCCTGGTTCAGACAATGAGTGTAATTAGTATATATATATATATATATCGAATATTTAACTGTTGAAACACTATTAACTTGTAGACAATTTAAGATTTGACATTATAACATACTTGATCATGCCTGTAAAATTGGCATGCATTTCCATGTAAATTTATGTTTATATGAAAATAAAATTATTATATTATTATATTATATTTATCTGTATAGATCTTGTGTCTGAAAAAATTTAAACATGCTTACTGCATGTGTGCATTATTACCATATTGATGATGCCTGTCAACTGTCATGTGCATTAAAAGACAGTATATTGTTATAAGATTCATTTTATTGTTATATTAGGGAATTGACTTCAAGCTTTATTTATTTTCCCAACATTCTGTAATCCATCCAACGAATACTTGGTGTTTTGCCATTGCGAAGTTAATGTCTCCATATCTCTTCATGTGGTCCATTGAATCGCTAGCTATCAGATTTTTCCCACAAACTAAAGACAAAATGACGGCAATCGTAAATCATGTAATTTAAACAATACTTATGCATGCCTATGCAACTGGTGTATCCTACATAGGTAGGAAAACATATGTACCTTATTATATTATTGTTACTAACTATAATTACTAATCGTATGTGTAATTTATCGAATTTATGATGCCTATAAATTGGCGTCCTTTGTGTACAAAAATAAGAATACAAACTATATATATACTATTATAAATATTAAATGGTGAGTTTACCTTTACATTCAATTGCCTTTATTATAATATGCACACTTATCAATACACGTATTGCTAGACTTCCCTTCTTCCTATGTACCTATTTTCCTATCTAATAGTCGTACATTATTTGCGGATGACTAAGCAGTTCCTGTTAGTCCAGGAACCTGTCATGAATAAGATGTTGGTTGTTAGCGAGGTGTCTGTGGCTGGTAAATACTTGCTCCTGGCACGGTCGTATTCATCTGCTGGTGTCACTGCACATGCAGAGGTTGTTCAGGGTTCAAGTACGGCTTACAAGTACACCCTTATGGGATGCTTTAATAACGTCAGATCTTTTATAATGTTTCTTTTCATATGATTTTGATCAGGCAGTTGCATTGAAGAAAACTTCATTTGAAGCTGCGCAAAGAACAACTGGGGACCCGTGATCTGAGAACACGGAGCCTGTAAGCCAATGCAGGGTAAACCGGTAAGCTATTATTCTTGACTCATCTTCCCAGTGTTTCAAAGCCGCCAAGAAAAATTTTGGAGAATGCTACTCCGTTGAACTGTCAATCTCGGTTGTTGGCTGACCCAGAATTTCAGTAAGAGACACCTGCTTTCCGAAAGCCACCCATTAAGGACAAAAATGGAAGGTATATTACGGTTAACTTGAAAATTTCATTTCAGCTCGTCGTCTTTCCCTTCCACATCAAGTGCCAACATTCCCTTTCCCATGAACATGTAGGTTCAATTTCATTTAAAAATAATACTTGTCAATGGAGTTGAAGATTGAACGATCAATTCTTGGTTGTTTGCTCAAAATCAACTTCCCCAATTTTCGCGGAGGCATCAATACGACAGTCATCGTCTCATCGGTCGCTGTTCAGAAAGAAGAGTGAAACATCGTCAGAAACCTTAGTTCACTTATTCTTTTTATATGTTGGTGTAACAATAAAGAAATATCAACGGCAGATCGGTGTTTTGGTTTTTGCGTCCGTTATAACTAAGCGTTTCTGAAATCTTCAAGGAACAGCGTGGGCCCGAGCGTAGCGAGAGCTGGGCATTAACGGTTTATGAGACGTGATTGACAGTTTCTGACGATAGAAACAGATCTGGCGGATTCAAACAGTTGGTGAAAGTTTGGATAGTCGCCGTTCATTTTTCCTGGTGCCGGTCAAGTCCTCTTTGAACAAGCAATATCTGGAACGTTTTTGGAATTGGGTCAAGTTCAACAATGCCTGGGTCAAAGAAGGGACAGAGTGTCTTGGATGCAAACAGGAAAGTAAGTCATGGTGACTTGTCTGTTAATTGTAACGATGTGTCTGATGTTAAGTATGACATGGTTGATGTTACTGTTTCGCCGTTCAGGGATAATAGGAACATCAAACTCCCTAAATTTGAACCACGATGTTTTGATGGAAACCCGGCTGATTATTTACAATTTGTAAAGGAGTTTGAGATCATGTTGAGTGGTTTTTTATTAAATGATGAATTGAAGTTAATGTATTTGATGAGATATTGCACTGGAGATGCTGCAAGAGCTATACAGTGTTGTAAGTTTATGAAGCCAAAAGAGGGCTACTACGAGGCTATGAGCATATTACGTCAAAGGTTTGGAAGACCTTCGATGATTGCAGGGAAATTATTCGAGGCTGTTAAGGGTAATGGTGGTCAATTACAGGATGACTCCCAGGCACTCACTGAGTTTTTAGATAATTTGCTAATTTACAAGAATGGAATGATTTCGATGAATCGCATGAGTGACCTCAACTCGAGTTTTATACTAGAAGTAATAGCAAGACGTCTACCTACTCGACTGCAAAGGAAGTGGGTGAAGATAAGCTCCCGTATGGAGGATGAGGGTATCGAGCCAAAGTTTGATGATATCCTGAAACTGGTAAATACTAGTGTCAATCAATCTATGAGCAAGTTCGCCAGTCTATTACATCTCACCCCTAGAATAGAGCAGTCTGAGGGTAAAATGCAATCATTGATGACGAGTAGGCCTCAGAGAGGTGGATATCGAGAAGGCTCCATGATGTATAGTAATGCATATAGACCTAGTGAGTGTAACAGGTTTCGTAGTACATCCTCAACAGATAAGTTACAAGATGCAAGAGAAACACGGTTGTGTTTTACACGTTTGCAAGAGGTGCATACAGAAGTGAACTGTGAACCAGTGAGCAAGTTCAGTGATAAGCTAAATGTAAACTCCAGGTCTGACTCCGAATTGTGTGACGATAACGGTGCTGTGAAGAAGTCTGTAGTTGCAACTGGTAAGCCATTGTTGAATAGAGTGTCACAGAATAGAGTTACTGCTTCAGAGTGGAGTTCTGACTCCAAAAGTTTACAAAGTATAACTAGTCAGAGTGAAGATATAAAACCTTTAATGATTTGCGAGGAGGAACCAAAATTGTCTACTTCTGTTATTAAAGAGTTTGAAAATGATGAAGTTGACGGTAAAGTGAATATTTGTGATAATGATCATGATAGTGCAGATTTGTCTTTGGTTGATCATGATGAGATGAGGGATATGCCTACTACTGCTAAGTTGAACAAAGGTTCTGTACAACTTGAACGTGAAGTAGAAATAAATGCAGATGCAGTTGCAGAAGGCATGCATACTTGTGAGACCGTCAGTGTGATTGATCAGCATGTAGCCCACCTATCATCAGATGATAGTGCTAAACCCGAACTAGTAGTGAAAGACAGCAGTGGTGGTAATCTTGCAGTTGGACAACTATCTGAAAGCCGAAAAAGAACAGCTTCTGATCCACCGCTAAGTTCATCACCTTGTGTCACTCAGTCATCGTTGGTGTTGTCATCCACAATGAAAAAGACGCCCATCAACTCAAGTATCTTGTGCAATGACTATGGTAGTATCAGTTCGTTTGAAAGGACGAATATCAATGGTCAGTTTAGTGAGGATAAGCCAAGTGTAAACGAGAGAGTAATTGTTAAATTGACTTGCACGAATAAAGGCATTTCTAGTTTCAAGTTACTATTTGAATGTTATTATCTTTGGTGTAAATTACTCTGTTTCTACACTTGGTTGATGAGATATGTCGTGTGTTTGTTGATCATCTATATTCTACGATACAATGACATGAGCGTGTTGCCGTTCAGATTTGAGGATATAGCTGATAGAAGGAAGTTAGCAAATGAACTCTGCGACGATTTTCCAACCTACGGCGTCAACCTGAGAAGGGTTGTAGGCGTACTGCTGTAAGTCCTACAGTTCTTCAAAGGGTAGCGCATCAATGAGCAGTCCAATGTGCTCGGTGTGTGATTTTGTACATATGTTCATATTGCATATACTGAATTGATATCATCTGTCATCTAGCTGTTGGTAATTCTGTTTGTGTCCGGACGACTTCCACTTGTATCATCAACCTGAGAAGGAATGTAGGCGTACTGCTGTAAGTCCTACAGTTCTTCAAGGGTAGTTTGTCGTGCCAGAATCCACAACATTTGATGTGGTGATTGTACATATGTTTGTGTTAAATAATTGTGTGAGTTCCAATTATTGTAATTGTTGGTTAATCTTGTTTGTGTCCGGACATTCCACAACTTACAATCGTCAACCTTTGAAGGGTTGTAGGCGTACTGGTGTAAGTCCTGCAATTCTTCAAAGGAATTCCACCAAGGCATGATCGGCGAGGTTGTTTGTACAATTTGTATATACGTGTGGTGTGTCATAGCAATTGGTGTATTTTGGATTCATTGTGTTTACTTGTTGTTTTCGTATCTTGTTGTTATTGCGTAATTTTGTTAAATTGTTCTCGTGATTACTTCTGAAGTTGTTTCGAGTCTTCTACATCCGTGAATGAATTGATTGATGTTAAGGACAGCAGATGGGTCGTATACGCCGGGGAGGCTAGGCTATTGCTGAGAATGAAATGCACACGGAGATAATTGTTAGGTGCGGTCCGACACGCCGGGGAGAAAGAGTGTAAACGACTGAGGCTCGCATGCGTCACCGCTACTAGAACTGAGGCAGAATGAGTGACAAGCGATTTCAGTGGTAATTGGTAGTGAGTAGATAAGAGGATGTGCGTAGAGTATCGTGAGTTGGTGCTATGGTCACGCTGCTTTCTGCAAGAGTCATTCTAGCGAGTGGCGATTGTGTTGCAAGATGTCAAGAGGAGGTCTCTGTCTGGAGGCGCAGGTCGTCAGCGATGTGTGAGATTGTGCTGTGGGTATGCTTGTGGTGTGTTGGCTTTTCTGTTTGTTTTCCATTTCAGCTCTGTCCGTGTGACCCAGGTTCTCGCAATGGCATCCAAGTCAACGTGCATTGGTCGTGAAGGAAAAAAGGGTTGGATCCCTTTTTTGCCGGGGAGTGTCAATGGAGTTGAAGATTGAACGATCAATTCATGGTTGTTTGCTCAAAATCAACTTCCCCAATTTTCGCGGAGGCATCAATACGACAGTCATCGTCTCATCGGTCGCTGTTCAGAAAGAAGAGTGAAACATCGTCAGAAGTAATATTGTGATTTATTATTGTAATATTTGTTTACAGACCTTAGTTCGCTTATTCTTTTTATATGTTGGTGTAACAATAAACAAATATCAAGCGGCAGATCGGTGTTTTGGTTTTAGCGTGCGTTATAACTAAGCGTTTCTGAATTCTTCGAAGAACAGCGTGGGCCCGAGCGTAGCGAGAGCTGGGCATTAACGGTTTATGAGACGTGATTGGCATGGGTTTTAGCAAACAACTATGAATTGATCGTTCAATCTCCAACTACATTGACAACATCGCTTGCTACTGCTAGTAATATCATCGAAAACTTTCCACATGCCGATAGGAGATTCTCATGATAAGAGTGTTCGGTTATAGATAGCATTAAGATTTTTGATTTTAGATTTGATTCGAGCATTGATCTTCTTAAATCCTGACTTATCTTTGGGTTTATATAATATTTCTTTTTGCCTGCAAAGTTGTTTGAGATCAGGAGACGAGGCATTTGAATAGTGTTTTTTTGGGACAGCACATGTCAAGGCAGAACTTAAGATAATCCGTTATATTGGTGATTGAGTCATCTAATGTACTTTTATAGAATAAATCCCAGTTAGTATTTTTTAACATGCATCTTAGATTGAGTAGGTTGTCAGATGTGTAGCATCTTTGTTGTGCTTTCATAGACAGGTGTGAGAAGACTGTGTTTTGCTGTATATTCTTGGTAAAACACGGACAACACAGTGATCGGGGTCAAGTATTGGTGAACGTCTGTGTTTCATATACTCCTTCGTCATTAGTAAAAACTAGATCGAGTGTTTTGTCAAGCCGAGTGGGACATTTGACTATGTTTGTGTGACCAAGTGCTTCAAGGAAGGAGCAATCAGATGATTTGAAATCCCCAGTAATAACGGATGGAGAGTTGCCGAAGTTGGCAGCGGCAAACGTGGTAAATTCGTCAGCAAAATTAGATAGACCAGATGTTGAGCGACTAGGAGAAATGTACATGTTTGTAACAAAGATGTGTTTATATTTGGTGAGATGTTTGGGACGACATTTGACAGTAATACAGTCAATGAAGTCATTTGAGAAGGAGAAGCAGACATAATTTGAAACAGACCATTTGGAGGGAATAAAAGTTGCAACTTCACCAGCATTTTTCTTACTACAACATTGACGGTCTTGTCGAAATAAAATAAAGTTCTTTAGTGAGATAAGATTGTCATCATACAGTTCGTGTAACCACGTTTCTTGGAATGTGATTATGGCAGTATTATGATAAGTGTCGGTGGACATCGGAGATTGTGGGTACATTATCTTGTTTGGCAGAGAGCGGCAGATTGTGTTCATTATGACAGGAACCGTAGTTAAGTGTATTGGTGTACCTTTGAGAGCTCTTTGCCAACCACTTCGACGTTTCCTCATTGATATCTCTGGAATATGAAAGTCATATGGTCGTAAATGATTAACCAAATTACGAGAGTAAATGATTCTGTTAGAATTCATATTTAGGTGATAAATGAATGTTAGTAGACGGTAGACTGGATGCAATATGTAGATATTGTGGTAGCCGGCCCAAAAATTCGAACAGGTCGCCAAGGTCTGAGATTTTAGATCACGCTTCATACATCAGCAGGCTTATAAACGCAATGCGTTCAGTTAAACCTGTTCCCCTTCGTCCACAGTCCATTGATGTTTTTGTTCACCCACGTCTAAAAACTTCAACACATGTATTTGTTCGTCGTGACTCTGTGCGTAGACCTCTGGAACCCCCATACGACGGACCATATAAAGTAATTAAACGTTCGGATAAATTCTTTGTCTTAAACAAAAAAGGCCGCGTGGATACCGTCAGTATTGACCGTCTGAAACAGGCTCACTTGAAAGGGAATCCTATTAGCATAGAGCTGAGCGTACCCCATAATCAACAAGTAACCGAAGATCGTTTAGTCCTCATAGAAGTCACTAGCACGACGACAGCTACCGAACCTTCTGTCGAGCCCCTTAAGAAAACCCGTCCTGGACGTGCCCTAAGGTTCCCAGAATACCTTCACACCTGTATTACATAACTAAGTCGTGTGATTAATCCAAATGGTGCGTTGGTGGCACAGTGGTTAGGACTCTCGCCGACCATGCACATGGTTCGAGGTTCGATCCCCTGCCGACGCACACCTGATATTTATGGTCGACCTGCAAAATTTGGGCTACCGATATCCATGCTGAAAATTCCATACTTGTACCAAAAATACAGTGTGGAATCAAGCTGTAATCGAAAATAAAGAAAATAAAAAATTTATGGTACCAGTTATTTTTTTCTTTTCGAACGCATCAATTTTTTATATGGAGCATCACTAAACACAAATAAAATTTTCTTTAGCAGCACATGTCACATGCACCAAAAAATTTAGATGAATACTTTTTCGATGTTACAAACTTTGCCTTATTTCACTGTATGGTAAATGCACGTCATTTTTGAAAAAACGCAGATTTGGTACATTTTCCTCAACAAGGGTCTCAGCATTCTTGTTTTCTTTCCCAGGTGCGACGGGCACTAAACAGGAAACAAACAAAGCACGCATCCAACGAACAAAATCAAGGAAGCGACGTACAAACACCCTATTAGCATAGGCAGACAGACCAGTAGGCAAGCCACCAAGCCACTCGGAAGATTTTTTCCACTCGTAAAGGAAACATCGGGTTTTTTACTTCTGGCTGGTTCTGTCTTAGGGTCCTCACAACCCCACTATGGGGTAGTGAGCTGTGACGGTAAATAATTCCCCAAAATTATTGACCATAAGAATAGATTTTGTCTAAGAGGAGAATTACATCGTGACCATAAGAATCATCAGTAAATATTGGATGCTGAACCTTAGAATTTAAGTCAACTTGTTATCCGAAATTATCCGCAACGTTCAAGGTCATTGGTGGAGTGAGACGCCTAAAGGTCATTTTCCTCCATCTCAGCCAGGCATGATGGGTTGCAGTTCCATAGCCGTTCGTCTACGCATTGGTTTTTCCGTTTATCCTGCAGTTATTCACAACTTATCTTGATGCATGTTGTTCACAAATGTTGCGTTTCACCTCATTTTTTGTTTCCGTTGCTGCTAAAATGAATTATTTCTTTGTTTCGAAAGTTTTCACGATCTGGTTAGTGCATTCATTTCATTCTAATAGTTTTATTCATGCGGCTTTTAGTGTTTTAGTTGTTTTTCAGCTATTATTGAATTAGTACTGTGTAGAAGTCTCGGAAATTATGCACATGAAGATATTTGGCTGGCAAAAGCAGTTGTTTCCAGTCCATTTGTTGGTTGCAGGCTTTGTTACTGGCTCACTCGGCTATTTAACATGTAGATATTCGGAAAACTAATTTCTTTCACGTTCATGTCTACAGCATGCAACAGTTTACCAGTAAATCTGGTGAGGGAGCACAATCAAAGTTGATTTTAGCAAGGTTTTCAAAGAACATAATCCTGGAGAATTTAGAACCCGGGTTGAAATTGAAAAAGCTTCGAAGCTTTTTGAGAATGTGAATATACAATCAGCGTGTACGCTTTCATTAAAAAAGACATATTGTGAGCGAATCTAAGTCAAACAAGGTTGAGCTGCATGAAAAGTATGAATCTATTGTGCTTGTGTGTATTTTGGGGAACTAAAAGAAATTGGAACTCTTAAGGGTAAGTGTTACTTATGCTTATTATTGCTTAATGTACTAGATCCAAATACATGAACTAGGACTGCCCGTAATAGTGCCAGTGTTAACATCCATTCGATGTGTTGCGAAACGGTTTGCAAAGCGGATAAATACGATGATCCGGTGAGTGTACGAACCATCCCAGTTAAAGGTAAGGCATTAATTAGGAAGAATAGAGTTTCGGGTTGTAATCTACGATCGATAGTTTCCTCGAAGTTGTGATTTTTTCGTGACTATAAACACGGACGTTCATACCCATCTAGCATTTTTTCGGGCGCATTGCAGACTATTTGGGGTAGACTTCGGAACACTGTCCCACGTAAGGAGATCTGCCCGAAGTTTTTGCTCCAGAAAGTCTGCAATACGCCCGAAGAAAGTGCTAGCTGGTTGATCTTTCAGAAAATCTCTAAATAAACTTTCTTTGAACCAGTAGTCTTCTTTTCTTTGGCGAAAAACCCGTTGATACGATTATACGATTAGGTAGCGAAGTAGGATGTTCTGTGACTGAGAGTCGTGGTTGTTGCGTATCGGACTAATCCCGCGCATCTGACTGTTATAACCGCACGGATATAGCGTTTTCTTCATGGTATATTACGATATCTAGGAATCATAAGCACGCTGCTATTGGTATATTTATTTTTACTTTTTAAATGACCGCAAATAGTGAGTCATTTGAGGTGATAGGATGAATACCTCTGAACGTTTTTGTGGAGACTAGGGTATATTTAATTTTCGGAGTAGGAGACGATCTTTCTACCAAGAAAGTTCTCAGAATTTCCACTTTTACTTCGTTATTCAAAGATGACGTTAAGTTGCCCACTAAGGTAGTAGCTGTAGGAGATTACCTTTAGCGGAACTATATTAAGGTAGCTTTAGGTAATGCGTCATATGTCATGTGTCTAAATGTATTAAACGTTTTATAACTGATCAAAATTTAGTTCCTACATACGAGTTAGTTTTGTAAATAATGAATGTACTTTACAAGCGTTTACCTTGATTTACGTACCTAGCTCTTAAAAATTATGCCTGCATGTGGTATGCATTTAGGTCCGATACGCTGTGATGAATTAGTCCGAGATACTTAAGGTCAGACTTGATTTCTGTATCACTATTATAAATTTTACAACGGCCATAGGATTTAAACCTTCACCTAACTTTCTTTTACATTGGAAACTGAGAACAACAGCCTGACATTTCGAAGAATTTAGTTAAAGAGCATTTTCTGACTCCTAATAGAGAGCCGTTCATCTTAGTACAGTGTAGCTGGCAGTTAACAGACACTGAAATAGTTAGATCGTCTGCCTACTTGAAGAAGTTCTTTTCGTATGCATTCGTACATTAAGTTCGTCAAACAAAAATACAATTGGTAATGGACGACTTCCCCTGACCTACAGTGTACTGCTTTCTTCCTGATAAATAAGAATGAAGCCATCTAACAATCCAACACTCAGTTTGAGTTTCAACAAGCTTATCTAACAGAATATCTTCAGGTAGTGAGTCGAAAGCAGATGTGTGATCTAAGAAAGTGAAGCGAATTTAGCCCTATTGCCTATACTGGAAAAGACGTTGTGATGCAAGACTGCAGCTCCATCTTAATTACTTCTGTGTTTATAGGAGAATTGTTTGGGATCGTTAAAGGCTTTAAGTGAAGGTTGAAGAATAAGTAAGAGTAACCTTTCCTTAGTTCCTATATAAGTCATTTGCATTGAAACCAAGGAAGCAACTATTATCAACACTTGTGGCACCAGAAACCTTGGCATTTGTGGGAGAATTTATGAAAGACTTGTTTAGTGTATGCACATCAAATGAATAGGGAATACTGGAGGTAATTAGATGCATAAAGGCGTAAGTTATTTAATATTCATAAAGTAGATATGCAAACACCGCAGTTGTTGATCGTAGAAATGATCGATATTAGATAACATCCCATGATTCAACGGCATATTAGAAATAAATAAAAATTATTTCTTAGCTCGTTGTCAACTGAATGGTCTATTTGATGATATCACTGCATATTAACAGATTAGTGAAGTAGCTATCAAACCTAAGTTACTACATTTAATTGTACTACATACTTGGCGTTTAACAGTATACAGGCTTGCAACTGGCTAGATGAGGCGACTTTAGAGTATCGAACAGCGCAGAATTATTATTCAACTTGCTAAATCCCACTTAGCTTTTACAATGTGCTACTGTGTAGAAACAGACACGAAATCCTATTAATGACTAAAGTAACAGTCTCATAATACTACAGTAAATCTCCATCCCACTAGCTAAGCTTAGCGTTTATTATTCCTAATTCACTTATTACAAAAGCACATGGTATAGCAACGAATTGAAAAGGTCCAGAGGAATTACAAATCAAGAGTATATTAAACATTTGATCAATTTACAAAAGAAAATTCTGATGAAGGGTGTTAATGTTAGTTTGACCGAATGATGTTTCCGCTGACTTCATATTCGACAACCTCCGTATACCTGCAAAAATGAATTACATGTAAGATTTAGCACAACATGAAGTTACAAGAGATAATTTTACATATTAGCATGCAATGATTCTGTCGATACTAAGCAATATCTCATGCGGATAAATGTATTTGTAGTCTACAGCTGATTTTTTATGTTGACGTCGTATACATAAATAGACATCATATGTTTTTCAGTATTAGAGGATTATACGCAAATTTCAAGACAATCCCCGAAACATCCATACTATTGAGGCGTCATTCGCTCATCAAGCTTGATTGCAGATCAACTTCACACTAAATACTTTTACATGAAATGAAGTATTGCAAATGTGTAACTTAGAAATTAATCCACAATCTCAGTACTGTCTAGTCCACAAGGTTTTGTGAATCCTACAGGAATCACATTCTCACATTTAGGAGACTATGGCCATCAAATAAAAGCTGAACATGCCTCAACTATAAACAGCTATGCACAGTGTTAACAACATACAGAAACACTTAAACCATTGTAAAATATACATACGTGTTGTGTTGATGAGGATAATAACGCCATATAATTCTACCTAGAAAATTCAACCGTGATACCGTATCTGTACTGCCTTGTGTAAATGGAAATCTCAGGAGAAATTTATTTCCACTATTGGCGATCAAAATTATTGCAGCATTAAGTATACAGTCAGCGGAAATTGTAAAACAGACAATAGATTCATAATAATGATAATAAAGCTGAATAGATTCAGTTCTCATAATCACCACAACTCATGCGTGTAATCGTACCGTGTAATGAATTAGTGCATTAATTGGAACAGCAAGGAAATTTAAACGAGTAATTGCCTTCTCCATTGCACTGTACTTGCAACAATCGTGACAACCACCTATGTTTGTTATCCTATCAGTCAGCTAAGTAGACAATGGCACAATATTATTAAAGTTGAGATATTTTTGTACATTTAATTCACATAACCCATAGCACACTGCACTAATCAGTGCCAATATATATGAAATCCACTTAGAGATAACCTTTCAACTTACCATAATTTCTGTCCAACCACAGATAGAGTGAAAAGCATATCTGAATGATAACTTAGGTTCCAAAAGACGATTCTGATAGCATTTACAGGTGATTTCCGAGTACTGAGTGAATTATTTTGTCAAAAAGACTGTTCTTCACATGAAAATTGGCTGTTGTCAGCCACGTCTCATAAAACGTTAATGCCCAGCTCTTGCTACGCTCGGGCTCACGCTGTCACTTGAAGTTTCTCAGAAACGCTTAGTAATAACGGACACAAAAACCAAAACACCAGTTGTTGACTCCAGGATTCTTTATTGTTACACCAACATATAAATACTGTTATAACTAAGGTCTGTGAACAAATATTACAATAATAAATCACAATATTACTTCTGACGGTTTGCTACTGACTTCTTTCTGAACAGCGACCGATGAGACGATGACTGTCGTATTGATGCCTCCGCGAAAATTGGGGAAGTTGGTTTTGAGCAAACAACCATGAATTGATCGTTCAATCTTCAACTATATTGACACTCCCCGGCAAAAAAGGGATCCAACCCTTTTTTCCTTCACGATCAATACACGTTGACTTGGATGCCATTGCGAGAACCTGGGTCACACGGACAGAGCTGAAATGGAAAACAAACAGAAAAGCCAACACACCACAAGCATACCCACAGCACAATCTCACACATCGCTGACGACCTGCGCCTTCCAGACAGAGACCTCCTCTTGACATCTTGCAACACAATCGCCACTCGCTAGAATGACTCTTGCAGAAAGCAGCGTGACCATAGCACCAACTCATGATACTCCACGCACATCCTCTTATCTACTCGCTACCAATTACCACTGAAATCGCTCGTCACTCATTCTGCCTCAGTTCTAGTAACGGTGACGCATGCGAGCCTCAGTCGTTTACACTCTTTCTCCCCGGCGTGTGGGACCGCACCTAACAATTATCTCCGTATGCATTTCATTCTCAGCAATAGCCTAGCCTCCCCGGCGTATACGACCCATCTGCTGTCCTTAACATCAATCAATTCATTCACGGATGTAGAAGACTCGAAACAACTTCAGAAGTAATCACGACGAACAATTTAACAAAATTATGCAATAAAAACAAGATACGAAAACAACGAGTAGGCACAATGAATCCAAAAACACCAATTGATATGACACACCACACGTATATACAAACAGTACACACAAACTCGCGGATCATATCTTGATGGAATTCCTTTGAAGAATTGCAGGACTTACACCAGTACGCCTACAACCCTTCAAAGGTTGACGATTGTAAGTTGTGGAATGTCCGGACACAAACAAGATTAACCAACAATTACAATAATTGGAACTCACACAATTATTTAACACAAACATATGTACAATCACTACATCAAATGTTGTGGATTCTGGCACGACAAACTACCCTTGAAGAACTGTAGGACTTACAGCAGTACGCCTACATTCCTTCTCAGGTTGATGATCCAAGTGGAAGTCGTCCGGACACAAACAGAATTACCAACAGCTAGATGACAGATGATATCAATTCAGTATATACAATATGAACATATGTACAAAATCACACACCGAGCACATTGGACTGCTCATTGATGCGCTACCCTTTGAAGAATTGTAGGACTTACAGCAGTACGCCTACAACCCTTCTCAGGTTGACGCTCTAGGTTGGAAAATCGTCTAGTGTTTCATCCTCCGACTCTCTACTCTCAGCACCTTCCAGTAGACACAGTTTTCTAATATCTCGCACCAACATGCCACAACTTGTTCTCACCTCAACCGTCCTCACCAATCCATCACCACTACAGATTAGCCTTACTACCACTCCCAAAGGCCACCTACCTGTGGCACATTTATCTGCTACTAATACTATGTCACCAACCTTTAAGTTTCGGCACAACTTTTTCCACTTGTCTCTGGTTTGCAGTGTTAGAACATACTCCTTTAACCATCTTTTCCAAAATATATCTTTCATGTGCCTGGCTTGTTTCCATCTTTTAATCGTAGGTATTCCTTCCCCGCTTGAGTCCTCTATGCCAGGGTTGCCTCTCAATAACAATAATTTATTTGGGGTTAACACATCAAAATCCTTGACGTCGTCCCTCACAGGTGATAACGGCCGGTCATTTAATATTCGTTCAGCTTCACAAAAAAATGTCTCCAGCGTTTCGTCATTCAAACTCTGGTTTTTAATTATGGAGCTTAAAATACGCTTGATAATTCCTATAAGTCTTTCCCATAGCCCGCCTCTATGGCTGGCATGTGGTGGGTTGAAGTGCCACTCGATGTTCCTTTTCAGTAACTCTTCCTGAACTCTCGTTTGGGACCTTCGAAGTACTCTTTAAGCTCGGCGTGACAGCCAACAAAATTAGTCCCTCTGTCGCTGAACATCATCTTCGGTACACCCCGGCGATTTATAAATCTATGTAATGCTAGCACGAATGAATCAGTAGTTAGCGTATGAACCATCTCAATATGCACAGCTCTCATTTTCAAACAGGTGAATAAACAGCCATATCTTTTACATAGGGTTCTGCCTCTCTTCACTACAAAAGGTCCGAACAAATCCACCCCAACGTACTCAAATGGATAATTCCCTTCAGAAGCTTGCCACGCTGGGAGTGGTGCCATCATCTGCTGTACTGGACGAGCATTTCGGAGTTTACATTCCATGCACTTATCAATTATTTTACGGACAGCGGTACCTCCCTTCACTATCCAGAACTTACATCGAATACTTGATAGTACTTGCGAAGTACCCAAATGACCTTCAAGAACATGGTAGTGTCTTATAATGAGATCAGTGACTGGATGGTAGCAAGGTAATAAAGCCGGATGACGGGTCTCATATGACGATTCTAACATTTGTAGACGTCCACCAACTCTAGCGATCCCTTCGGAAACTATCGGAGATAATCTATCTAACCGCACCTTGAAATCTGCGAAATCGGGACTATCCTCCTTGGCAATCTCACCCCACGCTTCCCACTGAGCAGCCCTCAAAATCGCTAACTCTGCATTTCTAATATCTTCGACTCTCAAAGGCCCCACATTCATATTTTCGTATCCCGCAAGATGCATGACCTTTAAATACGTAACATATCGTGTCAACCACGCAACAGCTTTCAGTAGTTTGTACCAAGAAGAATAATATTTAAAAAGTGGATGTAAACCTGAATGTCTTTCTTGAGTAGATGTTAAACTGACACTTGTCTTCAACTCCAAGGCACACTCGTTTATCGGTGGTTCATCTTCTCTACGAGGCCACATACTATCAGCCCTTAGCAAGAACTCTGGACCTTTCCACCACTTATTTTTAACCACATTCATATCAATAACTCCTCGCGAGGCTAGATCAGCTGGATTTTTTCCAGACGGTACGTACCTCCACTGCTCAACAGTTGTTAGTTCACGAATTTGAGATACTCTGTTAGCTACAAAACATGCATATCTTGCTGACTCGTTGCGTATATAATATATCACAGACATCGAATCAGTCCAAAACGTTACGGGATGCTTGGGGTAATCCAACTCTTTACACACCGTTGTGAATAACTGCGCAGCTAGTAAGGCTGCATTAAGTTCTAATCTCGGAATCGAAACCGTCTTTAGAGGTGCAACTCTAGATTTACCCATCACCAGGCTAACATCTATATCATTCCTTAAGGTGGTTCTGATGTATACGGCTGCACCAAATCCAACCTCAGAGGCATCAGAAAAAACATGGAAGTCAATTATATCATGATTTCTCGACGGCTTAAGTGGACGTGAGACGGAATGTAGATTCAGCATTCTTAAACTGTTAACCCACCCCTTCCACTCTTCTCTCTGCCTCTCACTTAATGGTTCATCCCACTGTAACCCTTTCCTGCATGTCTCTTGAAATAACCTCCTAGCCGGAAGTAGATAAGGTGCTACTAATCCAAGTGGGTCAAACACGGACGACAACACAGAGAGCACACCTCTCCGAGTAACTGGCTTATCAATATCACCAACACTAAATCCAAAGGTATCAGAGTTCACATCCCATCGCATACCTAATGTGCGTTCAACTGGTAGAGTATCAACAGGCAAATCTCGTACGGTAGGTGCTCTGTCTTCTGGATCTATATGCTTCAAAACGTCTAGGCTGTTCGAGACCCACTTAGTTAGACGAAAGCCGGCCTTAGCTAACACTTCAGTAATGCTTGTTGCAAATCTAACTGCAGACTTATCATCATCGAAGGAGGCTAAACAATCATCCACGTAGAAGCAACAATCTATGACGTCCAGCAAATCATTAGAACCAAATGTGGACACTGCCTTTCGTAGAGCAAAATTAGCACAAAACGGGGAGGACGTGGCACCAAATGGATGCACTGTCATCCTATATTCTGACACCTTACCACAAGGACCGTCATCAAACCACAAAAACCTCAAGTGATCTCTGTCACTCTCTGGCACCTTCACCTGTAGGAACATTTCCTCAATATCCGCCGCGACAGCAACTGTAAACTTTCTGAATCTTAATAGCAGTCCCACTAATGAGCTCACGCAATCTGGGCCACTATACAGATTATCATTTAAAGAGACTCCTTCATGTTTCGCAGAACAATCAAACACCACACGGAGTTTACCTGGCTTCCTCGGGTTAAAGACGGGATGATGGGGCAAATACCACTTCCCTGGCTCACACTGATCAACTAGTCTTTCAACGTAACCCTTCATTATATGTTTATCGACGACATCCTTATATTTGGACCAGAGTTCTGCATCTGACAGAAATTTCTTCTGTAAACCCATTAGTCTCTTAAGAGCAACTTTCCTATTACAAACCAACTGTCTATCTTTGAATCTCCATGGTAGGCCAACGCTGAAACGCCCGTTTTCGTATTTACAAGAGTCCTCGGCTATTTTAACTGCTTTTAAGTCTTCTACAGAACGACCCTTCCCTGGGACACCGCAGTCACAAAACTCCTTGTCATACATATTTTTAATCATAGTTTCTAGTTTGTCCCCATCGTTTGCAACTAATGATGATATGTGGACTATGGGTATAGGTCCTCTCACTGTCCATCCCAGTGGTGTTTTCGTCGCAAACAGATCATCTCTACCTCCAAATCTCTCTTCTAATACCTTGTGAGCTTCTGGCACACTACATCCAATGAGTACTCTCACTCTTCCATCTTGCAGTGTTGGAAGAGGTATGTCACACAGGTATGGCTTACCGACAACCGTTTCACGACTAGGTACTATAGCTTCGCCAAGTTTCATACTGGAGGTAGTGTAAGCAGTATCCACTTCCACGGTTTCCCCAGTAGCCAAGGATTCTAACTGAAATGACACTCGCTCACATACTACTGTTTTCGCAGAATTGAAAGTATTTACAACCAAGGGTTGCTTTGGGCCTTTAATACCCAAGCAACCAGCCAGTTCAGCATCTATCAATGTAACGTCTGAACCATTATCCAACAATGCATAAGTCTCTACTGAAGATTTCGGTCCTTTCACCTTAACTGGTAATACCCCTAAGAAAACTTGTGGGGTGTCAAGGGGTCTAGAGATACTATTACAATTAACCGAATTCCCAGGTTCGTTCACTGTTCTCAGAAGTGGGTGCATATCCGTTAAACCACTACTTCTTTTATTTGTCGCCTTACAATTCCACTTTGTATGCCCAATCTTTAAACAACTGAAACACAGCCGCTTCTGCTTTGCCATTTTTAACCTTTCTACGGGTGACATAGCGATAAAGCGATTACAATCACTCAATTGATGCATGTTATGGCAAACAATACACTCATCCTTTCTCGTTGTGTCTTGAGACTTCACCACAAATGCCTTCCTTATATTCACTGGTTCCTTAGGTTCTACCTTAGAATGCAAAATGCTGGCGAATTTGCCCATCGCCTGGTTGACACTGTCCTTCACCAGTCTCAGAATATCATCAAACCTTGGCTCGATACCCTCATCCTCTATACGAGAGCTTATTTTTACCCACTTCCTTTGCAGCCGAGTAGGTAGGCGTCTCGCAATTACCTCTAGGACTGAGCTCGAGTTGAGGTCACTCATGCAATTCATAGAAATCAAGGTATTCTTATAAGTCATAAGATTATCTAAAAACTCAGTAAGTGCCTTGGAGTCATCTTGAAGTTGACTGCCGTTACCTTTGACAGCTTCGTATACGTTCCTTACAATCATTGAAGGTCTTCCAAACCTTTGACGTAATATGCTCATAGCCTCAGCGTATCCCTCATTAGGGGGCATGAGCTTACAGCACTGTATAGCTCTTGAAGCATCTCCAGTGCAATACCTCATCAAATACATCAATTTCAATTCATCACTTAATAAAAAACTACTCAGCATGATCTCAAACTCCTTTACAAATTGTAAATAATCAGCCGGGTTTCCATCAAAACACCGTGGTTCAAATTTAGGGAGTTTGATGTTCCTATTATCCCTGAACGGCGAAACAGTAACATCAACCATGTCATGCTTAACATCAGACACATCGTTACAATTAACAGACAAGTCACCATGACTTACTTTCCTGTTTGCATCCAAGACACTCTGTCCCTTCTTTGACCCAGGCATTGTTGAACTTGACCCAATTCCAAAAAGTTCCAGATATTGCTTGTTCAAAGAGGACTTGACCGGCACCAGGAAAAATGAACGGTGACTATCCAAAGTCGTGCCAACTGCCCGAAACCGTTGAAAACAGACGTTGTGCCGTCAGAAACTGTCAGCCACGTCTCGTAAACCGTTAATGCCCAGCTCTCGCTACGCTCGGGCTCACGCTGTCGCTTGAAGTTTCTCAGAAACGCTTAGTAATAACGGACACAAAAACCAAAACACCGATTGGCCGCTTTGGAATTCTTTATTGTAACACCAACATATAAATGACGTATGACTAAGGTCTGTGAACAAATATTACAATAATAAATCACAATATTACTTCTGACGGTTTGCTACTGACTTCTTTCTGAACAGCGACCGATGAGACGATGACTGTCGTATTGATGCCTCCACGAAAATTGGGGAAGTTGGTTTTGAGCAAACAACCATGAATTGATCGTTCATTCTTCAACTGCATTGACAGCTGTGTTCATATGCTGAGACATGGACTCTTCATTGAATGATACTATGCAGAAGGGTGCGGCTTCTACATGGAGTAAACGATTTGTGTATGTGGCATAACTCTCCAACTATCCTATCTTCCTCATTACACCGATATTTTGATACAGTCCGCCTGAAACACTGATGGGTGCTACCAATATGCTATTGTAACAGGGAAACCAGCAGGCACACAGGTAATGAAAGCAGAACACGAACTGTGCAGGAGAGCGTTTATTTCACCAAATCGACATCTTTAAAAAGTGTGGGGATACAGTTTTAGGATAAAGCAGTTTTACTGGGCTTCATTAATGTTTGAGCTCTGCAACTCCTGTGTCTCCTGGTCCAGGCAGTTGACTTTCGGGTGTCTTCCTGCAAGTAGAGAAAAATAAAACATTGATTGGTGTTATAATATGCTTTTGTTTCTCTTACACTATGAGTGTGTCGCAGTCAGATCACATGACGCAGACACCAACATAACTAGTCAAAAAACGGGAATTCCCATCAACCCAGATAACATATAACACAGTTTTATTAAAAATTATTGACAAAAATAATTTCCAAGCGAAATTTTAACGGAACGTGATAAATAAGTCCAGCCCAACTTGTTTAGCTGAAGGCTTCCGGTCAAGCACCCCGCCATTTGGTACTCCGTCGTGTCACTTTCGTGCACGATGATTAGCTGGCTTGGCTTCCGCTTCAATCCATGATTTGGTTCCGAAATATATCTCGTAATTTGGATAATCGATTGTGGTGTTTTGCTTTGCCTTTGGTACACGAGGAACAAATAAAATAGAAGTTGTTGGTATAAGATCTTGCGTTAATATACTCAGTGCAGTTCGCGAACGTCTATACCATCAACCTGTAAACACAAAATTGAACCTACTGGGTTCGCTTATCAACGTTGTTCCAGCCCTCAAAGGACTTATTAAGCATGGACTATCGTTACTTCAAGGCGGAAAGTTTTAATTTAGCACGCAGCTCTCTTTTTAAGCACGACCTGTGTCATTTCAGAATATTGTGGGTAAATGAGATCTTCAGTTACCATAAAAATGCATTATCACACTCGTAGTTCATAGGACCGGATGGATCTTTTCTACTTGAATCAACACGATAGGATGTGTTGGATTCCTTTCAAAGAAATAATGAACAACTTACTTAGTACCTTCATAAATGTGTCTAAAGCTTCTTTTATTTGTGTCCACGTATAAAATATACGGCAGAGCATTATCACACAATAAAGATGACAAATTTTGTGAAGTAGAGGCAGTAGGAGTACTTTGCAACATCATTCAATAGTTTTAACAATTCCTAACGTGCACAACACAAGGATTTCAAGTAAATGAATAATAGTATATATTTCAGTGCTTATATACCACTGGTCGTTACCTTATAAATTTGCTTGATTTATGCTGACCTAGTATGCACAAATCCCACAGGTCACTAACCTGACAACTAAAAAAGTAGATTAGTTAATATATACATATATCTAAATGTACTAATTAAAAAAACATTAAACGTTTAGAAATTGTAGTTGAAAAAAATGCATACATCCCTGTCAGTCTCGTCTCATAAACCGTTAATGCCCAGCTCTCGCTACGCTCGGGCCCACGCTGTTCCTTTGAGTTTCAGAAACGCTTAGTTATAACGGACGCAAAAACCAAAACACCGATCTGCTGCTTGTTATTTCTTTATTGTTACACCAACATATAAAAGGAATAAACGAACTAAGGAACTAAGGTCTGAAAACAAATATTACAATAATAAATCTCTGCATTACTTCTGACGATGTTTCACTCTTCTTTCTGAACAGCGACCGATGAGACGATGACTGTCGTATTGATGCCTCCGCGAAAATTGGGGAAGTTGATTTTGAGCAAACAACCAAGAATTGATCGTTCAATCTTCAACTCCATTGACACTCCCCGGCAAAAAAGGGATCCATCCCTTTTTTCCTTCACGACCAATGCACGTTGACTTGGATGCCATTGCGAGAACCTGGGTCACACGGACAGAGCTGAAATGGAAAACAAACAGAATAGCCAGCACACCACAAGCATACCCACAGCACAATCTCACACATCAATGACGACCTGCGCCTCCAGACAGAGACCTCCTCTTGACATCTTGCAACACAATCGCCACTCGCTAGAATGACTCTTGCAGAATGCAAAGTGACCATGGCAGCACCTCACGATACACTACGCACATCCTCTTAATTACTCACTACCAATTACCACTGAAATCGCTTGTCACTCATTCTGCCTCAGTTCTAGTAGCGGTGACGCATGCGAGCCTCAGTTGTTTACACTCTTTCTCCCCGGCGTGTCGGACCGCAGCTAACAATTATCTCCGTGTGCGTTTCATTCTCAGCAATAGCCTAGCCTCCCCGGCGTATACGACCCATCTGCTGTCCTTAACATCAATCAATTCATTCACGGATGTAGAAGACTCGAAACAACTTCAGAAGTAATCACGACGAACAATTTAACAAAATTACGCAATAACAACAAGATACGAAAACAACAAGTAAACACAATGAATCCAAAATACACCAATTGATATGACACAACACACATATATACAAACTGTACACAAAACTCGCGAATAATATCTTGGTGGAATTCCTTTGAAGAATTGCAGGACTTACACCAGTACGCATACAACCCTTCTCAGGTTGACGCTCTAGGTTGGAAAATCGTCGCAGAGTTCATTTGCTAACTTCCTTCTATCAGCTATATCTTCAAATCTGAACGGCAACACGCCCATGTCATTGTATCGTAGAATATAGATGACCAACAAACACACGACATATCTCATCATCCAAGTGTAGAAACAGAGTAATTTACACCAAAGATAATAACATTCAAATAGTAACTTGAAACTAGAAATGCCTTGGTTCATGCAAGTCAATTTAACAATTACTCTCTCGTTTACACTTGGCTTATCCTCACCAAACTGACCATTGATATTCGTCCTTTCAAACGAACTGACACTATCATAGTCATTGCACAAGATACTTGAGTTCATGGGCGTCTTTTTCATTGTGGATGACAGCACCAACGACGACTGATTGATATCAGTTGATGAACTTAGCAGTGGATCAAAAGCTGTTGTTGATCGACTTTCAGAAAGTTGTCTACCTGCAAGACCACCACCACTGCTGTCTTTTACTATCAGCTCAGGTTTAGCACTAGCATCTAATGATAGGTGGGATACATGCTGATCAATCACACTGACGGTCTCACAAATATCCATAACTTCTGCAACTGCATCTGCATTTATTTCTACTTCACGTTCAAGTTGTACAGAAACTTTGTTCAACTTAGCAGTAGTAGGCATATCCCTCATCTCATCATGATCAACCAAAGACAAATCTGCACTATCATGATCATTACCACAAATATTCACTTTACCGTCAACTTCATCATTTTCAAACTCTTTAATAACAGAAGTAGACAATTTTGGTTCCTCCTCACAAATCATTAAAGGTTTTATATCCTCACTCTGACTAGTTATACCTTGTAAACTTTTGGAGTCAGAACTGCACCCTGAAGCAGCAACTCTATTCTGCGACACTCTATTCAACAATGGCTTACCAGTTGCAACTACAGACTTCTTCACAGCACCGTTATCGTCACACAATTCGGAGTCAGACCTGGAGTTTACATTTAGCTTATCACTAAACTTGCTCACTGGTTCACAGTTCACTTCTGTATGCACCTCTTACACACGTGTAAACCACAACCGTGTTTCTCTTGCATCTTGTAACTTATCTGTTGAGGATGTACTACGAAACCTGTTACACTCACTAGGTCTATATGCATTACTATACATCATGGAGCCTTCTCGATATCCACCTCTCTGAGGCCTACTCGTCATCAATGATTGCATTTTACCCTCAGACTGCTCTATCCTAGGGGTGAGATGTAATAGACTGGCGAACTTGCTCATAGATTGATTGACACTAGTATTTACCAGTTTCAGGATATCATCAAACTTTGGCTCGATACCCTCATCCTCCATACGGGAGCTCATCTTCACCCACTTCCTTTGCAGTCGAGTAGGTAGGCGTCTTGCTATTACTTCTAGTATAAAACTCGAGTTGATGTCACTCATGCGATTCATCGAAATCATCCCATTCTTGTAAATTAGTAAATTATCTAAAAACTTAGTGAGTGCCTGGGAGTCATCCTGTAATTGACCACCATTACCCTTAACCGACTCGAACAATTTCCCTGCAATCATCGAAGGTCTTCCAAACCTTTGACGTAATGTGCTCATAGCCTCATCGTAGCCCTCTTTTGGCTTCATAAACTTACAACACTGTATAGCTCTGGAAGCATCTCCAGTGCAATATCTCATCAAATACATTAACTTCTATTCATCATTTAATAAAAAACCACTCAACATGATCTCAAACTCCTTTACAAATTGTAAATAATCGGCCGGGTTTCCATCAAAACACCGTGGTTCAAATTTAGGGAGTTTGATGTTCCTATTATCCCTGAACGGCGAAACGGTAACATCAACCATGTCATACTTAACATCAGACACATCGTTACAATTAACAGACAAGTCACCATGACTTACTTTCCTGTTTGCATCCAAGACACTCTGTCCCTTCTTTGACCCAGGCATTGTTGAACTTGACCCAATTCCAAAAAAGTTCCAGATATTGCTTGTTCAAAGAGGACTTGACCGGCACCAGGAAAAATGAACGGTGACTATCCAAACTGTTACCAGCTATCTGAATCCGCCAGATCTGTTTCTATCGTCAGAAACTGTCAATCACGTCTCATAAACCGTTAATGCCCAGCTCTCGCTACGCTCGGGCTCACGCTGTCGCTTGAAGATTTCAGAAACGCTTAGTAATAACGGACGCAAAATCCGAAACACCGATCTGCTGCTTATTATTTCTTTATTGTTACACCAACATATTAAAAGAATAAGTGAACTAAGGTTTCTGACGATGTTTCACTCTTCTTTCTGATTAGCGACCGATGAGACGATGACTGTCGTATTGATGCCTCCGCGAAAATTGGGGAAGTTGATTTTGAGGAAACAACCAAGAATTGATCGTTCAATCTTCAACTCCATTGACAAGTATTATTTTTAAATGAAATTGAACCTACATGTTCATGGGAAAGGGAATGTTGGCACTTGATGTGGAAGGGAAAGACGACGAGCTGAAATGAAATTTTCAAGTTAACCGTAATATACCTTCCATTTTTGTCCTTAATAGGTGGCTTTCGGAAAGCAGGTGTCTCTTACTGAAATTCTGGGTCAGCCAACAACCGAGATTGACAGTTCAACGGAGTAGCATTCTCCAAAATTTTTCTTGGCGGCTTTGAAACACTGGAAGATGAGTCAAGAATAATAGCGTTTGTTTCACCAAATCGACATCTTTAAAAAGTGTGGGGATACAGTTTTAGGATAAAGCAGTTTTACTGGGCTTCATTAATGTTTGAGCTCTGCAACTCCTGTGTCTCCTGGTCCAGGCAGTTGACTTTCGGGTGTCTTCCTGCAAGTAGAGAAAAATAAAACATTGATTGGTGTTATAATATGCTTTTGTTTCTCTTACACTATGAGTGTGTCGCAGTCAGATCACATGACGCAGACACCAACATAACTAGTCAAAAAACGGGAATTCCCATCAACCCAGATAACATATAACACAGTTTTATTAAAAATTATTGACAAAAATAATTTCCAAGCGAAATTTTAACGGAACGTGATAAATAAGTCCAGCCCAACTTGTTTAGCTGAAGGCTTCCGGTCAAGCACCCCGCCATTTGGTACTCCGTCGTGTCACTTTCGTGCACGATGATTAGCTGGCTTGGCTTCCGCTTCAAACCATGATTTGGTTCCGAAATATATCTCGTAATTTGGATAATCGATTGTGGTGTTTTGCTTTGCCTTTGGTACACGAGGAACAAATAAAATAGAAGTTGTTGGTATAAGATCTTGCGTTAATATACTCAGTGCAGTTCGCGAACGTCTATACCATCAACCTGTAAACACAAAATTGAACCTACTGGGTTCGCTTATCAACGTTGTTCCAGCCCTCAAAGGACTTATTAAGCATGGACTATCGTTACTTCAAGGCGGAAAGTTTTAATTTAGCACGCAGCTCTCTTTTTAAGCACGACCTGTGTCATTTCAGAATATTGTGGGTAAATGAGATCTTCAGTTACCATAAAAATGCATTATCACACTCGTAGTTCATAGGACCGGATGGATCTTTTCTACTTGAATCAACACGATAGGATGTGTTGGATTCCTTTCAAAGAAATAATGAACAACTTACTTAGTACCTTCATAAATGTGTCTAAAGCTTCTTTTATTTGTGTCCACGTATAAAATATACGGCAGAGCATTATCACACAATAAAGATGACAAATTTTGTGAAGTAGAGGCAGTAGGAGTACTTTGCAACATCATTCAATAGTTTTAACAATTCCTAACGTGCACAACACAAGGATTTCAAGTAAATGAATAATAGTATATATTTCAGTGCTTATATACCACTGGTCGTTACCTTATAAATTTGCTTGATTTATGCTGACCTAGTATGCACAAATCCCACAGGTCACTAACCTGACAACTAAAAAAGTAGATTAGTTAATATATACATGTATCTAAATGTACTAATTAAAAAAACATTAAACGTTTAGAAATTGTAGTTGAAAAAAATGCATACATCCCTGTCAGTCTCGTCTCATAAACCGTTAATGCCCAGCTCTCGCTACGCTCGGGCCCACGCTGTTCCTTTGAGTTTCAGAAACGCTTAGTTATAACGGACGCAAAAACCAAAACACCGATCTGCTGCTTGTTATTTCTTTATTGTTACACCAACATATAAAAGGAATAAACGAACTAAGGAATTAAGGTCTGAAAACAAATATTACAATAATAAATCTCTGCATTACTTCTGACGATGTTTCACTCTTCTTTCTGAACAGCGACCGATGAGACGATGACTGTCGTATTGATGCCTCCGCGAAAATTGGGGAAGTTGATTTTGAGCAAACAACCAAGAATTGATCGTTCAATCTTCAACTCCATTGACAATCCCATTTAGGACTTAAAATAAATGCATCAAAATTATTGTTGATTTATATTCACTTACTGGACATTCTCATACACCTCTAAACACCACCAATGCATCCAAATAGCGTGTGACTATCACACTACACTTACACCAAAAAATTAACACGCCATTATATTATGGTAAGATAAGCCCTAAATTAAACTGGCTGTGTGTCAAAAAGAGATTGCCGCTTTAACTTATATTTTAGACCAATAGGAAGTCAGCTAGCCAACAGCAAATCAAAATCTGCCCAAATCTATTTTCAGATTTAAGGTGCTATCGTGGTGTTGTGTTTGGGCTCTTCTGCGTTGTTTTCAGTGGTTTTTTCGACAGAAATGCAGTTTAAAATCATATTTTAACGAAAAAACGTGTAAAAATTGGGAAAAATGGTCGTTTTCGTAGTGTTTACAAAATGCTGTCTTTTCAGTGAATTGACATGACGATCGCCATGTCACGTCATTGATGAGGACTAAAAACTTTTTTCAAAGGAGATCAGTTGGTCCTGGAATATATGTTCACATTGGCCTTCGTCGTCAGATTTTGTCTCGGTTACAAATTCCCAAATCTGAAGTCTCTGTGCCAATTGCTCTGGAGCTTCAATTTTCAACAACTCCAAATTGTAGATGTGGCCAATACAAGGGAAGTTACTTTCGTCGGACTGTGACAAGGTATTCTTGGTAGGAGTCTACTGTGATTCGTGCAAACCCTTAAGCATGCACAGCTTTTTGAGTGACACTATCGTCGAATTAGAATGCATTTGTGCTGATGGTATCACACTACCCAACAACCATCGCATTGGCATTGTACTTAAGGCCGTCATCTGTGACACACCAGCAAGAGCACTAGTTAAGCGAATAAGTGGTCACAATTTAACATAAGGATGCGATAAATGTGAGACTGTCATGCAAATCATCGCATGGTTTATCCTGCTACATGTACTGCTTTAAGAACAGACATGTCTTTTCGCAGCCATAAGGGCAAATCCCCTTTCGAGAGATTGCATGTAGACATGATCACTTTTTCCTATAGACAGCATGCATCTCATATACTTAGGTGTAGTTCGAAAGTTGATTGGCCTGTGGAAAGTGATGGCCACATATAGGGAAGATGGTATGCATACTACTATATTGAACACTGTTAACTCGAGACTACTCAGCTCACATAAGTTGACTCCTTCTGAATTCCAGCGTAAGTGTCGAACATTAGACGAGGTTGACCGTTGGAAAGCAACAGAGTGCAGGCTTTTTCCTTTATATTCAGGAGTCGTATACCTTAAAGACGTATTACCACCTTGCTTTTATGATAACTTCTTCGATTTATTCTTGTCATTTTACATCTTAAGTCACGTGAAAAGTTTATTGTTGAAATTCGTTGGGAACTTTCGGTCATTATTTGGGGAGGAAAGGGTTCGACAAACAAGTGGAATATGTTGACAGGTGTGTACGTCTGAAATTAGAGCCTCTGTGGTTAAGGAGAGTGAAGTGCAACTTGTTTCTACTCTTCAAAGTCATTAGAAAACATTACTACAGTAACTCATCCATAACGTGGGAAAATATTAAATCATATCAGCTGCGAAACCACAACTACCTCGTCAAGGTGGCTACTCACAGAAAATCCATTAGGGCAAACTTTTTCACCATAAAATATTGCACTCTTTGGAACCAACTACCACCTGAAATAAGATGTTGTGAAAACCCTGATGGGTTCAAACGGAGCCTAGAAAGACACTTTAACATGTCCACCCTAGCTCGTCTAAAAGACCACATCTGTTGGTAGAACGGAAATTGAAGGCCAGTCCAGTATTCAGTATAGTCACATACGTATAACTCGACCCTAATACTCACGCAGCGAACGTTAACTAATTTGCTGATTTCTATTCTCTATAATTTTCACTAAGTTGTATTGGTAAAAGTAACACTAGAAATAATTTTAATAGCATCCACACCTTTTAACATTTTACATATGTATATACTAATATAATAATACTTATTAATCATGCATGTTCAATTCTTAAATTAGATTGTTATTAAGATACTTAAAATGATTAAAATATTTATGCATAAAATGTTCTCTTGCTTTACCACGCTTGTTTCCCTTATAACACTCAATTATTGAGCCTAGTGTATTATTTGATATACGAATTATATTATTGACTATACTCTTATCATATATGGTTTGATTTACTCTACGGCTCCCTGTAGACTAACTACCATTCTTAAGTATACACACACTGCAGTATTGTTAACCAAATGCCAAAATTTTGTTGGTTCTATGTTAATATCTTTTTATAATATGTCTAGACACGTTACTCTGCAATGTCAGATGTTTACTATATATAAGTACACCAAGTCCTGCCAACCGACCTTACCTTCAGTTCATACTACCTACATTGAACCATAACTATGGCGTTCTGCTGAATCTTGCTCCACTATTCACAAAACCTATTCTTTTTATTCTTTAAGGTTTTAACTTCTTATAAAGTAATCTGTTCATTAGGACGCATGCATACATATATAATGTTCATAAAGATGTACGCGGAGACCTATTGGAAGCACTCATTAAGAAAGCTAGGGAGATGGAATATGAGGTACGAACATGTCTGGTACCAAGCAATTTATTTGCAGTAGCCATAATAATCATAGTCTCAGAGCTTAACATCAAAAAAGGAGGGAGGGTGGCGTTAGCCGATCAGTAGATATGGTGGTGGTCACTAAGGTGAATCGCCCCATTCTGCAGGAACAGCAATACACAAATTAAAGGCTCGAGATATTTCTGATATTTATGACGGCTTAGATCTTTATCTTGAAAAAGATAATAATGAACGCCCGGACAGATCATGCTTCTGCCTCTAAATATATACAATTCACTTAACCTATTGTTGAAATGCGACCAAGTGGGCTCTGCACAGATTTACGGGGCATCTTATAAATTAGATTGCTGTCCATTGTCAGATCTATGAATACCACTTCACAATGTCTTATCTCATTCATTTTCTAATAACGTCTTTACTTGATCCTCATTATATTCCATTAAACCTAACATTTTATAGCTCTATATGAATTTGATTGGACTTATTCTATTCCTATTCTCTGTAGGGTACTGCTGTGCACCAAATAGACAAAAAGGCATGAAATAAAAACAACTGGCTTGAAAATAATTGTATTAAAGGCAAAAGTGGACATCATGTTAGTACGAAGAATATTGGTATCATTATACATTGCAAATGAACGTTGTCGGCCTAAGGATTAATTACTTCCCCATTCTGTTTTCTATATAAATGTATTTATTAATGATATATTGCACTTGCTTAATTTATTACACTTTAATGATTCACCTTAGCACTTAAACTTTTCTAAAACAGCTTCCAATCCCTTGTAAACGTTGTACTTACCTCAATATTGGTTGGTTATCGTATGCCTGCAACCACGGGATGAAAACGAAACGAAATCAGTTTTCCTGCGCAACCTGGAGGACAACTGTACAATTCAATAGCTATACGGCCTGGTTCAGACAATGAGTGTAATTAGATATATATATATATATATCGAATATTTAACTGTTGAAACACTATTAACTTGTAGACAATTTAAGATTTGACATTATAACATACTTGATCATGCCTGTAAAATTGGCATGCATTTCCATGTAAATTTATGTTTATATGAAAATAAAATTATTATATTATTATATTATATTTATCTGTATAGATCTTGTGTCTGAAAAAATTTAAACATGCTTACTGCATGTGTGCATTATTACCATATTGATGATGCCTGTCAACTGTCATGTGCATTAAAAGACAGTATATTGTTATAAGATTCATTTTATTGTTATATTAGGGAATTGACTTCAAGCTTTATTTATTTTCCCAACATTCTGTAATCCATCCAACGAATACTTGGTGTTTTGCCATTGCGAAGTCAATGTCTCCATATCTCTTCATGTGGTCCATTGAATCGCTAGCTATCAGATTTTTCCCACAAACTAAAGACAAAATGACGGCAATCGTAAATCATGTAATTTAAACAATACTTATGCATGCCTATGCAACTGGTGTATCCTACATAGGTAGGAAAACATATGTACCTTATTATATTATTGTTACTAACTATAATTACTAATCGTATGTGTAATTTATCGAATTTATGATGCCTATAAATTGGCGTCCTTTGTGTACAAAAATAAGAATACAAACTATATATATACTATTATAAATATTAAATGGTGAGTTTACCTTTACATTCAATTGCCTTTATTATAATATGCACACTTATCAATACACGTATTGCTAGACTTCCCTTCTTCCTATGTACCTATTTTCCTATCTAATAGTCGTACATTATTTGCGGATGACTAAGCAGTTCCTGTTAGTCCAGGTACCTGTCATGAATAAGATGTTGGTTGTTAGCGAGGTGTCTGTGGCTGGTAAATACTTGCTCCTGGCACGGTCGTATTCATCTGCTGGTGTCACTGCACATGCAGAGGTTGTTCAGGGTTCAAGTACGGCTTACAAGTACACCCTTATGGGATGCTTTAATAACGTCAGATCTTTTATAATGTTTCTTTTCATATGATTTTGATCAGGCAGTTGCATTGAAGAAAACTTCATTTGAAGCTGCGCAAAGAACAACTGGGGACCCGTGATCTGAGAACACGGAGCCTGTAAGCCAATGCAGGGTAAACCGGTAAGCTATTATTCTTGACTCATCTTCCCAGTGTTTCAAAGCCGCCAAGAAAAATTTTGGAGAATGCTACTCCGTTGAACTGTCAATCTCGGTTGTTGGCTGACCCAGAATTTCAGTAAGAGACACCTGCTTTCCGAAAGCCACCCATTAAGGACAAAAATGGAAGGTATATTACGGTTAACTTGAAAATTTCATTTCAGCTCGTCGTCTTTCCCTTCCACATCAAGTGCCAACATTCCCTTTCCCATGAACATGTAGGTTCAATTTCATTTAAAAATAATACTTGTCAATGGAGTTGAAGATTGAACGATCAATTCTTGGTTGTTTGCTCAAAATCAACTTCCCCAATTTTCGCGGAGGCATCAATACGACAGTCATCGTCTCATCGGTCGCTAATCAGAAAGAAGAGTGAAACATCGTCAGAAACCTTAGTTCACTTATTCTTTTAATATGTTGGTGTAACAATAAAGAAATATCAACTGCAGATCGGTGTTTTGGTTTTTGCGTCCGTTATAACTAAGCGTTTCTGAAATCTTCAAGCGACAGCGTGAGCCCGAGCGTAGGAAGAGCTGGGCATTAACGGTTTATGAGACGTGATTGACAGTTTCTGACGATAGAAACAGATCTGGCGGATTCAGATAGCTGGTAACAGTTTGGATAGTCACCGTTCATCTTTCCTGGTGCCGGTCAAGTCCTCTTTGAACAAGCAATATCTGGAACTTTTTTGGAATTGGGTCAAGTTCAACAATGCCTGGGTCAAAGAAGGGACAGAGTGTCTTGGATGCAAACAGGAAAGTAAGTCATGGTGACTTGTCTGTTAATTGTAACGATGTGTCTGATGTTAAGTATGACATGGTTGATGTTACCGTTTCGCCGTTCAGGGATAATAGGAACATCAAACTCCCTAAATTTGAACCACGGTGTTTTGATGGAAACCCGGCCGATTATTTACAATTTGTAAAGGAGTTTGAGATCATGTTGAGTGGTTTTTTATTAAATGATGAATAGAAGTTAATGTATTTGATGAGATATTGCACTGGAGATGCTTCCAGAGCTATACAGTGTTGTAAGTTTATGAAGCCAAAAGAGGGCTACGATGAGGCTATGAGCATATTACGTCAAAGGTTTGGAAGACCTTCGATGATTGCAGGGAAATTATTCGAGTCTGTTAAGGGTAATGGTGGTCAATTACAGGATGACTCCCAGGCACTCACTGAGTTTTTAGATAATTTGCTAATTTACAAGAATGGGATGATTTCGATGAATCGCATGAGTGACCTCAACTCGAGTTTTATACTAGAAGTAATAGCAAGACGTCTACCTACTCGACTGCAAAGGAAGTGGGTGAAGATGAGCTCCCGTATGGAGGATGAGGGTATCGAGCCAAAGTTTGATGATATCCTGAAACTGGTAAATACTAGTGTCAATCAATCTATGAGCAAGTTCGCCAGTCTATTACATCTCACCCCTAGAATAGAGCAGTCTGAGGGTAAAATGCAATCATTGATGACGAGTAGGCCTCAGAGAGGTGGATATCGAGAAGGCTCCATGATGTATAGTAATGCATATAGACCTAGTGAGTGTAACAGGTTTCGTAGTACATCCTCAACAGATAAGTTACAAGATGCAAGAGAAACACGGTTGTGGTTTACACGTGTGCAAGAGGTGCATACAGAAGTGAACTGTGAACCAGTGAGCAAGTTCAGTGATAAGCTAAATGTAAACTCCAGGTCTGACTCCGAATTGTGTGACGATAACGGTGCTGTGAAGAAGTCTGTAGTTGCAACTGGTAAGCCATTGTTGAATAGAGTGTCACAGAATAGAGTTGCTGCTTCAGGGTGCAGTTCTGACTCCAAAAGTTTACAAGGTATAACTAGTCAGAGTGAGGATATAAAACCTTTAATGATTTGTGAGGAGGAACCAAAATTGTCTACTTCTGTTATTAAAGAGTTTGAAAATGATGAAGTTGACGGTAAAGTGAATATTTGTGGTAATGATCATGATAGTGCAGATTTGTCTTTGGTTGATCATGATGAGATGAGGGATATGCCTACTACTGCTAAGTTGAACAAAGTTTCTGTACAACTTGAACGTGAAGTAGAAATAAATGCAGATGCAGTTGCAGAAGGCATGGATACTTGTGAGACCGTCAGTGTGATTGATCAGCATGTAGCCCACCTATCATCAGATGCTAGTGCTAAACCTGAGCTGATAGTAAAAGACAGCAGTGGTGGTGGTCTTGCAGGTAGACAACTTTCTGAAAGTCGATCAACAACAGCTTTTGATCCACTGCTAAGTTCATCAACTGATATCAATCAGTCGTCGTTGGTGCTGTCATCCACAATGAAAAAGACGCCCATCAACTCAAGTATCTTGTGCAATGACTATGATAGTATCAGTTCGTTTGAAAGGACGAATATCAATGGTCAGTTTAGTGAGGATAAGCCAAGTGTAAACGAGAGAGTAATTGTTAAATTGACTTGCATGAATAAAGGCATTTCTAGTTTCAAGTTACTATTTGAATGTTATTATCTTTGGTGTAAATTACTCTGTTTCTACACTTGGTTGATGAGATATGTCGTGTGTTTGTTGGTCATCTATATTCTACGATACAATGACATGAGCGTGTTGCCGTTCAGATTTGAGGATATAGCTGATAGAAGGAAGTTAGCAAATGAACTCTGCGACGATTTTCCAACCTAGAGCGTCAACCTGAGAAGGGTTGTAGGCGTACTGCTGTAAGTCCTACAGTTCTTCAAAGGGTAGCGCATCAATGAGCAGTCCAATGTGCTCGGTGTGTGATTTTGTACATATGTTCATATTGCATATACTGAATTGATATCATCTGTCATCTAGCTGTTGGTAATTCTGTTTGTGTCCGGACGACTTCCACTTGTATCATCAACCTGAGAAGGAATGTAGGCGTACTGCTGTAAGTCCTACAGTTCTTCAAGGGTAGTTTGTCATGCCGGAATCCACAACATTTGATGTAGTGATTGTACATATGTTTGTGTTAAATAATTGTGTGAGTTCCAATTATTGTAATTGTTGGTTAATCTTGTTTGTGTCCGGACATTCCACAACTTACAATCGTCAACCTTTGAAGGGTTGTAGGCGTACTGGTGTAAGTCCTGCAATTCTTCAAAGGAATTCCACCAAGGCATGATCGGCGAGGTTGTTTGTACAATTTGTATATACGTGTGGTGTGTCATATCAATTGGTGGTGTTTTGGATTCATTGTGTTTACTTGTTGTTTTCGTATCTTGTTTTTATTGCATAATTTTGTTAAAATTTTCGTCGTGATTACTTCTGAAGTTGTTTCGAGTCTTCTACATCCGTGAATGAATTGATTGATGTTAAGGACAGCAGATGGGTCGTATACGCCGGGGAGGCTAGGCTATTGCTGAGAATGAAATGCACACGGAGATAATTGTTAGCTGCGGTCCGACACACCGGGGAGAAAGAGTGTAAACGACTGAGGCTCGCATGCGTCACCGCTACTAGAACTGAGGCAGAATGAGTGACAAGCGATTTCAGTGGTAATTGGTAGTGAGTAGATAAGAGGATGTGCGTGGAGTATCATGAGTTGGTGCCATGGTCACGCTGCTTTCTGCAAGAGTCATTCTAGCGAGTGGCGATTGTGTTGCAAGATGTCAAGAGGAGGTCTCTGTCTGGAGGCGCAGGTCGTCATTGATGTGTGAGATTGTGCTGTGGGTATGCTTGTGGTGTGTTGGCTTTTCTGTTTGTTTTCCATTTCAGCTCTGTCCGTGTGACCCAGGTTCTCGCAATGGCATCCAAGTCAACGTGCATTGGTCGTGAAGGAAAAAAGGGTTGGATCCCTTTTTTGCCGGGGAGTGTCAATGTAGTTGAAGATTGAACGATCAATTCATGGTTGTTTGCTCAAAATCAACTTCCCCAATTTTCGCGGAGGCATCAATACGACAGTCATCGTCTCATCGGTCGCTGTTCAGAAAGAAGTCAGTAGCAAACCGTCAGAAGTAATATTGTGATTTATTATTGTAATATTTGTTCACAGACCTTAGTTATAACAGTATTTATATGTTGGTGTAACAATAAAGAATCCTGGAGTCAACAACTGTTATTTTGTTTTTTTCGTTCGCTATTACTAAGCGTTTCTGAGAAACTTCAAGTGACAGCGTGAGCCCGAGCATAGCAAGAGCTGGGCATTAACGTTTTATGAGACGTGGCTGACAACAGATGTATTGGGTGCCGAATCTGGAAATCGGTTCTAGGTGGTTTGTCGTTGTTTTTTAGTTTACAGATCCGTTATGAACTTGCCCTCAAGGTCTAAACTTCCTTTGACGCAAATTCTAATGATCTGTAACTTTTGGGTCCTGAAAAGAGCAGTCACAGCTACAGCCTATGAAACAGAAAATTAAGAGTTTTCAGGAGTGCAATGGTACAACTACTGCAGAGATATTTCCTCCTGGAAAATGACCACCCTTACTTAAGTTCTCGGAGGAGTCGGCAGCATAGTCCATATTGATGAGACTGTACTTATAAAAAGGAAATACAACCGCGGGAGATTACAAGCAAACCAGCAGTGGATACTGGGTATCTACGACACGACACTGCGCAAAGGGTATATAGAAGCGATTCCCAATCGCAGTGCAGCAGTATTAGTGCCTATTAATAAGCGTTTGGTGTTGCCGGGGACGACTATTCATACAGATGAATGGAGCAGATACCGTCAATTATCGAATCATGGGTACATTCATCATGTTGTTAATCATACGGACGGTTTCCGGAATCCTGTGGATGGAACCCACACCAGTTCCATTGAAGGTTTTTGCAGTCGTCTTAAAAGACGTATAAGAGCGGTTAATGGATCGAGAAATCCCATGATTTACAGTTACCTGGATGAATTTATGTACCGAAACTGGTTTCATATGACTATGAAGACTCTCATGAGAAACTGGGAGGTTTTTTTGCAACAAATACGCGAACGCTATTCTTTGTAACTGTTTATTATGATTACATTACTCTTATATAAACTGTTTTATGGAATTGTGCGCCTTTCTTTTTTAGCCTTCTCATTGGCCGAAGTTGTCCCTGTCAAGGTCATTTTCGCGTTAATAGGTCGTTTCGGTTTGGGCCGCTATTCTTTAGAGTCACTTTTTTCTGGACGCTGGTGTCATTTATCCCCAATACCTATTGTGATTCACACTCAATTTCCCTCGATTGTATTTTCTTATCAAAAGTACCTAAGGAATCTGCAAATTATAAACGAACGACAAAGGTTCTCGAACAGTCCATTCTCCAAAGAGTAAAGAAAACAAGTTATGGAGCGAATTTGAAACGCAAAAGATGTAGAGCATCCATAATTACCTCTGGAAATAACAGTCACCTGATTCCTTGCTCAAGGTCATTTGTGCGTTCAAAGGTCGTTTCGGTTTGGGCTGCTATTCTTTGGAGTTATCAGAGATGAAATCTTCAAACTTTATACTTCTTTGATTAAGTTACCCAGCAGTATTCTCCTTGTAAGTGGATCTAATGCTTATATAATATGTGTGAAATTTATACGGATGTTAACTTGTTCCCTTAAGCTAAAAAATGTCTATACGCTTTTATTATTGCTATTTCAAAGCCCGCCCTAGTAACGTACAGCACGTATTAGCCTCAACGTTTGTGCAAATGAAAATCTACCAATCACAGTGTGCGTAAGTGACCTTCAAGTGCTCAGCCTCTCCGTAAGCCGTTTGTGCCGATATCCTCTATCTCTTAAGTTTCCAAATTAGTTGGTTAGCAGTGACATCACGCGTGTGCTATCTATCTAGGTAAGTCAATACTGTTCTCATCTTTCCATGGTCGACATGTTCATCATTCATAGATAAAGTTTCACTGTTATACATCATGACACCCTCTTCACTCACAACTCTCCCCTTATATCTCTTCAGGGAAAACCAGAAGCCTATATAGGAAACTATATGCCCGCACTAGGAAGTACAAAAACTCATCCATACCCTACTTAGCTCGTGTTCTGTGCGATAAAGAAAGCATTAGGCGTGAAACCTTTAACTTATTAAATTGTCAGTAGAACAAATGGACCTCGTCTTTCCAACTCACATCATTTACAGGTACAACGTTTTTCTCTCTACCTTTTTTCCTGTATTTATTTTTGTTATGTGCTGTTTTGTTTCTCTCTTCCTTACAAACTCTACTTAAAACGTTCTTGTTCGTTCTTTCACACTTTGTATATCTCCACCATTTTGCTATCGCTTACGCCAGTAAATATGCTAGTAGTATCTACTTTTCTATCACCTTCAAATATTCTGTTCACTTTTGGCTTTGCTACCGACATGCTAATATGTTGTCAAAGCTGACTGAGATAACTTTAATCTACGTAGAACTTTATTTATTGTTAATGTACTAACTGGATGCAATATTGTAGTAAAATGTTGAGAATTCCATTCTGTATCACAAGTACTGATTTGGAATAAAGCCATTATCTTATCATATTATTATTGCTCCCTTGGGTTCCTAGTGGAACATAGGGCTTCAACTGTACGTCTCCATTTGCTTCTGTCTTCTGCTGTACTTTTCATATGTATCCATGTTAGTCCATACTGTTTCGACTCCTCCATGTTACCCTTGAACGTCCCACACACCGCTTCCCTTTCGGGTTCCACTCGAGGGCTTGACGCGCATGACATGCTGATAGTTTTATCAAATAAATCTACTCAATGATATGATTTTATTCTACAACAGTGCCCAAATCTTATACATACGGCAATTGGTTATCAAACTTAAAATATTGTTATCAAAGCTTTCAGCAGTAGAAGGAAATGAAAAGTATCAAGATACTAGTTAAAGT
Source organism: Trichobilharzia regenti (assembly GCA_944472135.2). Lineage (NCBI taxonomy): Eukaryota > Metazoa > Platyhelminthes > Trematoda > Strigeidida > Schistosomatidae > Trichobilharzia > Trichobilharzia regenti. The sequence continues at coordinate 64,051,990 of OX235265.1, read as the reverse complement.
CAGTAATTCTTTGTATTTCAATACCTCCCCACGAAGTATGATGATCAGTGAAGTCGATGTATGGTTGTACATAACTACATCAGTTTAGCTTACTGCACTTCGAAGATGCATAAAATTAGAGGATAGAACAAGATGTCATATTGTATTGCTGATGTAGTGAAAATGTGGTTAGTCAAAAGTTTAAGTATCATAGTTGTTGTGGAGTATATATATCGTATCCAACCATTAATTCTCAACATATCTCGGACTCCAGTTAAGCTCTGACTATCAGCCATGGATTGGTGCCATCGCTGTTGGTGTGGTTTTCTGTTTGTTGGAAAGTTTAGCTGCACGGCTTCAAACTGGAGATGCTCCTAAAATGCCTGCTACGACAATGATTGCTTCACAACTAAGTGGCTCAACTCAGAGAACGACAACAAATACACCTAAATCCTCCATTACATTTAAATAGTTACCTTTAAGTTTGATGATTTACTTTTTCCAACCTAACCACACTTCCATCAACATTGTTGGTGGGAAAATGGTAGTTGGGGCATGTTCCACGTTGTTGGCTGTCTCCACGAATGAAGAACTACATTGTATGACTCGTATTTTATCACCAGTGAACCATATGTATGTATAACTTATCAAATGTTTCCACTGTAGACGATGACACATGATCGAATTTATATAACTCCTTCAGGTCTGCTACTCTCAGTGCTAATGTGCCTTCTTAAAGTAGAATGGGATAGCGTCAAAAACAATACAAGCTGGGAAATGACAAACGGCATTTTCGTATATGTTATAAGACTTCATCAGTAAGAATTCCATTTAGATTGATTGAGCTTGGCGTGTAAGTAAAGTCATCTGCATATTTCACCGAAAATCTATTGTTTCCATTGGATCTAATTGCTTAATTTTTTTCCAATTTTAAGTGTTTAGTCGTGTTCTAACCGTTCTGTTTAATTTGAACCTATCTACATTAGAATACCGAAAACTGTTGGTTACTGTATTAATGCTTTCCAGAACTCCTAAAACGGTTATATAGTCAGTCCATACTATTCATCTCGAAAGTTTGATGCTTAATATTTGAAGTTTATTAGTAGTCATTAAAGTTACCAGTTATGGCGAAATGTCATGCAACCTCTCTGTACTAATCATTATTACTGCCAAAGAGGAATAAGTTTGTCTAACCAACCAATTAACCCAACTTTTTTTTCAGACGTTATGGGAAGATGTGGAGCTACAATTCAAAATTGGTTTTCAGCAATAGAAAAAGGCGATCTGTCGCTGGTTGAAAAACTCTGGAAGGATATAAGTGATATAGATGTCACGGATACTTACATCCTCAATAATATTAAGGTACAGTAGCTTTACGTTAACATGTTCTATAGCATGATAATGTAACTGGGCTGATTATTGGTGCCCATTTCGGTCACAAGGATGTAGTTAAATGGCTTTTAAAAAATAAAGCAAATGTTAACTGGGAAACTAATGTTAGTTGTTGATTTCTGTTATTATATATCAACTGTTTTTAGCTGAAATGGCGTCCGATTCATTTTGCCGCTGAACGTGGTCACTGTACCACGGTGGATATGCTTTGCAGCAGCGGAGCACTTATTGACCCACTTACAATGGTATGTTACAGTTTTGCATGTTATTCCCCCAGAATAATGAAACTCCTCTGTCTCTGGCACTTCAGTCTCACATGCGCGATACTGTGCTCAAACTTGTACATCTAGGAGCACAAACAAACAAAAGTAACGAAGTAAGGTTGAGAGGATTTTAGTGTCACATCACGTACCTTTAAGCCTTATTTACAAATGTGCTTATGATCCTAACCTGATAAATTGGTAATTTATCTTTATAGAGTCTAGTTTATCACTACGTTTGCCGTGAGATGCTAGTACCGGATAATTCATCACAAACGCAACGTGAGAATGTTGATACTGCTCTTGATGGGAGTTTACAGTTGCGAAATCAAAGTCCACCAACCAATTCATTATCAGTACCAGATGCCAGTTCTTCTCTATGCTTAAATGGTGATACAAAGGACTTTTCGATTGCAGTTTTCGACAATCAAGTTATAATGAATCAACTTCAGTGTCAGTCGACAAGTTACGACTTAGAACTTGCCAGACGAAAAAGAGAACTAATAAGGCACCTACGATTCCTACCATGTATGTCACAACATTCAGCTAATCAATTCCTGCAATTGACTCAGCGTGTTTCCCGTGCAGATTTACCCTTGGAAAATCGTCTATCTACAGTTTCTCATCTCTTCAGTCTGCTTCCTATTCTGTCTCCCAGCGATACTCACAGTGATCTTTCCAGTAAGACTGCATCGATTAGCATTATCATTGAACCATATTTGCGTCTTTTTGAGGCGTGCCTGTGTGAATCTCATTGCCCGCTAGAGTTGTGTGTTCAATTAAGTAGGCTTGCTGTGTATATAGCAGCCTTAGGAGCAGGAAAACCTTTTGATACCAATAAATCTGTTACCAATGACGAATTTCCCCTAAAACAAACACCCCATGTGCTCATATCATTTCTTACATTGTAAAGTCACTCAAGAGGCTGCTTCTCAAAGGAAATGCTCAGTATAGATCGGGCATTCTTTCACATATTTCACGGATCTTATCAGACTTATGCTTACCAACGAGTCATAAAAGTAATCAACCTATTAGTGGTATCTGTTCCTGGTGTGATCTTTTACCATTTGTTTCAAGCATCATTTCAAGTCTTATTCGCTTAGGTGAAACTCTTGATCAACCACTAAACGTACCGCGTTTTGCGCAACTTGTTGGTCTTATTGCTCGATGTTTAACTAGCTCTCTTCCAAAAGCCAGCCAGATTTCCCTGTCCTCACGAATTTCTGACCTTGTAGATATTCTTGTGGGTTGGAGTGTGGATTCGTCTGGTGGCTCAAAAGATGTAAATGTAAGCACTATATGCGACGAAATATACTTTGGCCTTTCACATTGGTTTTTCCTACGTACAGAAGATAAACCTGAAGAATCAAAGCAGTTTATATCGTTGCCGGTTGTAAATGAGAATATTCGAGAAATGGTTACTCACTTATTGGAAGATAGCGAAAATTTACTGAATGCAGCTATTTCAGAAGGCACCACTGTTAACAACAAACGTAATCCTACAGTACCAGGAGGTGCGATACTTTCATCTGACCCAAACGGTCATTTGGTATCACTTCAACTTTTCCTCAATGTTTTGTCTAGCATGTTTGGAGGTATCTGCAACCGTAACTTTGCTTCAGAAGATATTGGTTTCGACCATTTAATGTCTGGTGACGTTTCACAATGGATTGAACGTCTGCTGCGCATTGTCCAATCGACAAACGCTTATTATACCACATTGTCATCACAAAAACAAACTACTTCATGGCACTCTTTCATGCACCGACTTATGCTTTTCATGTCCCATTTATTGTCCTGGATGGAATTCAGTCTTCAGTTTTCCAACTATTAAGCTGTTTGATACAATTTTCTGACTGTTCAAATGCTGATATTCTAGCCGTACACAACTGCTTGATATCTAGTGTGAATGTCGAAAGTTTGCTATTTACTGATTATTCATTAACTTCGTTACTTGATCTCATATTCACTATCCTGAAAGTAAAATACTCCTCTACTTCAACCTCTGCAATTCCTTCGTCGTTGTTAGTTTATTTTGATTCTCATTCAAAACTGCATCATTTCAAATTGTGCTGCAAATCAGATAGCAGAAGAATTGATATACCAAGTCAGAAAATTTTCCAATTACTGTGTGATTTATCGTCTATGAAGTCTCTTCAAAAAGCTGTTTGCGAATTAGCATTATCTGATCTTGAATTGGCAACAAATTCTCAGAAAGATATAGATTCGTCTGTACCTTCAAGTACTTGTAATTTGGAAACCTTATCATTATTCAGTTTATCACTGTTATCCAAATTGATGCAAAACATGTCTTATGACCTCAGAAATGAATTACTTTGTCGTATATTTGAGATTGTTCGAGTAAACTGTTTGAAGAACTGGTCTGTTGTTCCAACCCGTCTCAGAATAGTCATCCTGACATTTTTGAATAATCCATCACTACTTACAACATTTCAAACAGTTAACATTATGGATATGCTAACCAGCTTTCTTTCTATCAGGAATATTTCCAATATGGAGGGTTGTATTCTTCTGAATTTAATCGACTGCTTTTTCTCTGAAAGTATCGTGTGTTCCGATAATAAGCTAACTTTACTTACTCACCTCGTAGTATTGTCAAAGCGTACACTTGTTTCACAAGCAGCTTTGGATTCATCTTGTCAAAATGTTTTTATCCTGTGCACGAACGTACTTGTGAAATATGCTCTCCCATACATCAAGAAGGGTGATGCAAAACTTGCTTCTTATCTTTTACACTTAGCACAAATCTCATTATCTTATCCATGTTTGCAAGTTCAAAAAGCTGGTAACGATTTATTACTTCTAGTTGGATCATTTACTTCCAATAAAGTCGAATTTCCATCAACCAAATTATATTCAGAATTGCTCTGGATTACTACTCGACGACCAGATTATTCGTCTACAGCTTTATTATCGTCAACCAGTCTTGGTTACACAGTCTGTAATAATAGTCCAGCGGCGATGATCACTTCTTTTCCTAGCCTTCCCGCTATTGCAGGAATTCTGTGCATTTTAACAAGAGGAGCTCCTTATACACAGAAATCAGAAAGTAGTCGACTGAGAATTCTAAAGAACCCAAATGATTGGATCCGACGTTTGTCGCATTTAATTTCTCCGCTTCCATCAGATTGCAAACGTGACCTGTCATTACTTCAGTGCACTAGTTTTATGCAGCCGGTATTATGGCACACAGCATGGGCAATGGTCGATTACAAATTAAAGGTTGCTCCTTGGGCTAATCCACTGAAAACATTCTTCTCTTTTGAGGGAACTTTAAGAGCGTTTCTACAATCAAAAGACACCATCGATTCTTGTAATGGAAACTCGAATTCAATAGCCCCTTTCTCTGTAGCTTCTTCCAAGGCGCTTGCTTATCAGACAACTAATCGACAGCTTAGTCAAATTCAGTTGCTTATGAGGTTTTTGGGTTATCTTGAACGTATTATTTTCAATGCCACTAGTGGTTTTGCGACTGCGCTACCACGTCCTTCAACAACTGCTGCTCTATTTTTCACAGCAAATGAAAATACTTGTACCCAGTGGTACAATCGAATTCGAAATCTTCTAATTCTAATATCAAGTGACTTACCATTGGTATCGAGAACTGGTTTAGGACCAGCTATTGAAGTCTTATCTACTACTGTCCATCACTCATATAGCTTGCTGAGGATTGTTTCAAGTTACAAAAGCCCGAATGATCGTGATGTGTGGCTGAACACGTTGAGGCAGTATGGTGGATCAAGTGATATAATTATTCATTTATCTAAATCGCTTCATAAATTAGGAGCTTGGGAAGAATTGGAGGCTTTAGCACAGTAAGTTGTACGGGACATACATGTGTTCACATTTCTAAATTATTGTTTACTATTTTGTTTATGTAATGGATTTAAATTCTCACCACGTGATCACGGTTTCACAAAGACTTTTAGTAAGAATGGTCACGAACTTTTGAAACTTAATAAATTGAGAAATTGGCTTATTTGCTTAAGAGCCAGGCTTTCAGCGGGTGGGTCCCTAGATCCGAATCCCGTTTGGTCGAAGTAAGTAGTCCCGGGCAACTGGGTAGTATCATCAGCCCTCACACAATGATTGTGTGGCTCATACCTTGGGATATGAAAAACCTATTCTGGGAGTTGAGTTCAAACAAAGCAAATTGGCCTTACTGAGTCAAAGGTATATAGCTTATAGCTAAACTGTCTCCTGGCTACATTTCATCCTTGATCAAATCATCAATCGTTTTAAAAATCAATGAATACACCATACACTGTTAGATGCATCAGCTTAAATACGAGTATTTGAAGTGGTGTATGAGTGATGAGCTTGTGACTTCCTCTAGCATGAATCCTTCAGGGCATCTTAAAATCAGAAACAGTTATAGTAAGCACAGAAATTTAAATTGTACCTATGGTCTCCTCCCAAGTGAAACTTCACGTCTCATGCACTGTTATTATTTAACCACATATCGAAACCTTATCTATTCATGTCTATTAGTGATACTGTAGGTAAACAAATAGCATCGTTAACTCTCAAATGAGTCACTGCTGAATTATTTGTATGAGGTTGTTCATGTTAATCTGACAACTATTGAACATCCCACAGTTCCTTCAGAAGATTCATTACTTGCCGATTTTGAATTATATCAGTTGGTTACTATTAGATGAGTTTTTGTATACATGTATCATGAGTTTTGTTTCTATATTTCCAATGAACGAAGTATTCCCATAATAAGTCATAAGAAAAAGACGTAAACAGCGAAGAAAATCTTCTTTTCTAAGATTCATTTTTCATAAGCTGTAAAATCGTAATTATATTTACTAACAAAGAAACCATAAGACCAATCAGATATTGGTGAAATCTTGTTGTCAAGCTTGTTGGTAGGTAGTGCTGGTTTCTAATATTATTTTGTCAGAGAACTGAGTTTTGCCAGATACTTCTTGTGCGATTAATATTGAATGAACTTGCATTTCTAGATGGCTGGACGACCTCTTCACTCCACAACAGAATCCATTTTCCTGGCTTCATGGTGTTTCTTTATTAACTCGTGGATATTGGGATCAAGGCATTTTACAACTAACTGGTTATCTGGATTCTAACTTATCCAAAAGCAAAGTATTATCTTCAGAAAATTTTGCCACTACCGAGGCCAGTGAAATTTCCATTCATGCAGTGTCCACAGTGTATGTTACTGACCTCCTTCTTCAAAGTTATCTTCTTGAAGGTAACTATGATGCTGCTGTGAAACTGCACAGTCGTGTAAAAACGTGTTTTAAGGGAAAATTACTGAAAGAAGATTTCTCACTAAAGCTTACTTCCAGACGTCTTGACTGTATGAATAAATTGTCTAAGTAAGTTCAGTGTAAATAGTGTAATTCCAGTCATATTTTTTTTTACTTTTCATCAATAATTGAAAAACTCACCGTGAAAATTATTGTTCTATGGGTCTTATTATTTGTGTACAATCACTATCTATTTGTCTTATATTATATACCTTATAAATTGTTTAAGTTGTATGACAAACTGTAGATTGACTTATTTATCTAACCGTGATTTACTTTTAATTATGCTTGGACAATGATATGTCAGTTGTGCAGTTTCATCGGTAATCTTCAAAAACATCATTCCTCAATACGAATTCAAAAAAAAAGTTTATAAAATCTTCCCTTTAACACATCTAAACAGATTAAAGGTGGTGAGTATGTGTCTCGTTAGCTTTTAGCATTAGAGTTTTAGTGACTAGGTTCCGTGTTTGAATCCGATCACATATCTGCCTTAGCTTAAGCAGTCAAGTAGTATTATTTAACAATCACAATAAATGTGACTCGGCCTGGTCTGCGAAACGATCCTTAATTAAGTTTCAACTGTTAATATTGAGGAACTGTGGTCATACTCTCTCATTCTTTCAAGTTCATTGTAAAATTGACATCCAATAATTTAAAGAACTGTGGCTGCTGATTGGTTTAAACTTCCATCTGGCTCGTACACCATACATGGGGAGATGTGGTCCATTGGCTCGAGCACTCAGTTTTCTTCACTCAAGTCGATCCCGGGTTAGAGTTCTGACTCAGACTAAAAAGCTGGGTAGTATCAGGAGCCTTCACACAGTATGTGTCTTACAACTTGACACATCAAAAAATTTGTACGGGTAACAAGAGTTTAAACTGAACTCGTATACAGCAAGCCTAATACACAATCCAATATTTTGTTGCACAATAATATCTGATAGATGTAGGTATGAAATCGCCCGGCCGATAACTGCTACCTTGTCGTCGTGGTCGGGCTTGGATAACTTAATGACCCAACATGCTAAACTGACTGGGACTCTGTCCCTGCAGGTCCTACCATGTCAGGATGGTTGTTTGGATAGCGGTCAAACTAAAAGCAGTTACCATGGAGTACATGGGCTCCAATATCCAATCGGATCGAATGGCGTATGAACCCATATGGGTCACCGGAAACCATGGGAATGCAGCTCCTGACGCTGCTCCACTGCCTTGCGGATTAGACTCCAAGTCAAAGGCTCGGGGAGTGGTCCCCTAATAAAACCACCTGCTTCGGTCTGGGCGCCCGGGCAGTATCTCAGCCCTCACACAATATGAATTGAATAAAACAACAAACAATCAATCGCGAGCTATTACACGTGTTGCAGTTTCCTTCTTTCTTCCCTTCCCGATGATAGTTAACGAACACTGTTTAAACTTGTTAAGCATGACTGTTTTCCTTTCAGATGAAGTTCTTTATCCGCTCTCTACTTCTATATATATATATATCTTTTGATCTATGTTGTTTTATTATTATTGTGTGGCGCATCCTTCATGGTGCCATATTGTACCAAGTTTTTATGCGTTTAAATAAATAAATAAGTAAGTAAATAAATAAATAGATGTGAAATCATGACTGTAATTTTCCACTTAGTCATGTTTTCTGTTTCTCGCATCAAAATCCTGAGTCGTTTGAGATTTCCGCGGTTCTTAGTTTGAATAGCTGTAATATAATGCAATAATGTTGCAGTATTTGACTTTCATCATCCGCTTTCCCTTTGTACTTTTTCTTTTGTTAACAGATGGACTTCTTCAAAAGATGTTAGTGATAATTGTGATCCGTCTGAACTGTTGTCGCACAACTTTCTTCAAACACACCTGAATAGTTTACTAGTCAATGCTGTGTGTTCAATGCGTCAAACTCAACATATATCCTCATCAAAGTGTTTATCCGAGTTGATTTCCATAGTAAGACAAAGGTCAGCAGCTGCAACCTCGCTTCCTTCCATAAACATGTTTGCTGATTATTATTCTCAGTCGAAAACTGTTCTCAATGATGGTTTACAGGATTGGTTGATCAAGGCTCAGTTGTCGATTACTGAAGAGACATGCACTTCATATGAAATATCAGATCCTTTGACCTACTCATCATGGATGCACCTTGCATCGTTAAACGAGAAAACCCACTCTACTTCTGAGCTTTCCGCTTGTCAATGGGCATGCTTAAATAACTCTCCAGAACTGGCGCAGCGTTTAATTACTAAGGCAGCTAACTGTCTTACACTGCTAGAACATAACGTCTCTCGAGACAAAGGAGAAACGTCATGTTTTGATGAACTTTGTAATGTGGTTTTGGTCAGTTCCAGCGATATCCTATCTAAACTGTCACGAGTAGATGCTTTGCAGTTCTATTACTGCTTGGCTAAAACTCTATGGCTATCATGCAGTAGGGGAACAGAAGAAAATGAAAAAGATGGAAAAATTAAAGCAATCGCAATGTTGGTATCTGCTTTGAAACTAGCATTATTTCAAAAAGTGAATTGTAATATGTTAAAAACTGCAACTCAGTGTAATTTGGAAGCTGAAATGGTTGTGTGTCTCTCCGAGTGGTTAGAATCGCCATCCGATCCCGATAATGTCCCATGGACTGAAAGGATATGTCGAGATTTGACAAGTTCAAATATGTCTGAACAAAAGGTATCTATAGAATGGTACTTCATTTTCATTTTTTTGTGCTGTGTTATATTGTTAAGTTAATTCACCAGTGAATTCTAAGCTTCTTAGTGTTTTGACCTTTCGTTGTTCACAATAGACTGTTATATATTTTGTACTGTAGACCATTTTCATGAACTGACTTAAATATAAAGGCATCAAATGACATTGATAATTTATCAAAAAATGAAGGCTAAGGTTGGTGTTTTTGGCGTGTTAGGTTCTCTGGACTAGTCGCTAAAAATCTCGATACTACTGAAAACACAAACCTCTATAAGGTCAGTGCTACACTGCAGCATATAGAGGGAAGCATTCATTTTTGAAGTCAGTTTTCATGTGTACGGTGATAGTGTATCATATCGAGAAATCATATCGAAAAGTAGACTTTTAAATCCGGGAGATAAAAAGCTGATGAGGTCATAGAATTTCAAGCACATGTGTAGGTTGAACTATTTGTTAGTCTTGTTGTTTGCTAACAACAACCGCACATGCTGAAAAGAATGATTTGTTCGTACATATGGCTGTCTAGAATGTATTTCAGATCTGATAGGTTGCCACTACACTCTGTGTGTCCAGTAGTAACACAATATGCTTGATAACTACTCTCGAATTTTCATAGCATAAGCATTGACAAATGGCAGACAATTTATTACTCATCCTGAACAATGAGTGAATTGGTTCAATTTTGTGAAATAACTTCTGAACATTAACTATTTTAAAGGAATCTTAAGACGCCAAACTTTCGTGCATGGTATGATTATTTTATTGTTGAAGATTAATTCTGTTTAGAATAAGCTTTGTAGAGTGAGGATTACTTTTGAGCAAGTAACCAGTTGGTTAGTTGACTTAGTAGAGGTTAGCTACTCACTGTGCTATGTGAGGTAGACTTGTGTGAGGGCCGATTGTACTATCCGGTTACTCAAGCTGAGATAGGTGGAGCGAGATTCTCAAATCGGAGACTCATTGGCCTACAAGTCGGGTGCTTAAGCGAATAAGCCACAGATCCTTTGTGTATGGATGTGTTTTAATTGTTGGTGTTGCCACTTCCCGTATACGCATAGTTTTCCTCATGACCTTTAAAGTCGTAAATTCAAATAACTTGCTGTTATGAGATTTTCATTTAACGCGCAACAGAAGCTCTAACAAATTCAGTTAATTTTGGTTTGGTTTTGTTAGATCAATTTCACTCCTTTAAATTTCAAGAGGTTTCGTGTGCATGTTGGATTGTGAGGGCGATTGTTACTTCTCGGCTGCCCACACCGTGGAAGTTGGTTGCGTGACCACAGAACCCAGGGGACAACTACTTGAGGCCGGTCACACGCGGCCTGTTTTTGTTTGTTCTTTTTTGTTTGGTGTGTCTCAGTAGCATATTTATCACTCCTGCCCTGTGAGACGGCAGCAGGAAGCGCGGTCGTTGTTGATCCGGGCCACGGCCGATCCGGCATGATATTTTGAGTTTTTATGTATCATAGTGTTGGAATGGGTTGCTGCGTTTTGTTTAACCGCTATCCAAACAACCTGCCTGGCATGGTAGAACCTCAAGAGGCATAAGTCTCAGCCAGTATAGCTTGATTAGGTCATTGCGGTGTTCAAGCGCGACCACCACGTCAAGGTAGCAGCTTTCGGTCGGGACTTTCAAGGATAACCTAACCATTTTTCGCTAGATAACTGAATTATAGCCAAGTTTTACTTCATTAAATTCAGTCATATTTATTATCTGAATGAATGGGCATTAATAAGAATGACTAGCTTAATGACTTGCAGTTGTTACAGTCACCCTTTTTGGTATTGTCACAGAGAAGTATAATCTACTATGATGGAATCACTGCACAGTTTAATTATTTTCATTTATCTTGTGCTACTTGTGCACACTTTACGTATATTCATTTTTTTGGTTGCCATATTCCCAATTTATCTCACTACTTTTGTGTCCGTCGGTTTGATTGCTAAAGTTCGCGTTTAATATTCTCTTGATTTCTAGTCTCAAAGACTTTTAGCCATAGCGTCAGACCTCGATATGTTCAGTTGTTTTGCTGATGTTTCTTCGCCTAGTAGTGGGCTTCCTGATGTCACCAAGTGTGTCCAACCTACTACAACATATCCTCTCCTAGCGTCCACATGGCCTAACCGCCTATTAATGATGGCTACTCATCTAAATGCAAATGGCTCATCTGCATCTGTTTGGCTAGCAATGGCAAATTGGTGCTATTCTCGAGGTTGTAAAAAAGTAAGCGCAGTAAAATACCACACTTTCATAAAGTCTCCAATTATTTTTTTTGTTTGAATGCTTTCCAATGATCGCAAACGGATAAATAAAGTGTCAATATATTCTCGATTAATTCTTTGAAATCTTGATTGAGAAGTCTAAGAGGTGTAGAAATGACCAATGTAGCTTTCATGATTTACTATTAAACATTTTAAAAAGAATGTTGTTTATCTGCTGTTCTGTTAACGAAAATTTATCGGCTATGAAGCTGTATTGTAGTTAGGACTGTCGCCGACCATGCACACATGGTCCGAGGTTCGATCCCCTCCCTGTCGACGCACACCTGATATCTATGGTCGGCCTACAAAATTTGGTGGCTACCGATATTACATGCTGAAAATTCCATACTTGTATCAAAAAGTACAGTGTGGAATCAAGTTGTAATCAAAAATACGAAAAAATTTGTATTTATACTTTTCTCTGTTCCTGTTTACAGATTGACGAGTTTCAGTCAGCTGCAAGAATGTATATTAAGGATCGTAGCGAAATGTCTCCAAGTCATCCTGCTGTTCCTGTCCTATTGAAATTGGTACAGTCAACAGAATATCCCTTATTAACTATGTTAACTGAAAGACTATGCATCTCATCACAAGAAAATACAAAGAATGATGAAAAATTAGATTCCTCTATACCAGCACTAATCAGTGCTTTAGTGACCTTTTTAGCTACTGATGTGTGTAGTCAAGATGAAATGGAGGTTTACAAACATCACAACACATTAAATATTCATCTGCATCAATTTTCTCCTCATTGTCCTGATGATCAGTTAGATGGACAGGTTAGATAAACTATTTTCAGTTTATATTACTATATAAACAAAATTTTGTTGTTGTAATGGAATGATAATTAAATGTTAATTAATTAATTGTATTATTCGGATTAGCGCCATCTTTGCATTTTAACTACATGCGACTATTGCAGAGTAAAAAAATTGATTGGCTTCAATTACTATACAGTCACCACCTTATGTAAGTTGGGTGAAGTTCAACAATAGCGTCGCAAGAGTGCGAATGACCTTCAATGACCCCTTTAACGCATGCTAATCGTTGGCTAACGGCATCTGTCATTATCATAGCTGAAATATCAACACTATTCACCAACTTAGGAGCAAATTTCACCCAGATCACGTTTTTAAGCACTGTTTGGACAATGTGTTAATAGCTCGTTAGGGTTAGGGTCAGGGTTATAATTAACATTAGGGTTAGAATTACGGTTTAGATAAGGGTTACATACTTAGGGTTAGGGTTAAGGTTATGGTTACGATTAGGGATAGATTTATAGTTGATGTCATTTATTTTAACTTGTTTTATTATCTACGTTTTCCTGGTAAGTAGTCATCTTGCTGGAAACCATAACAATTCAATCAAGGGCTTTTTTGGAAGGACTGCAAGCAAGATGAGAGAGACAAACGATTCACAAAAACAGTTTATCTGTATTATTATATGTGTAAAACTTGGGCACTGTGGTAGTATTATTTACTGGATACAGTTTCACTGTGTGATACATCTAATAAACAAACTACTATGGAATTACAGTTTATCTGTAGTCATCTCGGTGAATATATGTACAGAAACTAGTCTGACTTAGCAAGTGATACTCCTTGATATAACTAGGATGTAAGTTTAAGTCATGTCAGAGAAAGATAATCTGTTCAATCCGTTTTCTAGCGTTCTCATTTTTATGATTGGTCAGCTGAAGGTCACTCGTGCGTTCGTACTCCTGGGACACTATTGTTGAACTTTATCGTAAGTTGTTCTATGTGACCTAAAATCTGTTGTGCTTTATTATTATTATTGTTCCCTTGGGTTCCTAGTGGAACATAGGGCTTCAACTTCACGTCTCCACTTGATTCTGTCTTCCTTCTGCTGTACTTTTCACCTCCATCCATGTTAGTCCATGCTGTTCCAACTCCTCTTCAGACAATCTCCTCCATGTCACCCACCCTTGCACCGACGTCCCACTCGCCGCTTCCCTTTCGGCCTGGTTCCACTCGAGCAATGGCCTGACGCATGCGCGATTTCACCCAGCGGCCCTTCAGCGACTGTCCAATCCATCCATCTCCACTTTCTCCTGCATATTTGTTGGTTGGCGATTGGTTCTTGTTTTGTTTGTTCCAAGCCATAGTTTCTTGTTGGTGATTCTTTCCGGCCCGGCCATCTGATCTCCAGTATAGATTCAGCGAAGACAGTTGTTGGTTGATAAAGGTCTGCAACAGGCTGTTGGAAATATTCTTTGTGACCAGCCTGCCAAGTTTCTGGTCCGTATAGAAGAGCTGACTGAATTGACGTTTGTATTGAAAATCCGATCGAATTTTGTTGTTGATGCTGAGTGACGAAGATTTCCAGATTGGTTTCATGTTGATGAATGTGTTTCTCGCCTTCCCGATTCTCGATTTGACATCCTCGTCCGTTCCTCTGGCATGTAGTTGAGACAATGCTCAATGCTAGATAAGTGAGTGAATGAAGTAATCTCTTTCAAATCCCTCCCGTTTATGGTGATTGGCGCTGGATGTTGCTGTTGTTGTTGTTGGTTGGCTATTTTCATAACTTCCGTCTTGTCTATGTTCACCTGGAGTCCTGTCTTCACTGTCTGCTTCTTCGACCAGTTTGTCGGTTTTCGCTTGTAAGTCTTCGACTTTGTGTGACATCAAACATAAATCATCCGCAAAATCCAGATCTTCTAGATTCTTCACGTTGGTTCAGAATATCCCTGTCTTCTCGTTTCCCATTGTCTGACGCATAATCCAATCCACCACAATTAGGAATATCATTGGTGATAGTAAGCACCCTTGTCTGACTCCTGTGTTCACTCCAAACGCCTCGCTGAGTTTTCCGTTGTGAATCACTTGACATGTGACGCTGTCGTACAGCTGTTGAATAAGGTTGATGAATATTTGGGGCACTGTACGCCGTAGTACTCGAGTAGTTTCCAAATTACTTCGCGGTCAACGCTGTCGAAGGCCTTCTCAAAGTCTACAAAGTTGAGGTAGAGGTTTGATTGCCATTCGATGCTTTGTTCGATGATGATGCGTAGAGTTGCAATTTGGTCAATATATGATTTGCCTATCCTGAATCCAGCTTGTTCTGATCGGAGTTGTGTATCCAGTGCCTCCAAAATTGTCTCCAGGATGATGCGACTCAGGATTTTACTTGGCGTAGACAGGAGCATGATTCCTCGTCAGTTCTTGCAGAGTGAGGCCTAAGTTGCCCTTCTTGGTAGTTTCATGAGGTAACCTTTCCTCCAGTCAGTAGACACCTTTCCCTCCTTCCACACCTTTCGCAATAATGGAGTCAGCATATCTGCTGTCGTCTGTGGGTCCGCTTTTAAATGCCTCAGGGGTTTTTCTATCTGGTCCAGCTGCTCTTCCATCTTTCAGGAGCTTGATTGCATTCAAGACTTCAGCTTTCGTTGGAGGATTGGTGTCAACTTACAGTTGTGTGCGCGCTGTTGTTGGTATTTCTGGACGGGTTGCAGGTGTTGTTCGGTTCAAGAGTCCTTTGAAGTGATCCGCCCATTGTTTAATCCGTCTTTCTTCCTTGGTAATTGGGTTCCCTTGGCTGTCTTTTATAGGTTTCACTTGTGTTGATCTCTTCCCGGATAGAGATTTGGTTATCTGATATAATGTCCTCAGGTCCCTTTTTCCTGCTATCTTCTCAGCTTCAGTGGCGAGGTTGTCGTAGAATTGTCTTTTGTCCTTTCTAGCACTTTTCTTCACTTCTTTGTCCAGTGCTGTGTAAGTTCAGCTCAGCGTCTCTATTTCTTGTCCGTCTGTATTGAATCATTTTCTCTTTCACCATTCTCCTCTCTTCTATTAGTTTTCAAGTGTCCGTTGAGAGCCATTCTTGTCTTGTCTCTTCTTTCTTCCTGGAACCGTTGAACACATTTCGTTGAAAATCACCTTCAGAGAGTTCCAATGTTCTTCCACGCATGATTCTTCAGTGATATCACGTGGTGTTTCCTGCTTTGTTCTGACAGTTGCAGTGAAAGTGTCTTTTGTGGTTGTGTCTTTCAGTAATTGAGTGTTGAACTTGCATTGTGGCGTATCTCCAGCTACCCTCGAGGCTTTTAGCTTCACCTTGAAATTCCCTTGTACTAGATAGTGGTCTGAACCCACATCTGCTCCTCTCCTCGACCTTGTGTCCAGTAGGCTCCGTCTCTGGTTCCTTGAGATTGAGATGAAGTCTATTTGGTTTTTGGTATTTCCATCTGGTGAAATCCATGTCGCCTTGTGTATATCCTTGTGTTTGAACACACTGCCACCAATCATCAAATCATTGAAGGCACAGATGTCTGAGGTGAGTTCACCATTGTCGTTCATTTCATCGAGGGCCCCACAACCCATGGTGAGTTCTCTTCCTGTATTGTCTCCTCCCAGCTTCGCATTCATATCACCCATCAGGATTTTGATATCGCCATTCGGGTCGTTGTCCATTACTGTTGTGCATACAGACTTGTATTTCAGTATAGCTATCGGCGATTCACTGTTCGTTAGTTATCGAACGCAGTTTTAACAAAAAGGAGAAAAGATGTCAATAATTAGCCACTGGTCAACTCTTTAGTTTCTTTTATGACTGACTCATAACTAGTAGAAAAAATTATTGGGAATTTTCAAACACTGATCTTTACCATAAACATTTCCAACTTGAATGGTCTGTCTGTTTTCGACATAGAACTTGAATGGAGCATAATATATTTAAGAAGACAAGCATAGTGTGAGAGAATGACTTTTATCAGCTAATAAAATTACGCCTTACTGTTATGGTGTAACAACAGAAGACAAGGGCCAGGCAACAAATCGTTTATTTAGGAAATCAACAGATATTTGTAGTCAAGTATTGGTTTGTAGGGATTTGGTTGATTGGTTACGGGATTTCATCATGAGTTGACATTGGTTAGAGAACCACTTATAGATTTTCATGTACATTATTATAGATTATTATAAGCAAACAAACACAGTCTTTTTATTGGTGGTTTCTCGTTGAACGTTAATCTTCCATCTCTTTATGGCTGTTTCTTGAAGTTCAGATTATCTATCTGCAAATTGTATCTGCCTACGCAAAGTCTGCTGTGATTGGTTGCTGAATCAGTTTTTGTTCTTATTTTTCTCACGATTAATATTGCGGATGTAAACACTGACGTAAATTACTGTCTACCAATTTGGCTAGCAGCCAGCTCTCACCACAATAGTACTTCAATAAATTCAGTTTTCGGCACTCCTGCATGCATTCTTATGCTTACCATAATTGTTGTATGTAATTACACTTACCAGTATGCATTTTCCTCTCCTGATTTCATTTTCCCTGACAGTCTATTGTTTCTGACGCTTCCAGATTTCATTTTCTTTATTCCTTTACGTTCCTAGTGGTGGAACAGGGCTCCAAGCTAGAGGCTTGGAGTTTCGGTAGCTATTTATTATTTAATATATACACCTCATAAGTGGTTTTAATCCAAACATTTTGTGTTTATGATTGCGAGGTTACCTATATAAGATTATCTGCTTATATCTCGTCATGATATTTTCTACTTATTATCCTTGTAGATACAAGAAAAGTTCTCTTCACATTTAGTCAGCATTCTTCCACAGTTGAAGAAGTCACATCTGACTTCAGATTTAATTCACCAACTGCACCAGCTATTAGTTTCAATAACAGAACGTCAACATGCCTTGCATATGTCAGCAGCACAAGCTTATGCCACATTTCTTACTATAGTGGATCGGTCTGGTGTACCTGAAAATTCGCTCTTCTATAAGCCAATCACCCAATTAGATATCAAAACAAGTAAGTTTAAATAGATGCATGATTCACATTTTGCAAAACAACAGGGGAAAACTCACTGAATATCTAGTTTATCACAGATCCAAAAACAGTGAACCTATTCGAACTATTCTTTTACTGTAGGTGTTTCACTTGCAAAAGTAACTAGTGGAAGTATTTCTAGATAAAGGAGAAACGAATGATAATCTTAACAAGATCACCGAAAATACCCATTTAGTCATGAAGAAAATAAAAGACAGATTCAGCGCGAAGAAAATTTTCTTTATCGACAAAATCATCTTCAGACTCGGCTGTACAGTCGTATTTATACTTAGAAAAATGTATAGTGAGTAATACGGGGTGATATAATTGGTATAATTAATCATAAGTAGCTTTAGAAGTGAAAAGAATTAAAAGTTGTAAATGGCATGGTACTCAACGGAACAAAGATAGAAGTTTGATAAGGTTAAAATTGCTATTGAGTGAGAATAAAGGTATTTGAGTGTCAATTTAACAAGTGTGAAGAGGGTGTGAAAATATACAAAAGGAGCATATGAGATTGATAATAGTGAATTAATTATTAAAGCAAACTAAAAGTAAAATTAAAAATTAAGAACAAAAGAAAAAATCAAATTTTTTTTACAGGGAACGATTAGTGAAGAGGTTAAGACCAAGGTAGAATAAGAGACTGGACAAACTTTTTCTGTATACAGATTTCGGGTTGTATTGATGAATTGCCAGCGCCTCCGTCATACATAAAAGCCGAAACCTGACGCCCTTTGTACCATTTGGCTTCACTTTGTAGATGGTGTTGAAAGACGTCCCTGGTGGTGCTCGAGAATTGAGCTAGTAATTGTCTTGCATTGTCCCTTTACTAACCATGCCGGATAATGTTCAGAGATGCGTTTGGAAAGCGTGCGCTTTGTGTGGGCGGTCAATATAACTAGCTCTACACGAGCAGGTGAATTTATAAACACACATTGTGGTGGCCCAAAGCTGCAGTTTATCCTTCACACACCCGTTGATCATTTGTCGGCTGTAGAAATTGATACGTAGCCCAGCCGTAAAGGAGGCTTTCCTCAGTGATCTGCATAAGTGATTCTTCAGGATCTCAGCTGTGGTATCACCTTTAAATTCAACACTCATAAAGAGCAGTTTCTTGGATTGTATTGGCCATACTCTGAGGAAATCATCAAGTGACATCGCTAGACAAATCCTCGAGTGGAACCCGAAAGGGAAGCGACGAGTTAGTCGTCCAAGGGTGACTTGGAGGAGGTCATGTGAAGAGGAGATGAAAACATGTGGGCAGACCTGTAGCCAGGTGAAAACTTTAGCAGAGAACCGAACGCAATGGAGACGTGCAGCTTGAAGCCGTGTGTTCCTCTAGGAATTAAAGGAAATAATAATAATAAAAAATAATTTTGCAGTTTATAAAATATGTAAACATTTCTTTTAATCGGACGTATTTGTGTCTTTTTAATTTAGCAACTTTGAAATTTCTGGATTTGTTGTGCTGTCCGTCTCGTAAGCTGAGAAGCATGATTTCTGGTTTCCTAGATCAAACCAATCCAGTACTACAGGAATTCTGTCAAAGTCATTCTTTGGATGTAGATAAGAGTGAATTTCAACAAACAAAAACAATTACTTCCAGTTCAACATTAGGTGGTCCAACAGTCTGGGAAACCTGTTTACCTCAAGTTCTGATTCAGTTAGGTTTACCAGATGATATGATTCGAGACTGTTTAGTTGCACTACTGAACCGACTTATCATTATTGATAATGAAAATGTTAGTTCCAAATGGAGTTCTCCGTCTTACCGTCTTGCAGCCCAACTGGTTTTTCCGGCTGTAGTTGCTGCATCAAATCCTGTTACCACAAATATTGGACAAAAATGTATGATTATAGGAAAAAGTATTTTATATTTTAAATGTCATAAATTCATATAGCTGCTGTTTGCATTTGTTTGGTTAGCTTTGTGTACATGTCACTCTTACGTAGTAATCTTATACTGAAAATCGCACATTATATCAGTTTTCCTTATAAAAATCAAACATGGACGGATTTTCACTCGAGGTTAGACGTCGAGTATACTAGGTAAGGAGGGAAAATCGATACACGGGGCTGTAAAGTTACATCATTTGAGATGGTTAGGACATATGTTACGCATGCCTATCCATCGCCTTCCTTGACGGGCAATGTTAGCTGTGACATAGGGTCAGGTTGGAAAAGAGCCAGTGGTGGTCAAACCAAAACATGGCCTCATCAGTCAATGAAATCCACAACAGTTAATTTAAGCCAACCACGTAGGAAGTTGTAGACTTCCTGGTTGACGTCTTCGGGATGGTAAACACCAATAGGTGGAGACAATCGGTAACGTGGTTCAAAATCGTTATCAATGGCGCGACTGCATCCACTTTTTTGACTTATAATACCCCAAAAAACGATATTGTTCTTCGATATTACTACTCGTCACTCAGCATCAACAACAAAATTCGATCGGATTTTCAATACAAACGTCAAGTCAGTCAGCTCTTCTATACGGACCAGAAACTTGGCAGGCTGGTCACAAAGAATATTTCCAACAGCCTGTTGCAGACCTTTATCAACCAACAACTGTCTTCGCTGGATCTATACTGGAGATCAGATGGCCGGGCCGGAAAGAATCACCAACAAGAAACTATGGCTTGGAACAAACAAAACAAGAACCAATCGTCAACCAACAAATATGCAGGAGAAAGTGGAAATGGATGGATTGGACAGTCGCTGAGGGGCCACTGGGTGAAATCGCGCATGCGTCAGGCCATTGCTCGAGTGGAACCAGGCCGAAAGGGAAGCGGCGAGTGGGACGTCGGTGCAAGGGTGGGTGACATGGAGGAGATTGTCTGAAGAGGAGTTGGAACAGCATGGACTAACATGGATGGAGGTGAAAAGTACAGCAGAAGGAAGACAGAATCAAGTGGAGACGTGAAGTTGAAGCCCTATGTTCCACTAGGAACCCAAGGGAACAATAATAACAATATTACTATTCTTTCTGCCTCATATCCCTCTTTACTGTCTCTATTTTGCATCAACTTTTACTTTCTTCTCTGGCTTTGTGTACTGAGTGAAGTGTGGCGACTCGAACTACTGCACATCAGTGCAAAGTTCTATGTTGAAGTCAGCCAGTCAGAATTAGCATATTTTGACGTCATTTTCTAATTGAAGATAACTAACAGTACAAATTACGTGCATTACAGTCTGGCTGTTTGATGCAAATGTTTTTTTTAAAATAAGCCAGACATATTTGATGTGATGATATCAAGCTCAAGGAAAACGATTGATCACATGTTATTTCATTTTATTGTAGATATGTTACCGGATGTGACTCTAGCTGAATTCGACACCTTAAAAATAGAATTAGTATCAGGGAAACTTATTGTTAATTTACAATATAAGAATGATATATATATATATATATATATATATATATATATATATATATATATATATATATATATATATAAATTGTCCTTTGAACACAGCATGAATTTGCGATATTCCTAGCACTGGCGTTAACTCCCTAATTGATTAGTTAGTCTGTTAATGTCATCACATAGCCATTTTGTTCCTTCTTTTCAATATTTTTTAGGCAATTCTCCTTATTTTACGAACAGTCCTGATCATACAAGTTCTGTAAGTGCATCTATCTTGAAGCCAAAAGTCGATCCATCTCATTCATTTTCACAAATAGTAGCAGCTTTGAAGAGTTCAGGTTTAGGTGATCTTGTTGAACGTGTAGAAATTTTTACCTATGAACTACAGCGTATTACTGTTCTGTGGGAAGAATTATGGCTGGGTTCATTAGTACAGCACTTGGATGAACTGTCAAAAAAGGTAATTAATATCATGATCGCTATTATTATTATTATTATTATTATTATTGTGGTAATTACCTCCTAATGACAGCTGTTTTCTTTTTGTATTTCTTGCTACTTTTATGCCTCGCTTACCCAATAAGATAATCCTAATGTTTAGAATGACATGTAAATCCATACTTATGTAAACAGTCTAAATTGTTGGCACTATACTGTAATTCACGTATTCCCTAAAAATTCAGTCATCAGAGTTAATGCATTTTCTGGTCATTGAATATACTTCATTGTATCGGATAAGCTCTCTTCATCTTCTTTTTAGACAACATTTTCAGCTAAGATTTCAAAAGAAAGTGAATTTATTTGAATTTTGTGTGAATTACATAATTATTATTCCTCTGGATGACCTTGGTTGCTCTGTCAGTCGTTAATTTGCATTGGCATCAATCCTTTTTATTGACTTGGGATTTGGCTTTTTTTTGTCTTGACATTTTCGGTACTTCCTTTGTCTGGGATTCGTATATTTCCTCAGTTGAATTGGTGGGTGTTCTGAGTTGTCAGTGTACGTTTCATCGACTGGATTGGATACCATGTCTTTTGACAAGTATTTTGTCTTCGTGGACGCCAAAATGAAAAGAACATCCAACTTGAACAATATAATATTCTTCACGGATGTTGTAGAGGATATTGGTTTTGTGTCCTTTCATCGTTTCATCTTTTTGGTTAACATTAATTTGATTTTGTCAGTTTGTGAACGACAGCTATTTCAAAAGGTTTCAACAGTCTAGAAGTGATTTCTGTACAGTAGTTGATGCATAACTGCAGAGTCGACTGCATTACAGGTTCTGCATTCTAAAAACTAGATATGTTTTTTTTCTCACCATCTCAGAACACTTATTCTACTATTTCAATAATTTGTAGATAAACATTTTGAAGTTGGAACTGGAACGCGCTGGACAAACAGATGTATACAAAAGTGTTAGCTATTTGAAGGCATTATCTAAACATGCATCCACCAATGGACTTCTCTCAGATGAAAACGAGAACACACTTTCACAATCAAGTGATGTAACCACAGATGATATTGTTGCTTCATTGTCAGTGTATGATACTGAAGATAAACTGGTGACGCATAAAGAGTTTTCAGAGGCTATTACTCGAGCGAAGTATATTGCTACATTTCAACCAACTCTTGATTTGATATCACAACTGAATGCTTTAACCATGCACGTGAAACCTGAAACTCCCCATGAAGAATGGTTCCAAAAGACTTTCGGGCAGGTAAGATTTTTGTTTCTATATTTTTCGTCTTTCATACACTACGAATTTTGTGCGTTTGAAGTTTATTCACTTGCGTAAAAAACTTGGAAAAGTTAGATTTAATATTCTCCTTGCCGGAAGATGTAAACTGTGTAAACTGTACCTATCTATCGTAACTCGGTAATCTAATGATGAATATCATTTGACGATGAATTCTAGCCTTCAATCTTATTGGGTTTATCACAATCATGTTACCGAATAAGATTTTCTATATATCAGATTCTAGTAATTTTTTAGCTTTCCAGAATAATTATACATGTACAAGTCAATTACCAGCTATCAGTTAATATACACTAAGCTGTCTGTCACCCACAGGTTTGTGTTGCTTACGAATTCACATAGTACATTAAACTAGCGTTTTCAGATGGTAGCGATTGTTCAATAATCTAGTGTTCGAACGTGGCCCTATTCAGGTAGGTTATAGTGAGAAGTCGTGACCAGTAGGGTGCACCTGGTTGGGTGTGAGGACAAATACTCACCGAAGACATTCGCTAGGGGTAGCGCTATGTCGTGAATTGGCAGAAGTTAGAATTCATGGGCCATTGGATCGGGACATGTGTTACGTATGCCAAGTCATCGCCTCCCTCGACGAGCAATGTTTGCGGATATAGGGTCAGGCTGGAAAAAAGCTAGCGGCGGTCAAACAAAAACTTGGCACCAGTCAATGAAATCCACAACAGTTGGTCTAAGCCACGTAGGAAGGTGTAGACTTCCAGGCTAAGGTCCTCGGGACGGTAAAAATCAATGGTTGGAAACAATTGGTGACATGGCTCAAAATCGTTCTCAGCGATGGCTGGCGCTGATGCATCCACTCCTTGTGATTTATGATCTCCAATGAAACTGTTTTGTTCTTCGTTATTACTCTTTCTTTGTCTCACACCTCTGCTTACTGTCTCTATTATGCTTTTCTTGTACTTTCTTCTCTTGATTTGTGTGCTACATGGAGTGTGGCGACTTGAACTGGTGCACATTTGTGCAAAGTTCTATGTCGAAAACAGACAGACAGACAGAGATTGGATCGGGTCCTAGTGGCTCAACGGTATACGAGCTCACCTTGTAACCAGGAGGTCCTGGGTTCGAACCAAGGGGGGGCGTACTGATGAAGAGTCCCAAACTAGGAGTAAACAGCTGTCCAGTACTCCCAGGTTTTCCAATGGTTCTCTAAGCAATGTCAGCTCATGATGAAATCCTGTAAACCAATCAAATCCCTACAACCCAACACTTGAACATTAAGTTATTGTCTTTTTGATTGGCTGTTAAACACACATACTTTGTGTGTTATTGATGTAAGTATAAAACTTGACCACTGTGCTAGTAGAGTATAACTCCATTATGGATAAGATTTTATTTTTGATAGTGTCACAGTAGTGTTGTACAATAATATTAACTGATGACCACGTTTCGAGCACAAACTATTGCCACTCATAATCATATCAAGTTACTCACACAAATTTATTTCCTTCATTTATACACATGTATGGAATCCATTAGATATTGGAATACAATCAGTATGAGATTAATGTACATTTAGAAATAATAACACTAGTGTTATTGACCAATTACAATTAGATGGGAAATAAGACGAATGTCTTTTATAGTCATAATAAGTTATTTGTTAGAATGTTGTGATGTGTTTGAATTGAAATAGAATTTTAAGATTATTTATTATCCTCTTCTGATTTGACCGACGGTAATAATATCTTCCATATTTCTGGTATTTTCATTGAGTCGTTTCTATTGCATGTGTTGGGTGTAGACTCCATGAACCAGGCAGGATTCAGTAATCAACCTCCGTCTGTCTCCACCTACCTAGATTACTTTTTGGAATTTTAACCCTATCCCACCCACCCTATTGTGTGGTTGTTTGTTAATGCGTGAAGTGCAATCGCTTCTGAGCTTTTTTTTAAATTACTTATCTTTTCAGGATCAACCATTATTCCCTTAGCTAAATTCTTATGTTCTGATAATCTAGCTACACTCGTATTATTATTTCTGAATGTACATTATCTCATACTGATTTTTAATCCAATATATAATCGATTCCAAACATGTATATAAATGAAGGAAATAAATTTGTGTGTGTTCATGTTAATAGTTTTATATTTTAGTTAATTCGTCTTTATCATACTGTCACTTTGTCACCACATAATTGATAATTACAGTTTCTGCTAACATACATATCGCAATGCTACGTGTGATGTTTAGAGTTGCCACACCTCATATTTGCACTTCACTTCCACTGCATATTTACTAACAGTACCGGATACCGAGTCTTTTGGTAACTACTTTAGTATGATTTATATATATACTGTCATATCATATACATATATATCATAATAAAATATAATACTAGTGATAAAGTGATTTTTATTCTTATAATATTCTAGGCGATTAACGAACTACAAGAAACCTTGTCACAACCGGCAGATCCTAAAGATGTGAAAGAACCTATTTTAATTACTCGTCGACTCATCCAGCAGCTTCAAACGTCACATCGATCATCATTTTCTCAAATTCATACTGTTTTTCGTGGAGGAGAAGCTCCAGATATTGATATTAAAGTATCAGATAACAATATTGCTTACTTACATCTTCGTCAGCTTAGTCCTCGACTTTCAAATATGCATTTTGAAAATTGTATGATTTCATCAGATAAACTAACTTGCGGTATCCCACTGCCTGGTCATTTTGGAATAGAAGCTTCTCATTTAGGTAATAGCATTACTATTCTTCCAACGAAAACGCGTCCCAAGCGTTTACTGCTTAGAGCACAGAACGGTCGTACGTATCCTTATCTTTTAAAAGGTTTAGAAGATTACGCCTTGACGACCGTATAATGCGTTTGTTTGAGATTACAAATCTTGCTGCAGTTCAGTTGTCATCAAACGGTTATGGTCATTGTGAAAATATGTTGGCTCGAACTTACTCTGTTACTCCCTTGGGTGTACGCTCTGGTCTTTTGCAGATGGTACAGGGCGCTGTTCCTCTTTACAGTCTCTATAAAAAGTGGCAAATAAGAGCTAATAAGCTGTCAGCTAACAATTCTTACGTGTCTTCCACAACTGTGATTCCAAGACCTGGTGAATTGTTCCATGCTCGCCTGAAAGAATTGCTGCATGCATCCGGTCAGCAATATCAGTACCAGTCTCGCTCTCACTGGCCTTTGGAGACGTTACGAAAAGTCCTCACTTCTTTGGAGGCCGAAACGCCAGCAGACTTGTTAACTCGTGAGTTGTGGGCTTCCAATCCGTCTTGTGCTAGTTGGTGGAGGGTTTCACGTGCGTTTGCTAAGTCGGCTGGATTGCTTAGCAGTCTAGGATATTTAGTTGGTCTTGGTGATCGACATCTTGATAACCTTCTCATCGATTTATCAACTGGACATATCGTGCACATCGATTATAATGTATGCTTTGACAAGGGTAAAAGTTTAAAGGTGGCTGAAAGAGTTCCGTTTCGGTTGACAAGGATTTTGAGACATGCACTTGGACCTGCAGCCCAAGATACATCAGTACGGGGATCTTCCGGTTTTCAGCAGAGAATGGTTTACAAGCTGCTCGTCATATAGTGGATCCTTTACTAATACAACTCAAGGCCTTTTTGATAGAGCCCTTAGTCGACTGGCAGAATAAGAAACATCCACTAATAATTCTCAAGTTGTGACTGATTTTATTCACTTGTCTGCCTTTCATGGGGGAGGGAGCACCAGCTCTAGGCATTACCACTCATTGTCGGCTAACCGACGGCTGCGACGTATTGATTCAGAACTTCGTATGTATTCAGGTCTACTTACCTTACGACTCGTTGAACTTAGCCACAGTTCATGTTTGGATTCAGTATTTTCTCTTCTGGACTCCCTTATTTCGCGCTTAGCTGTGTGGACGGAACTAACAAAGGCTCGTCAGCATGCATCACTTCAGAATAATCGTTACATAACTTTGCAAAATGCTGCTCGTGATGATTTATTATCTTCTGAGCGTCACTGTCAACAAGTGGAACAGAGTGAACGAAAAGTTGAAGAATTGTATGGAAAAATTTCTACGCAAAATAATTTTTGGATGGATGAAGTCTTATCACACTTTCAAATTTTAGTCACCTACTAATCCCGAATGGTTGCCACTTTTACTAGAATCTAATAAGGTGTCAAGTTCTCCACTTGTCACTGCTTTATCAAACTATCACTCAATTGCTCGAATTTATCTTGGGAATTCGGAGTTTACGCATTCAATGGCTTTATGGTTGGAGGAAATAAAGCAGTTCCACTCACAAATGAACATTTTAATTCAATCATCACAGAGTGACATTGACTCTATAGTGACTTTCATCTCATCGAACACACCACAGTTTAGTAGTCACTTTGATTCAAAACTAGCTTCTTTACTGGAACAAGCAACCAAAAACAGTTTTAATGATTTATCTGAATTACGCAGACTTAGAGATGAAAATATAAATACGCATCGTGGTTATTTCAATTCGGATAGCGTTATCCATGAAGTCGATAATTTGAATTTATTCATCTGTGATCAAGGTGCTGATGGAGTAACTGCCTACAGCTGGGCCTTATTGGATTATGTTTTAAGTATCGCAAGCAATTCACTTGCTCTTGAGGTCAAGTTTGACGAATGGAGGGAAGCCAGTAGCTGCCGAAGTGATAGAAGTAACCTAAAAGCTCTTCCGTTACATCCACTCAGTGCCTATGCAGACTGCTTAGTAAATTTATTCACCGTTCTTGGTCACCAGCCTACTGGCGTTTGGAACTTCAGTGCTGGTTATGAAGCAGACGTAAGAAGAGAACTATCGTTTCTTTTAGCTGTCAGAGATTCCGTTTCTTGTATAAGTCAGTTGCATGCTAATCTAACACGACTACTTGTTCCTGAAGCCATGACGGCTCTTATAACAGCAAAGTTTCCATGGTGAGCGATTTCTGCAGATTCGTTATGCGTCACATAAACGAGTCAAATACAAGTAATCTCAAAAACCTCGTAGATGATTTCATTTTAAAAGATCCAGTCTCAGATAATCAAGGTGATTTGCAACTGCATCATGTTCTTGTTGCCGTTCATCTTGCTCTCACAAACGCCACTGCTCAAATGGAGGAGATAGCTGAACGAGTTCGTTCATGTACTATTACAGCCTTGGCATGGTACTATGTTGATATTATTTCCAAATTAACCAGTGTTCTTGTGCCAAAGAGTTTAGAAGGTGCGACATCTTTGTGGAAATGGGAGTTAAGTAGATCGAACCGACTGTCAGGTGGAGTTACGCCCTGTTCATGGACTGACGAAATATATACTTCTGGGATGATGGCATTTGTTTCCATACTTGAAGATGGACTAATCCACTGGCATGCAATACAACATGGTTCTGTAAATAATGTCAGCGATTTGAATTTACAATCGTTCAATGATCCAATAAATTATTACATTGGTCGTTTGTCATCGCGTATTGCACTAGCAAGCATGGTTGGATTAGCATCCGGTCGTCTTTTCTGTGCACTTGTAGAAAATACAGGACTATCTATTCGCAGGCTGCTAGCTGAAAATGAGCCACCAAATAATGCAGGCGGTATACCAGATGTGTTAATCTTATCTGCAGAAAAGATAATTGAAAGTGTTAATGTACACATGTCAATTACTCAGTCAGTCAATGTGCAGCATCTCAGGCGTCCTGCAGCTAACCTTATTCATCGACTCGTTACTCGTTCAGATCAAGAAAGTCAGTTTTCAGTCGACGTGGCTGCACTCGAAGCAGCAGAACAACATTACAAACATCTTCGTTTGAGCATGTCAGCGTACAATTGGAGGCATATGACACAAGAAGATGAGAAGTCAGCGCCTTACCAACATGATGATCCATGCTTTTCTTTAGCAAATGTTCTTGATTCAATTAGAGATGCCACAAAATCAGAAAGTGTATCCACTGAAGGGGTGTCCGGAGTGTCGGTGGATTCAATCGCTTTATCTATCTGTTACATTGAAACATGGAGAGTCAAGTATGTTTATTTTTTTTCCTTTGAAATTATATTGCATTACATTTTCCTGGGATTTACCTATGGGGAAATTAAGTGTACGAAAATCGATTCGTCCAACATACTGCTAAAGCCTGTTCCACATTTTCCATTTTAGTAAAGTTGACAGTAGTATAGATTCCTTTATACTTTCGTGGAATTTTTTCTCGTCATGCTCAAGAAAATAAGTGTGGTTTTTGCATAAAATCATCTAAATATAGAGACAAATGGATGTCTCGTATATGGACGTTGTAATGTACAATAAAATTTCACACCCACATATTTTACGTGATACGTCCTCAGTCAATGTAAAATAGTTTATTTTTGAAATATGCCTTAGTCGCGCTATTCTCCTAAGTTTGTATTATGTGTATGTACTCACCTAACTATTTTAGTGCTAAATGTATGTTTTATGAATCTACATAAGTAGTGACTCATAAGAAACTCATAAGACAATTGGTCAGACTCATAAATATCTTCTGAGAATGGAGATTCTAACATATAGTCGGAAAAATATTTTTTTAACACAAAACTGTCTGTCAACTTACACTGTTCCAGTGGACGTTCTGATTCTAGATTATATTGACTGATTTTCTCAGAATATTCAACAACTGTCTAGAACTGTCTGTCTGTCTGGATTCAACATAGAACTTGCCACCGAAGTGCAGCACTTCGAGTTGCCACGTTCCAAATAGCACACAAAGGTAGACAAGAAGATGAGTGAAGAGAATCAATAGAGTTTGACAGGTGTAAGAGCGAAACAGAATGGGTAATGGTAGAAAGAAATATGAAAGATTACAGAGACTGAATACATCTGCGCTGGCCATTGACAGCGATTTTGAGCCATATCACCTATTGTCTCCAGCCATTGATTCATAGAGTCCCGAGGACCCCAACCCAGAAGTCTGCATCTCCCTACCTGACTCAGTTTAACTGTCAAGGATTTCATGGATTGATGAGGCCATGTTTTTGTTTGGCCACCACTTACTCTTTTCCAACCTGCACCGATATCAGCAAATAATGCCCGTCGGGGGGGGGGGGGCTATGGTTAGGCATGGGCAGAACGTGACCTAGCCATCTCAATTTATGTAGCTTTATAGCCTCGTCGATTGATTTTCCCTGTTTGCCCAACACTCTACGCCTAACATCAACATTACTTATCTTATTAAACCACCTAACGTGAGAAAGAGATCGCAGACATCTATGATCGAAAGCAGTCAACCTTTTCATGTCTTCAACTCGTATTGGCCATGTTTCAGAGCCATGGAGAAGGACGGAGCGAAGTGCTGAGCAATACACACGTCCCTTGGTTGATAACCGGATGTCACGCCTACGCCAGAGATGGTGTAAGTTAGCGAAAGCAGCTCGAGCTTTTTGTATCCGTGCTGAGATTTCGTCGCCAATCAGTGCGTTGGTGCTGATACAACTTCCCAAATAGGTGAAGTGGTCAACATGTTAGAAATAAGTCAACTCAAGTTTACGGTCTGTTAAAACTAAATATTCATTTGACGCAGGCGAACGTGGTGACTTAAGTGTATGTATAAGAATTCTATCATACTCAAATCATCACTTGTTGTTGCAAAGCCAGACAGGTTTTCTAACTCACTTTAAGTAGTCTGCTGTTTATTCCAAGCATTCAATTTAATATAGTATTAGTAAATTTCAACGTTTACTTTTCAGTGGTCTTAGCAAATGTCCTTCATTCTTAAAATGCGTGGATTTGATTAATGAACTAAAGGCAACAAAAGAACAGAAAGAAAAACTTACGTCGGAGTTTAGTGAATTGGATAGGATTGTTTGTACAATCAAGGTGGGTATTTACATACTTTTATAACTGTATGTATGTATGCTTTAGTTTATTATGTAGTATATCAATAATAAAGAGTCTCATATCAGCAGTTAAATGTAAAAATGCCTAGTAAGTAAATATGGCCCATAAAGCTTCTCGATAACAATTAGATAGATGTTGTCATTCGTTGCAGTTTAGGACTACAGCTAATGCATATAATCAGCAGAACAGCAGGGAAATGTTTTTTTTCTGCATAGACATTGCTCTGACAAGTGAGCGTTCAGTTCATTTCATTTCGGTTATGTGAGAGAGACATTTGTGATTGGAGCAGTTCAAGTCTTAACTTGAATATGCTACATTGGTTTATTTTTATCAATAGTCAAAATTAATACAATTTAAACTAGGACGAAACAGCTGTCCAATACTCTCAGCTGGTTTTCCAGTGGTTCTCTAACTAATGTCAGCTCATGGTGAAATCCTCTATGCAATTAAACAAAAAATCCCTACAAAACCAATACTTGAAAATTAATCTGATGCTCACTACTAGTGACTGGTTCTATTCAGGTAGTTAACCTGGGGTTCTAGTGGGAAGCCGTGACCAGTAGGGTACAGCAGTTTGAAGATGAGGCAGTAACTCATCGAAGAAGACATTGCGAAGTGGTCGCGCTATATCGTGAATTGGCAAAAGTTAGAACTCAAGGACCATTGGATCGGGTCTCAGTGGCTCAATGGTCTACGAGTTCGCTCGCCTTGTAACCAGAAGGTCCTGGATTCGAACCTCGGTGGGTGCGTACTGCTAAAGAGTCCCAAACTAGGACGAAACAGCTGTCCAGTACTCCCAGGTTTTCCAATGGTTCTCTAACTAATATCAGCTCATGGTGAAATCCTCCATGCAATTAAAACAAACAAACGGAGTTGTCATCTTAACAAAAAAACTATAGATTATGTATATTTGCTAACAAAGTAAAAATAACAATTCACTTATTTCAATATCTTTTTTCAGGATGCCTATGCATTAGATTGGCCAATACTCAACTGGTTTCCTTCATCTGACACAAATATGAAATCCGATTTGTTTGATCGTTTTAAAGGTGACCTTGATTCAGCTGAGTTGGCAGTCGAAAAATTACAACAGTGTATGACGCTTATAAAACAAGAATTCATCGATATGTGTTCGAAATCGGATTCAGTGAATGATGATCACTTTAACAATTCATTATTGCCTGTTGTAGTATCAAAACGAGCCAATCGTAACTTACATCATTCAAAGTCAAATATGCTGTCTGTTTTACAGCCCTCAGTTTCACCATCTTTAAGTTCTGATATCTCAGCGGATTCTAAACAACCTACAATACTGACGTCACTGCGATCGCATTTGACTACATTACAAAAAGAAAAATTGTCTGACATTCGACAATTTGTTAAGTGTCTCAGCCGTTATGATTCTATCCGATCATCTTTATTGTCCTCCAGCCAGGTTTCAGTCAACGAAGCATGCTCACCTGCATCAAATTGGAGTATTTGGCTAGATAATCATCAGAATTGGACTACACTGGTCGTAAATATGCTAAAGAATCTTTCAAAATTAATAACATCATTTTCTGTATCATCGAAAAGTTCCGTTTCTGAGTCAGAATCAATCTGTGAAGGAATGGATGAGACGGAATTTGCAATGACTGTCAATCAAGAATGCATACTTGTTAAGTATAAGCTTATAGTGGAATTGATTTTACCACTCTTGGTTGAAGTTAATGAACATGTTACTTCCAATTCATATCTATACAATTCCCTTAAAGGCTTTTTGCAGATACTCAATACGCACTTCAAAACTATCGAGGAAACTTTCCTCAGTGAAATTAAAGAGTTAACAATAGAAAATGTACAATCAGTAAATACAGAAAAAGTAAAACAGGTAAGCAGCCAACTGTAGTTTTTCTCACTCATACTATATGTATCCTATTTTTACAGAGGTATGAAATATAACCTACACTGTGGTTTTTTTTTTGCTTCACAGAAGACTGTTTCGGGAAGGTCACTGATGAACAGGATGGCTTTATCTGTTTGGAATCGAGTTTATGATCGTTTGCATGGATTCGATTCATTTCTTCCTATGGCTGATGTCAATGAACCGATGTCAATATGCACTCAAATCGATGCATGCATCCGTCAAGCCACTGATGTGGATAACCTCGCTCTCATGTATGAAGGATGGACAGCATGGGTGTGAAATTTATTCAAGTCAATTAGAAACCTGCATTGGTTTTTTTGTCTCTCGAGATTGACTTCTAATCCTGCGATCTCAATGGTCCATTAGTGAATGGATAGATCGAGTAGGTGGTACCTCTAGGTAGCTTGAGGTAATCCTGTCCATAATATCCATAATCTATGCGTGAGAACATTGTCGACATGTCAGTTTCTTTTGATGAATTGATGGTAAGTTATATTTCTTGGTGCTGTTTTTGTTTTTTCATTTCTTTTAGTGTAGTCTTTTTTTAATAATAACTTAGGCAGCATTTATATTTGTCAGTCTTCGGTTTATGTTCTTCAGCATCTCCTTGTTCATCTATATTGTGAAAGCTTCAAAATTGAACGAATTTTAGTTTTTATGTAGGTGACACATCTTATTATACGATAATTCTCATGATAGTTATAGTGTGTACTGGGTTTAGTTTAATATTCTTAAATAGGTTTAGCCAATTTTTAGGATAAAATCTGTCTCTCAATTGTTTTAAGCCAACTCAATGCATGGAAAAATTATTTTTATAACCCAGTAAATAAACCCCTATTTGTGAGATTGAACCATTTGTACTAGAAATGAAAATTTCATAATGTTCAATCAATCGTAGAACATAATCCTCTTTTTTCAAAAATTTAGACGTCTATCAATTGAAAACCCCATAGAGTTGAATATATGATATTTTCAAGCTTCATGATGTGTCAGTGTATGATTGCCGATTCGTTACGTTCTTGACATTTTAATTACTCCCAAGGATTTATACCCTATTTACAAAGCGCTCAACTTTATGAGTTGATCACGGATTGATATCAGTTAGAGAACCATTGAAAACCAGCACTGGAATACTGGACAGCTGCTGTCTCATCCTAGTTTGGGAATCATCGGCAGTATGCACCCACTGGGACTCGAACCCAGGACCATCCGGTTACAAGGCAAGCTCGTACATCACCACTGAGAAGTCGTGACCAATGAGGTCCAATTAGATGTCACGTGTGTGGATGGATGTCCCACCAACGACAATGGTTGGGGTCTCGCTAAATCACGAATTGGTAGAAGTTAGAATTCATGAGCCATTGAATCGGGTCCCAGTGGCTGAATGGTATACGAGCTTGCCTTGTAACCTGAAGGTCCTGGGTCCGAATCCCAGTGGGTGCGTACTGCCGATGATTCCCAAACTAGGATGAAACAGCAGCTGTCCAGTATTCCAGTGCTGATTTTCAATGGTTCTCTAACTGATATCAATCCGCGATCAACTCGTAAAAACATAAATAACCCTTACAAACCAAACTATAGAAAAGCTCAACTTTATCTTCAAAGCACAAACCAAAGGTGAATTCCTTAACTGCGCGTAAAATTAAATCTTCTCATTTTTGTTTTTGGCTTCTATAGTCAAATACTTTTTCATAAAGTATTGTGCCTGTTTATATATATATATATATATGTATATATATATATCAACCACTGTTGGTTGATAAAAACAGTTCTGTTCCTAATCGTATATTCCCTGTGTTCATTAAAGTATATTAATAATATGATGTATCCTACAAAATCCAACTTCCCGTGGATGCTCTTGAATGTGTCGTGTTGCATTTGTAAAAGAGAAAGATTGAGCGAAGAAATGTTTACTTTTCAATTAGATCCTCATCTCTGGTTCTACTCTAATATATATAGCATTTTAATTACAATACACAACAATTTACCAATCAAGTGACGATATGTTTGTTAACAATAATTAGTCTGTGTCAGAATGTCAAAGGTGTGATAATTAACGAAGAAAATTGATAAATATATAATTTTCAAGTATTGGTTTTTGTAGGGATTTTGTTTGATTGCATGGAGGATTTAATCATGAGCTGACATCAGTTAGAGAACCACTGGAAAACCTGGGAGTACTGGACAGCTGTTTCGTCCTAGTTTGGGACTCCTCATCAGTACGCACCCACCGGGATTCGAACCCAGGACCTTCTGGTTACAAGGCGAGCTCGTAGACCATTGAGCCACTGGCACCCGATCCAATGGTCCTTGAATTCTAACTTCTGCCAGTTCACGACATAGCGCGACCACTTCGCAATGTCTTCTTCGATGAGTTACTGCCTCATCTTCGCGCTATGTCGTGAACTGGCAGAAGTTATAATTCAAGGACCATTGGATCGGGTGCCAGTGGCTCAATGGTCTACGAGCTCGCCTTGTAACCAGAAGGTCCTGGATTCGAACCTCGGTGGGTGCGTACTGATGAGGAGTCCCAAACTAGGACGAAACAGCTGTCCAGTACTCCCAGGTTTTCCAGTGGTTCTCTAACTGATGTCAGCTCATGATTAAATCCTCCATGAAATATATAATTAAAAGGTGGAAATGGTTACAACACGTGGATTGCATAATGCATAATTTGGGAAAAATGAAGAACAATTAAGGAATAAGCGTGTGCACAGGTTGATTACGTAACAGATTGTTAAAGAAAATAAAACAATTTGGACAATGATAATTTGTAACTAAAGTTGAAGTGGTCATAAGAATAATATAATTTTTACAAGGATAACAAGTAATCAAAGATGAAGTAGTCAGAAAAATAAAGTATTTTGGACAATTATAGTTTTTAAAAAGAAAAATATTTTAGGGGGAGGGGGATGAAGTAATCCGGTTTATACAATCATGTAACGATGGCCAACGTAAGGAAAGTGACTGTACAAATTTCTTCTGAACACACAAGTTTCGCTTGTTCTTCAGGTGGATTCCTATTGCTTCAGCTCTGTGTAGAAGACGAACTCGTAAAGCAAAATTAAGATTAGTAGGAATGCGATAAACGATTTCAGATGCAGTATTCACATCAACCTTATGCTGACTATCTACAAGGTGGGCTAAAATAGAGCTACGAATAGATCTTGTTTGTCCCTTGCTTAACCATGCTGGATGATGTTCGGAAATACGATGATGAACGTGCCTAATTATTCGCCCGAAATGAGGATCTAATTGAAAAGTAAATATTTCTTCGCTCAATCTCTTTCTCTTTTCTAAATGTCTGTCTAAATGGGGATATTTTCTATGTTGCATTTGTGTATGTATTTTTTTGTTGTTGTTGTTGATATTTTTCAGTTCTAACAACGGATCTAAAATTGACTGTGATGTGGAGCATCATTACACCAACAACTTCATCAATACCATCCTAACTAAGGTCAATATGGCTAGTAGTATCTCAGTAAAAACAAAACAGTCGTTTTTAACAACAAGCTGTGTGAATTCATTGTATTGGGATTTCTGTTTCCTTTAACAATGCTCTTTCATTGTATGTCCTGGATCAATAATCTATTTTTTTTCTGCTTTTTGATTATGTAATACTAACTTGTTCCTCATGATTTTTGACCTTCCTTTATATTGTTTTCGTGCTTAGGTAATCAACCGTGACAAATGTTTCTTTGTTGTGTTTTTTTTGTGTGTTTTTGTTTCTTGATTTGGACGTAAAATAAATTATTCTGTTTTGTTTTATGACACTTACTCAGCTGCATATTTCGACAAGAAAAATTAATTAAGAAGACAATTGCAGCGAAGAAAATTTTCTTTTCGACGAAGTCATCATCCAAGCTGTACATTCGTGTATTTATATCAAATGGATGGAAAAGTTCCAGAATAATATCCGTTCAAGGGTCAGATTAATAAAAATTACTATTAGGAATTGGAATGCCATAATAAACAGGTGAACGGATAGAACTCAAACCAAGTAGCATCATAATAACTAAGATGATTGACATTGTGCAATCAGGGGTTAGAAATGTAGAAATAGTAAAATGACAAAATAAACACTAAGTTCGGGTATGAAAATATGGTAGTGTAAACAGGGATTAAGAAAAACATAAAATAATATGAATAAACATGTAGTTTAGGTAAGAAGGGCGATGGGATAGTCATTACTAAAAATTACCTGTTTATGATGGCCATGGCAGGGACAGGAGTTGGACGTATTTATTTTGGATACAAAGCGTGGGTGTGAGCTTTTATATAGCTAGCGCTTCGGCTATGCCCAGATGTCTTGATTTCACTCCCCTGATAGGTTTGATTGAATCTTGTGTATTACTTTGAAGGATTTTTCGAGTGGTGCTGAATGTCCTGAATTGACCAGATGTTCTGTCAGCCGTTGATATTCATCAACTATGTCATATAATGTTAACTTAGGATTTTGCTCTAGCTCATTGAGCAGTCGAGTTCGGATATCTGTGAAACGAGGAGATTGAAGACTGCATATGAAAATCAAGGCTTTGAATTGATCATCTGTTAAGGAGCTGAGTCAAAATTTCTCATATTCTCGGTTGACTGTGCCAACATGAGTAAGAAAATCATCATTTTCATTCATTGTCAGCTTGAGGAAACGATAACGTATGCTGAATAATGAAGAGTGGTCTCCAAAATGTTCACGCAGCAGCTTTATTGTATCATCGAAACACTTGTTACGTGGTTTTTTGGGTAAAATTAGGTTGCAGTACCTTTCATATTCTGCGGGACCCAATTTACGTAATAACACTCTCACCTTCCAAGCATCGCCTTGTGAGGCGAGATCAACTGTGAATAAATCCGCATAGCGTTGATACTATGTGTCAAAAGTGACATTAGCATCTGGATCATAATTGAATTGTGAGATACTATTCACATTTCCGTCGACAGAGGGTAGCATGGTATGATTCGGATTGCTTGAAGGTGAAGTTGGACCAGTCTGTCTGTTAATGAACATTTCCATTAATTTCATTTGTTGTTCAAATAGTAATTCCAATGTAGATAAAGTTATGGTTTTCTTTGTCGCCAATTATGTTTTGTACTCGTCGAGTAGTTAATAGTCCTGACGCGGATAGAAGAGGGAAATCAGAAGACCACTAGGTTTACGATGATACTTGTATTTTCCAGACAAGGAAAATAAATGTCACACGAGTATGTGAGTGAAATGGTACGCAAGGTACGAAACGTGGGAACAAGAAGTACAAAGGTCTAATACAAAAGTATATATGAAAATGGCTAATACACATGAACCAATAAGATAACATCTTACTATGATTGGTTGTAATGTCATATAATAACAAGGTCATACATGTTTATTTAGTTAGTGGACAGACAAAAACATGTTGTCAGTTAAAATGAAATATCGATCCGTATACACATAGCAAAATATAGCAGACTGTCAAAAACAAAACACACATCATGTGGGTACGTATTAAATTATATTTCAATAGTTTACTCACGCAGAGAAAGGAAACACAACAGTACTACTTAACAAAACAACATATAATGAAAAGGTGAATGAACATCTACAATCTGGACCCTATACCATAATGACTAAATCAGCTGAAACAATCGCCAACAAAACAATGAAAGAAACAGCAAAGGTAGTTAGACAAATGAAAGAAGTAATTGGTAAGTCAAAATGGTTTGAAATTATGCCAAAATCATGTAATATACCTAGGATATATGGGAAGATAAAATTGCATAAACAGGGATATCCAATAAGACCGATTGTAGACTTCAGAAACACACCAACGTATATGCTATCCAGATTTTTCTCGACAATACTAAGACCGACAGGAGACAACTCAAAAGCTAGAATAGTAGATTCATTTGAATTAGTGAGGCGAATAAAAACAACTAAAATAGAGGAAGAAGAAATACTAGTCAGCTTTGATGTAAACAGTCTCTATACGAAAATACCCATTCAAATGGCCATGAATGCACTGAAAGGGAAACTAAATGAGGATAATGGCTTGAAAGACGGAACACAGTTATCCGTAGAAGAAGTAATAAAAGGGGTGGGATCCTGTTTGACAACAACATATTTCACATTCGAAGGGAGGGAGTAGCTATGGGATCGCCTATCTCACCAATTATAGCTGACATATTCATGCATTATTGGGAAGAGAATGCCCTTAAACCGTTTAGGTCATCACTAACATGTTGGTGATATGTAGACGACACTAGTAATAGTGGAAAAAAAACGATACTGAGAAACTTTTCTCACACATAAACAGTCACGTCGACTGAATAAAATTCACTATGGAATTAGAGAATGAAATTGGGGAACTGCCTATGTTAGACTGCAAACTACAAATAATGACAGATGGTAGCATGAAAACAACGATACATAGAAAGCCACACATTCTGGAAGATTCCTTGATTATTACTCAGCTCATCCACTCTCGGTAAAACGAGGATTAATACAAGGTCTTGCAGATAGAATACGTAGACTTACAACAGCACCAGAGGACCAGCGTAAAGAAATAAAAGTCCTATTCAAAATGCTACTCGAAAACAACTACCCTAGAGAATTTATAAAAGATAACATAAAAAAGAGAAAAAAGAGGGTAAAACCGGAAAATTACAAGATGGAAGAATGGAAAAAACAGTCGCAATACCATATAAAAATGGTACATCAGAGGCAATACAAAAAACCTCAAAAATATCGGCATTCGAACAACGTTTAAACCGACGAATCTAATCAAAAATAAATCAACTGAAAGATCCCATAAAAATGATG
The DNA here is from genome assembly GCA_944472135.2 of Trichobilharzia regenti. NCBI lineage: Eukaryota > Metazoa > Platyhelminthes > Trematoda > Strigeidida > Schistosomatidae > Trichobilharzia > Trichobilharzia regenti. The sequence goes on along the minus strand of OX235265.1, from coordinate 64,012,641 downwards.
GATAAAAACAATCTGATTTACAAAATATCTTGTGTTGACTGTCCGACTAAATATGTGGGTCAAACGTCTAGATCGCTCAAAATAAGAGTGAATGAACATAAACGCCTAACCAAAGGTCAACCAACAGGAACACCAGCCTACAAGAATCTTGAAAAAAATATTCATCGATAGCTGCACATGCATGGGACGAAAACCACAATATCGATTGGGACAATGTGTGTATTCTAAAAACAAACATGAACAAATGGAAAGACTTATAACAGAATCGATATTCATTAAGGTCACACCGGATACATGTAACAAGTGTGACTCAGTACAACTATCAACAACTTGGAATATAATTCTAAATACAAACACATGAATGAATGTGGAGTATAATTCTGAACACACATATGCACACACAAAACATGAATGAGCAAAAAATAATAATAATGAACTATATATATATATATGGGTACTGGGTTCGAGCCTCGGTGGGAACATCATCACTCACTGAGAAATGCAGGTACATCCAGCTGACGAGTCCCAAATAGGACGAAATGCGCATCCTGGATTCCACTGCTAGCCACCATCCACCAATTGAAAATTTATCATTGTTTGTAAACCATTGAAATATAATTATACTTTATTTAACAAATAGTACATTTTATAAATGTGAGTACCTGATGAGTATTTATTGAAGTGAATGCTCTTTGTCCAGATTGACTTTTGATTCATGATATGGGAATATATTTGAAGCTCTTAAATCTCACATATATCGTGTATATCGTGTTATTAAAATCCTTGTCCCATGATGCCTGAGTCATCAATAGACATCCACAAGAAAATAAGCCAAATTTCATGAGTTGTGATCAAAATTTGACCACAGACACATAATCAGTCTATTTTGTTATACACACACTGTAAACAGTGTGTACTTTTCCATCAGATCGAAGGTGATAGTTGTGGATAACACACTGAATATGAAAAATATGCGCGGGCGACATAGAATAATGTGTGTGTGTGCATAGGAGACCTCATTTCCTCTCAACCTCCTTGTGACCTTTGAAATAACATCGCTTGTTCACTGTCTGATTTTACTAATGACATAATTAATGGACATTAGTACCTCTTAACGTCATTTTAAACATATGTATACGCAACATATGTATACGCTAGAATTTATCATATTCAGTGAAACTATGATTATATTCTCACTTAACACTCAACATTATATAACTTGTAATTTTTTAGGTTTCTTTACCTCAATGAATCATTGAAACATTTAAGTTATCATGCTATTTTCGTTTCTCTGATGTTCATCTGCTGGTCAACTGGTCAAAATTTCGTTATATAATTGAATTCATTATTGTCATTATTATTTTCATTATCACTATTATAATAATCGTTGTTATTATTTGCATGTTGACGACGTTTAACACTTGTACTTTATCACCGAATTATCCATTGAACACACTGTCCAATTTTCGTAGTTGAAGAACATAAAGAAGTTGGAAATTTTTGGTATCAAAGGCAGATTACTAAACTGGCTCAGGGAATTCCTCGTAGGTAGTAGGCAGAGGGTTAGGATCAACTCGAACTTCTCCTATTTATTTTGTATATCAATGAGTTATCTCTGCTCACCGACTATCTTATGGTCCTATATGCAGATGACCTAAAAATTTGGAGAGAGCTGAGGGGCAACAGTAATACATCCACGTTGCAAGAGGACCTCAACAAATTGTCAGAGTGGTCCATAGAATGGATGCTCCCGATAAATGTGGCAAAAATGTGCAACCATGCGCATTGGACAAGCAAGCACGAGTGTCTACGAACTAGAGGGAATAACACTTCCATCAGTTCAGACTCCCTTGGACTTAGGTTTCATAGTTAGCCACGACTTAAAAACTACAGCACACTGTCGCGCGGTGACTGCACGCAGTTTCAGGTCCTTATGGGCAATTCCCACAGCGTTTACTGGAATCACCAGAGAGATATGTTCACCTCCTTATATACATCTCTGGTGAGGTCAAGACAGGGGAACTGCATCCAGGCCGCCAGTCCTTGACTTAAAGGGGACTCACTCACAGATTCTAGAAAAGGTTCAAAGGAAGGCAACACGTATGGTTTACGGCATGACTAACTTATCATACGAAGGAAGACTAGACAGTTTAAATCTCTTCTCCCTGTCATACCGTAGGCAGAGACGAGATTTAATCACAATGTTTAAAATCTTAAATAATGACTACGGATTTGACCTATTCTCACATATTCCTTCCCACCAGGTCAGAACACCTCAGAGGACATAGCAGGAGAGTTCAAAAGCCAAGAAGCAATCATATTGTTGTCGAGTACTGATTCTCACACCGCGTCATAAACACTTGGAAACAACTCCCAGACAGCAAGTGGTGTCTGAAACCTCAACCGATTCGTTCAAGAAGGGTTTTGACAACCACAGAAACTTACTTGAAAAGGATTAACATAGGCTCCAAACCTTCTATCCTCAACCAATAAATCTGAATGTGAATCTGAACCTGAGGAAAAGAGTGTTTACGTTTTATACCTATCTCATTTTCGGTTTAAATAACGTCACTCGGTCATTTCGACCATTTTTGTGGACAAAGTTACCGAGTGTATTGACTTTATTGTAGTGTATATCAATGATACTCTTATTGCTAAAACTAATCTAAATGTATAATGCACCTTCCCTACTGGTCTACTTGATGTGGTAGTGAAAGTCACATCCTGTGATACTACTCTTCGTATAATTCGTACGTGAAGTAGTAAATGGTTGATGAGTAAACAGAGAATACAGAGATGCATGAAAGGGTTCTATGATGTTTCCATATTGTCACCAATCAGTGAATGATTCCGAGAGAATGCAAATTACTGTCATTTTACAGTCTGAAAGAAGGTTTGTTCTTTCAGGAAGTGTTTGTTTTCTCACCAGATCTAGATAACAGCTCTCTGTTAGGGTTTTAAAATGTATGTATACGCCTGACTTTATGAGACTTTTTGAACATTCGAGGTGATGACCATTAGAAGTTACTTTCAACCTTGTATTTTGTATATTTTCAATAGAAATCCAGTTAACCGTATCACTCAGAGATAGATACTTCTCTAAAGCCTAGTTTGAGGCATGTGAATATAGAGGGAGAAACATATTTTACCGTTAATCTGTGTGTAGTATACTGTCTGAATATATACATTCAGTGGGCTTGCATTCTATTCCCTTCATAATTGTTAAACACACATATGATTATTACAATGAATGGGCTGTCAAATATCCATATCCTGGACTTATCGGTGGTTTCGGAAGACTAATTCTAATACATAGAATACTATGTACTGTAATCAACGCAGAACAACAGAAAATGGTTGGACAGCACGATTGGGTATTCTTCAACTGATAATGAAACATGTTCACAATCGTTAATCAATGTAAGAGTGTGTAAATAAACGTTAATATAAGGTACAACAATACTTCTGATCATATTTTTCCAATCTTCTGCCAACCAGTGCATGATTAAGCAATGGCAGCCTTCTTGTCTCCTCCCATATGGAGACCACTCCGAACAATTTTATTTTATTATTTTATTTTTGATTTACAGCTCGATTCCACATTGTATTTTTGGTACAAGTATGGAATTTTCAGCATGGATATCGGTAGCCCAAATTTTGCAGGCCGACCATAGATATCAGGTGTGCGCCGGCGTGGGCTCGAATCCCGGACCATGTGCATGGTCGGTGAGAGTCCTAACCACTGTGCCACCGACGCAAACAAACAAACAACTCAATGCTCATCAGAGCTGACATGGTCCCAACTTTATGGATATTGATTTTTCTGATGGAGTTAAATCTGCAAATTTTCAAGTATTGGTTTAATCTGATGCTCACTAACGACTGGCTCTATTCAGGTAGGCAGTTAGTTACCTGGAGTTGTAGTGGGAAGTCGTGACCAGTAGGGTACAGCAGGTTGAGGGTGATGCAGTAACTCATCGAAGAAAACATTGCAAAATGGTCGTGCTATGTCATGAATTGTCAGAAGTTAGAATTCATTGTCTGGCCAGTCATTGGATCAGGTCCCAGTGAGTGGCTCAGTGATCTACGAGCTCGTCTTGAAAGCAGAAATTGCTGGGTTCGAATCAGGTGGTTGGGGTGCGCACCAATGAAGATTCCTAAACTGGACTGACGAAACAGGTGGCTGTCCAGTACTCTCTGCTGATTTTCCAATGGTTCTCTAACTGATGTCAGCTCATAATGAAATCCTTCACTCAACCAAATCTTATATATTTGATAAGTCCTAATGATTTATATGTAGTAAATGGTTTTCAAAACGCCCCAGAGAGAAAACGGTATACAAAGTAAAAATACTTAACTTTTATATTCCTGAGTTTAAGACACGTGTGTTTAGGCATGTGTTCATTAAAGGCTTATAAAGATAGATATTTCATAATGATGCTTGGCGGCTATTTTTATAATCCTACGCATAGTGTGTGGTAATTGCCTACAGTATATGTAGAGTATAGTAGCCTAGTAAAAATTCTGAATACTGTCAGCTATTATGTTTTAGTCCGTTCTGTGCTTTTCAGCTTAAAAAGTTGATGTTATTGATTGGGTTATCAATTAATCAAGAAAAGATTTGCAAATTTCTTTTCTGACGTCTTTTCTAGTTATAGAGTCTTAGGCGTGAAAATTTGGAATACAGTGAAGACGACTTTGACAATAAGAGACATGAATCCGCGGAAGATATATATGTGTAGTGATCAGTTGTTTTTATATACCCCTCGACTTTGCATAATCTTAGAGCCAGTTAAGGCCATTCTGGACAGATTTACAATAACGCGATTGAACATTCTTGAAGCTCAAAATTATGCAATCACGATACATAATACTTATATGCGATGTATTCTTGTGGAACAAAGTTCGTTTCTCTTCATCGGTTTGGACCAGTCTGTCTTCGTACTACTTTATTTGAATGGACTTTAGTAGGGTCAGGAGTAATTGGAAGTTAGTATTTGGGTGTCGGACTTTAAAACAGTTACATATTGACTTTGTGTATAAAAGCCATAGTCACAGGTTTATTAAAAGTGTCACGACAGAAGACAAGGGCACAGATATTTATAGATTTTTATGTACATTATCATTCGTTATTGTTAGCAGAGAAGCAACGTCTGCTGATTTGATGTTTTTCTGGTGATGGTTATCCTGTCATCTCTTTGTGGCGATCTATTACACAGTCCGGTCATATATCTGAGAATCGTGTCTTCCCATGTCAAGTCTGCTGTGATTGATTGTTGTTGAGATCCTCAGGGTCAGGCTTTGTCCTTTCTTTTTCTCATGACCCGGATTCGGGACGTAAACATTGACGTAGACTGTTGTTTACAATTTCGCCTTGCAGACAGTTCTCACCACAATAGTGCCTGTCATATCAACCCAATATCAAATTTTGGAGGTGTTATTTAATCCAAACTTCAGGAATACTACCGTATATGTCAGTTCTTTGGGTAATACAATAATAATAATAATAATAATAATAATAATAATAATAATAATAATAATAATAATAATGGTCACTTCACTCCAAACAATAATTTTATACAGAGTAGAATTTTCATCTTATCATATTCCAGCAAATATATCCCGTTTGCATATCGAATAAACAAAAGAAATAAACACGAAATCTGGAATAATTATTTATCATTGATATAAGAATAAAACTTGTGCACTGTGGTAGAGTGTAATTCCATTATGGGTAAATTTTGTTTTGATAAAGTCTCACAGTGTTATACAGTAATGTTTACTGATGACGTTTCGAGCACAATTTATTGCTCATAATCATATCAAGGTAATCACACGACTTCCTAAATTCATTTATATAGTTCCATTGTTTTTCTCTTGATTTTCACTTGATTTGATTGGTAATAGTATTTTCCATATTTCAGGTATGAGTGACGAGTCATTCCTATTGCATGTGTTGGGTGTAGACTCGATGAACAAGGATTCAGTAATCAACCTCTCTCTCCACCTACCTAGATTACTTTTTAGAATTTTAACCCTCTCCCACCCTATTGTGTGGTTGTGTGTTAGCGCATGCATTGCAATTGCTGAGCTTTTTTCTAAATTATTTATCTTCTCGGGGTCAACCATTCTTACCTTAGCTAAATTTTTATGCTCTGACAATCTGACTACCCCTGACCTACTAGTTTGACCTATGTAGTTGACCTCACAGTCATTGCATGGTATTTTGTAAATAATATTATTTTGTCTAATTGGGTCAACTGGGTCCTTTAACCTACAGAGCTTGTCCCTGAGTGAGTTTGTAGGTTTAAATGCCACCCTAATTCCTATTTTATTCAGAATCCTACGTAGTGTCTCAGATGTCCCCTCTTTATATGGTATAACTGTGGATGACTTATATTCTTTCTTATTTATGTTATTATTACTAGTTTCACAATTATTTTTATTTTGTTTTTGGCCTTTAGTGATCTTCCTAATGAATTTTATAGGATAGTTATTCAACACCAACGCTTCTTCTATCTGTTTTAATTCATCATTTAGATCTTTTTTTGTGCTACTTAGTGCCACTGCTCGGTTTGTTAAACATTTAACTAAGCCTGCCTTAACAGTTAAAGGATGAGACGAATTAAAGTCTAAATATCTATTAGAATGCGTTGGTTTTCTATAAACACTAGTGTGTAGTTTGCCTTCTTCTATTCTTTTTATCTTACAATCTAACATAGCTAATTCTCCTTGTTCATTTTCTGATTCAAATGTGAATTTTATTCCCTCAACTTGTGAGTTTATATGTGTCAAGAAGCTAGAGATGTGTTCTGTTTTTAACACTGTGAAAGTGTCATCCACATATCTCCACCATATTTTCGGAGTAGGGTTAAATGTATTGAGGGCACTATTTTCCCAGCTGTCCATAAATATGTCTGCTACGATAGGGGATATTGGTGATCCCATTGCTACACCTTCTGTTTGTCTATATATTTTGCCTTGGAACTTAAAGATAGTAGATGTGAGGCATAACTGAATCCCTAAAATAATTTCTTCAATGGACAGCTTTGTCCTATGACTGAGTTCCGGATCCGCAGTTAATTCTTTTTTAACTGCTTCTAAGGCCATATTAACTGGTATATTAGTATAAAGACTAGTTATATCAAAACTAACCATTGTTTCATCATTCGCTAGTTGAATGTCATTTATTTTATTTTTCATCTCATATGAATTAGTTAATCTAGAGTTTGAACGATTTCTAATGGGGCATAGTATTAGAGCTAAGTGTTTTGATAATTCATACGTGGGGGTATTTCTAAAATCTACTATTGGTCTTATGGGGTAACCTGGCTTATGTATTTTTATAGTACCATATATTCTACTAGCATTATTAGTTTTAGGCATTAAATTAAACCATTTAGACTCACCCAGTGATGGCTTCATTCTGCGTATTAGTTCCGCTGTAGATTTCTTAACCTTATTCATTATTGTATCTACAGGCTTCTTAATTTCCTCATATGGACCCGTTTGAATATGTTCAGTAACTTTTTTGATGTAGTCAGATTTATCCAAAACTACGGTGGCGTTTCCTTTGTCAGCTTTTGCGATGACAATGTTTTTATCCTGTTTAAGACTAATTAAAGCTTCCCTTTCCGATTTTGTTAAGTTTGATTTTGTTTTCTTTTGATTTTTTAGGGTTAATGCACATTGTGCTCGAACCTCTTCTGCTGTAGTCTTATCTATTGAGTTTAGTGCTGCTTCTATGTTAGGAATGACGTCCTCTGGTTTTAATTTATTAACTGTTACGTTGAAGTTTAGTCCTTTTTCAAGTACTTTTATCTCATTAGAGTTTAGTTCCCTTGATGAGAGGTTGATCACCCACTTTGTTCTGTCGATAGAGGATGAAGCATTGATATCAGTTTCATTTGTTGTGTTCTTTTCTTCTATTAGTTTGTTGAATTTTTTGATTTGCGTGATTTTTGATTTTCTTAATGCGGATTCTCTAGCTTTGTTGGATGTTTCAACAACAATTATATAATCTTTGTCATTGATCATACATTTGAGTTTGTGTTTGAGTTTTTCAATTTGATTTCGTATATTATTTAGTTTTACAGTAACTCGATGTAATTCTTCTCTTAGACATAATTTACTGACATGTTCTGCGGCTGATGTTATTTTGTTTGAAGTAATTGGAGTACGTAGACGTAAATATTTTGGAATTATATGGCTTTTTAAGCATCGACTGTTAAAAATCCGATGATTTGTAAATCTTGCTTCAGTTTGACTAAGTCGTGTGAGTTTGTTGATAAGCTTCCTAGTAGGAAGACCATATGTATCATTGATATAAGATTTTAGAAATACCCCCACGTGTGAATTATCAAAACACTTAGCTCTGATACTATGCCCCATTTGAAATCGTTCAAACTCTAGATTAACTAATTCATATGAGATGAAAAATGAACTAAATGACATTCAACTAGCGAATGATGAAACAATGGTTAGTTTTGATATAACTAGTCTTTATACTAATATACCAGTTAATATGGCCTTAGAAGCAGTTAAAAAAGAATTAACTGCGGATCCGGAACTCAGTCATAGGACAAAGCTTTCCATTGAAGAAATTATTTTAGGGATTCAGTTATGCCTCACATCTACTATCTTTAAGTTCCAAGGCAAAATATATAGACAAACAGAAGGTGTAGCAATGGGATCACCAATATCCCCTATCGTAGCAGACATATTTATGGACAGCTGGGAAAATAGTGCCCTCAATACATTTAACCCTACTCCGAAAATATGGTGGAGATATGTGGATGACACTTTCACAGTGTTAAAAACAGAACACATCTCTAGCTTCTTGACACACATAAACTCACAAGTTGAGGGAATAAAATTCACATTTGAATCAGAAAATGAACAAGGAGAATTAGCTATGTTAGATTGTAAGATAAAAAGAATAGAAGAAGGCAAACTACACACTAGTGTTTATAGAAAACCAACGCATTCTAATAGATATTTAGACTTTAATTCGTCTCATCCTTTAACTGTTAAGGCAGGCTTAGTTAAATGTTTAACAAACCGAGCAGTGGCACTAAGTAGCACAAAAAACGATCTAAATGATGAATTAAAACAGATAGAAGAAGCGTTGGTGTTGAATAACTATCCTATAAAATTCATTAGGAAGATCACTAAAGGCCAAAAACAAAATAAAAATAATTGTGAAACTAGTAGTAATAACATAAATAAGAAAGAATATAAGTCATCCACAGTTATACCATATAAAGAGGGGACATCTGAGACACTACGTAGGATTCTGAATAAAATAGGAATTAGGGTGGCATTTAAACCTACAAACTCACTCAGGGACAAGCTCTGTAGGTTAAAGGACCCAGTTGACCCAATTAGACAAAATAATATTATTTACAAAATACCATGCAATGACTGTGAGGTCAACTACATAGGTCAAACTAGTAGGTCAGGGGTAGTCAGATTGTCAGAGCATAAAAATTTAGCTAAGGTAAGAATGGTTGACCCCGAGAAAATAAATAATTTAGAAAAAAGCTCAGCAATTGCAATGCATGCGCTAACACACAACCACACAATAGGGTGGGAGAGGGTTAAAATTCTAAAAAGTAATCTAGATAGGTGGAGAGAGAGGTTGATTACTGAATCCTTGTTCATCGAGTCTACACCCAACACATGCAATAGGAATGACTCGTCACTCATACCTGAAATATGGAAAATACTATTACCAATCAAATCAAGTGAAAATCAAGAGAAAAACAATGGAACTATATAAATGAATTTAGGAAGTCGTGTGATTACCTTGATATGATTATGAGCAATAAATTGTGCTCGAAACGTCATCAGTAAACATTACTGTATAACACTGTGAGACTTTATCAAAACAAAATTTACCCATAATGGAATTACACTCTACCACAGTGCACAAGTTTTATTCTTATATCAATGATAAATAATTATTCCAGATTTCGTGTTTATTTCTTTTGTTTATTCGATATGCAAACGGGATATATTTGCTGGAATATGATAAGATGAAAATTCTACTCTGTATAAAATTATTGTTTGGAGTGAAGTGACCATTATTATTATTATTATTATTATTGTATTACCCAAAGAACTGACATATACGGTAGTATTCCTGAAGTTTGGATTAAATAACACCTCCAAAATTTGATATTGGGTTGATATGACAGGCACTATTGTGGTGAGAACTGTCTGCAAGGCGAAATTGTAAACAACAGTCTACGTCAATGTTTACGTCCCGAATCCGGGTCATGAGAAAAAGAAAGGACAAAGCCTGACCCTGAGGATCTCAACAACAATCAATCACAGCAGACTTGACATGGGAAGACACGATTCTCAGATATATGACCGGACTGTGTAATAGATCGCCACAAAGAGATGACAGGATAACCATCACCAGAAAAACATCAAATCAGCAGACGTTGCTTCTCTGCTAACAATAACGAATGATAATGTACATAAAAATCTATAAATATCTGTGCCCTTGTCTTCTGTCGTGACACTTTTAATAAACCTGTGACTATGGCTTTTATACACAAAGTCAATATGTAACTGTTTTAAAGTCCGACACCCAAATACTAACTTCCAATTACTCCTGACCCTACTAAAGTCCATTCAAATAAAGTAGTACGAAGACAGACTGGTCCAAACCGATGAAGAGAAACGAACTTTGTTCCACAAGAATACATCGCATATAAGTATTATGTATCGTGATTGCATAATTTTGAGCTTCAAGAATGTTCAATCGCGTTATTGTAAATCTGTCCAGAATGGCCTTAACTGGCTCTAAGATTATGCAAAGTCGAGGGGTATATAAAAACAACTGATCACTACACATATATATCTTCCGCGGATTCATGTCTCTTATTGTCAAAGTCGTCTTCACTGTATTCCAAATTTTCACGCCTAAGACTCTATAACTAGAAAAGACGTCAGAAAAGAAATTTGCAAATCTTTTCTTGATTAATTGATAACCCAATCAATAACATCAACTTTTTAAGCTGAAAAGCACAGAACGGACTAAAACATAATAGCTGACAGTATTCAGAATTTTTACTAGGCTACTATACTCTACATATACTGTAGGCAATTACCACACACTATGCGTAGGATTATAAAAATAGCCGCCAAGCATCATTATGAAATATCTATCTTTATAAGCCTTTAATGAACACATGCCTAAACACACGTGTCTTAAACTCAGGAATATAAAAGTTAAGTATTTTTACTTTGTATACCGTTTTCTCTCTGGGGCGTTTTGAAAACCATTTACTACATATAAATCATTAGGACTTATCAAATATATAAGATTTGGTTGAGTGAAGGATTTCATTATGAGCTGACATCAGTTAGAGAACCATTGGAAAATCAGCAGAGAGTACTGGACAGCCACCTGTTTCGTCAGTCCAGTTTAGGAATCTTCATTGGTGCGCACCCCAACCACCTGATTCGAACCCAGCAATTTCTGCTTTCAAGACGAGCTCGTAGATCACTGAGCCACTCACTGGGACCTGATCCAATGACTGGCCAGACAATGAATTCTAACTTCTGACAATTCATGACATAGCACGACCATTTTGCAATGTTTTCTTCGATGAGTTACTGCATCACCCTCAACCTGCTGTACCCTACTGGTCACGACTTCCCACTACAACTCCAGGTAACTAACTGCCTACCTGAATAGAGCCAGTCGTTAGTGAGCATCAGATTAAACCAATACTTGAAAATTTGCAGATTTAACTCCATCAGAAAAATCAATATCCATAAAGTTGGGACCATGTCAGCTCTGATGAGCATTGAGTTGTTTGTTTGTTTGTTCGGAATGGTCTCCATATGGGAGGAGACAAGAAGGCTGCCATTGCTTAATCATGCACTGGTTGGCAGAAGATTGGAAAAATATGATCAGAAGTATTGTTGTACCTTATATTAACGTTTATTTACACACTCTGACATTGATTAAAGATTGTGAACATGTTTCATTATCAGTTGAAGAATACCCAATCGTGCTGTCCAACCATTTTCTGTTGTTCTGCGTTGATTACAGTACATAGTATTCTATGTATTAGAATTAGTCTTCCGAAACCACCGATAAGTCCAGGATATGGATATTTGACAGCCCATTCATTGTAATAATCATATGTGTGTTTAACAATTATGAAGGGAATAGAATGCAAGCCCACTGAATGTATATATTCAGACAGTATACTACACACAGATTAACGGTAAAATATGTTTCTCCCTCTATATTCACATGCCTCAAACTAGGCTTTAGAGAAGTATCTATCTCTGAGTGATACGGTTAACTGGATTTCTATTGAAAATATACAAAATACAAGGCTGAAAGTAACTTCTAATGGTCATCACCTCGAATGTTCAAAAAGTCTCATAAAGTCAGGCGTATACATACATTTTAAAACCCTAACAGAGAGCTGTTATCTAGATCTGGTGAGAAAACAAACACTTCCTGAAAGAACAAACCTTCTTTCAGACTGTAAAATGACAGTAATTTGCATTCTCTTGGAATCATTCACTGATTGGTGACAATATGGAAACATCATAGAACCCTTTCATGCATCTCCGTATTCTCTGTTTACTCATCAACCATTTACTACTTCACGTACGAATTATACGATATGACAGGGAGAAGAGATTTGAACTGTCTAGTCTTCCTTCGTATGAATAGTTAGTCATGCCGTAAACCATACGTGTTGCCTTCCTTCGAACCTTTTCTAGAATCTGTGAGTGAGTCCCCTTTAGGTCAAGGTCTGGCGGCCTGGATGCAGTTCTCCAGTCTTGACCTCACCAGAGATGTATATAAGGAGGTGAACATATCTCTCTCTGGTGATTCCAGTAAACGCTGTGGGAATTGCCCATAAGGACCTGAAACTGCGTGCAGTCACCGTGTGACAGTGTGCTGTAGTTTTTAAGTCGTGGCTAACTATGAAACCTAAGTCCAAGGGAGTCTGAACTGATGGAAGTGTTATTCCCTCTAGTTCGTAGACACTCGTGCTTGCTTGTCCAATGCGCATGGTTGCACATTTTTGCCACATTTATCGGGAGCATCCATTCTATGGACCACTCTGACAATTTGTTGAGGTCCTCTTGCAACGTGGATGTATTACTGTTGCCCCTCAGCTCTCTCCAAATTTTTAGGTCATCTGCATATAGGACCATAGGGGAGTCGGTGAGCAGAGATAACTCATTGATATACAAAATAAATAGGAGAGGCCCGAGTAACGTGCCTTGAGGCGCTCTGCTACGTACTGCTGTCCAATAGGAGAGTTTCGAGTTGATCCTAACCCTACCAATGAGGAATTCCTTGATCAAGTTTAGTAATCTGCCTTTGATACCAAAAATTTCCAACTTCTTTCTTTATGTTCTTCAACTACGAAAATTGGACAGTGTGTTCAATGGATAATTCGGTGATAAAGTACAAGTGTTAAACGTCGTCAACATGCGAGTAATAACAACGATTATTATAATAGTGATAATGAAAATAATAATGACAATAATGAAGTCAATTATATAACAAAAATTTGACCAGTTGACCAGCAGATGAACATCAGAGAAACGAAGATAGCATGATAATTGAAATGTTTCAATGAAGATATCATCAGAAATGAAGATATCATCTCGCGAAATTTGTCTTCTTAATGCCTTATTCATATTTATCAAAGGGACTAATTGTTTTAGTTTTCATTTGTAAATAGTTCGTTCAGTGTCGCAATTCTTTCGTTATTTGTTCGCGTTACTAAATTATAGTGAGTAGTGAATAATTCAACATTAAATATTTTGATTTCTACTTCATTTCAGGACTAATGTGAAATATATTGTGTTTGCACTGGATTTTTCCCTAATTTTTGGGGTTTATTGTGATTTACTATCACTTTCACTGATCCTTTTTCGGTTGAGTCTGTTCAGACAGTTGAACTGATCCTTTTTTAGTGACTTTCATTTCTTTCCCATGCAGTGTTTGGCATTTCATTATTGAATTTCGTCACTCATTTTTCCGGTTTGTTCATGATTTTAGGTTTTGGTAACTTGTGAGACTTTTTTTAACTTGGATAGACACTGTCATTAGAAGAGGTGCATTTAGGTATGTGGATTGTTACTTGTGGGTTTCTTGCAGGTTGAGTGACTTATTCGTTTCGAGATCTATGGGATCTTTAGGTATATAAAAGAGAAAAAGGATCCGCGTTCCCGCCACAGCCGTATCCTGGAAAACTTGATCGAATCTGGACATCGAGATAACCCACAAAGCTACTTCAGAGTTGTCTACAGAGCACGTAGGAATTTCGCTGAAAGAGTACGAATCAAACTTCTTCAAACAACAGAAGCAATGGTAATTCACATGTCAAGTCCTGAACTCTGCATATAGAAGAAGTTTGTTCAGTCATTAAGTCTACAATGAACCTGATTTGTCTTCGCACTGAATACGTGATTTTTACTTTTTTGTTCTTAACTGTATTATTTTCTCCCCTTATAGTACATTCAGTTACTGCTCATTATTACCACTGTTAATAACTTGACCCTAGTACAATTTCAGTTGAATTCTACTCAGTCCGATCAATTACACTGTGTTATTCAACTAAATTATTTAATATTATTTTAGTCTCTACCTGATTAACGCTTTTCATACTATGTAATTTATTGTCTAAAACATTCAGAATTAAAAGACATATTTTTGGAAATATTACGTTTGTTGCTAAGAGAATTTACTATATATACGTAAATACGATTGTACAGATTGAGAATGACATCTCCGAGAAGAGTAACCCTTCGTTGAGCGCCTTTTTCCTTTTATAAAACTCAATGGGGATATTTAAGTTGCTTTAAGGTATTTATAAAACATCCTATACATTATTTGTTATGGAGAAGAAATATATTGTACCTTAAAGTCTTTCTTCTATCAAATATATTTACCTGGTGTAACATTTAATGATTCACTGTTAACAGTAACAAGATTTTCTGTGTGTCAGGCATTTTCAATGCACTAAATGTGTGAAAAAACAAATATCAATTAAGTGATTACTAATTATATATATGTATGTAATTACTCCCTTAGTTTCCTAGTGGAAAATAGGGCTTTATAAACACATCTTCACTTTGTTCTATTCTCTGCCATCCTCTTCAGCTGCACGCACGGTTGCCCATAATCTCTCATCTCCTCCTCTTATAATTTCCTCCATGTCACCCTCGGACATATGCACAACGCATTGCTTACCATTCGGATTCTATTCGAGTTCCTGGTCTGTCACACAATGTCACTCACCGGTCTCCTCAGTGTATGCCCTAATCCATCTCTATTTTCTCCTACACATATTTGTTGGACGATAGGTCCTTGATTGGTTTGTTCCACTGCAGAGTTTCTTGTTGCTGATTCTTTGTAGATGGCCAATTGATCATCCATTATGGAACTTGAGAAGGCAGCTGTTAATAAAATTCTGTTATAGCTTGCTAGAAATGCTTTTTATGAAACAGACGCTAAGTTACTGACGCGCATGGAGAAGAACTGACTGATTTGATATTTGTTTTGAAAATCTGAATTTTGTTGTTTACGCTAGTTGAGTGCAGAAGATTTCCAGACTGACTTAATATTGATTAAGGTGTTATCGTATCTTTCCCCTTCTGGCTGGCTGGTTGATTTTGACATCTTCACACGTATTGCCACCTGTAGTTGGGACGATGCTTCCCAGCTGGATAAGTGAAGCAAGTGACCTCTTTCAAATTTCTTCACTTGGTAGTGATTAATGCTGGTTGTCGTTGGTGTTGCTGTCGGTTGTTTAGGTGTATTCATCACCTTGGTCTTCTCTATGTTCACCTGGAGTCCTGTTTTCGCTGCCATCTTCCTCAGCCGGTTTTTTGGTTTTCACTTATAAGTCTTTGAGTCTATACGACATTAGACAGACATCATTTGCGAAATCCAGGTATTAGTGATTACTCCTACTAATAATAGCTTCATCCTGGACAAATGACTACATAGTATACAGAATTTTCAGACTAATTTATTACATCAGATTCTCCTTTTTTTCTGGATCTTCTACTACTTCGCTACTACTGGGTGCCACCGATAATTATACATCTCATCCAACAGTTAGACGACAATGCTACATGCCAAGTAATCCACAACGGGAAACTTACGGAATCATTTGAAGTGAGGACGGGAGTGAGGCAAGGCTGTCTACTATTGCCAATGATCTTCCTGATTGCAGTAGATTGGATAATGCGACAGACAGACAACCGGGCAATGAGGAAACAGGCATATAATGGACTCACACAAAAAGAGACTTGCAGGATCTGGACTTCGACGATGATATATGTCTGATTTCCCACAAACTGGGAGATATGCAAGTCAAAAGCATCAAGCTGGCAATAGAAGAAGCATCAAAGATACGACTTCAAGTGAACATAGATAAAACAGAGGTGATGAAGATTTCTGGCCAACACCACCAAAAGCAACAACAACAGACAACAATCAGCCAGCATGAATGAGAGGAACCTGAAAGAAACAACTTCCTTCACCTACCTATCCACCTGGGGAGCATCGTTTCAACTACTGGCGGGCGGAAGTGATGAGAATATCAATGCAGCGAGGATCGGAAAAGCAAGGCAAGCTTTCATTACTACCAATTCTGTGTGGAGGTCAACAGCACTCACCATCAAAAATAAGATCCGGATTTTCAACTCCAATGTCAAGTCAGCCACTGCTACTATAGGGATGAGAGACTTGGCCAGCGCGTCATAAAGAGCATCTCAAACAAACTTCAGACCTTCATTAACAGCTGTCTTCGCTCAATACTCAAGATCAGATGGCCGGCCAGGAAAGATCAGCAACAGGGATCTCTGGCAATGAGCGAACCAACCCAGAAGGAACCGATTGTGAAACAAATGTGCAGGAAAAAATGGAGATGGATTGGCTGGCCATACACTGAGGAAACCATCAAGTGACATCACTAGACAAGCCATCGTTCGAGTGGAACCCGAAAGGGAGGCGGCGAGTTGGTCGTCATTGCGAGGGTGACTTGGAGGAGGTCATGTGAAGAGGAGATGAAAGCATGTGGGCAGACTTGGAGCGGGGTGAAAAAGTTGGCAGAAAACCGAAGGCAATGGAGGTGCGTAGCTGAAGCTTTATGTTCCTCCAGGAATTAAAGGATAAAATAATAAATAATAATAATCGGGATCTTAAAGTAAAATATTAAGCCATGGTATATCATGTGACACAGCGGTATTTGATCTGTAGCTAACAAGCTAATCTCTTTTTTGATATTTTCCCTTCAACTGAGACAAATGCTCAATGGTAGTTTAAGCGTGTGTATGAGTACATCCTGCGAAACAAGGATCTAATTGAATGATAAGAGCTACGAAGAAAATCTGACATATTATGTTGGATGGAAACTCATGTAGCACACTGATTCAGGCAGGATAGCAGTACATTAACTTTTCGTCAATCTGTTTACCATGTAATTTATTACACAACTAGTGTGAACATGTTTGACTTTGTATACGGTAACACGCCTAATGATTCGTGAAGAATAGATCCATTCAAAAATATGCTATGCTTTAATTTTTCAATAGACCATCATTTTCACTGCATATGAACTTAGCTCAAAGGGCTGAGAAGCGTCTGAGGTTCAGTGGTAAAATACTCGTCAGTTATACACATGGTCCGTTATTCTATCCCCAGCCGACGAACTCCTAAACCCTGATTAACCGCTAGTTAGCGCGGTTTGAAATCCTATATTCCATGGGGAAAGCTAAAGAAATAAAATAAAAAAGACAGTTTTTAGCCAATATTATTTGCTTCTTAAATTTATTTGACAGTGTACACTTTATTCAAGTATTGGTTTATAAGGATTTGATTGATTGGCTATAGAATTTCATCATGAGCTGACATCAATTAGAGAACCAGCAGAGAGTACTGGATACCCAGCTGTCTCGTCAGCCTAGTTTGCGAC
The DNA here is from genome assembly GCA_944472135.2 of Trichobilharzia regenti. Taxonomy (NCBI): domain Eukaryota; kingdom Metazoa; phylum Platyhelminthes; class Trematoda; order Strigeidida; family Schistosomatidae; genus Trichobilharzia; species Trichobilharzia regenti. The sequence continues at coordinate 63,994,657 of OX235265.1, read as the reverse complement.
TCTTCATTACTACGCACCCACCGCCATGGTTTAAACCCAGGACCTTCCAGTTGCAAGGGTAGCGAGCTTGTTTACCATTCAGCAGCCACTGGTACACATTCCAATGACCAATTCATGAATTCCAACTTCTGTCAATTCAAGATATGGCGCGATCACTAACTAGCCTCCAATGTCTTCCACGAGTATTTATCCTCCCGACCAATCTGCTCTACCCTACTGTTCATGACTTCTCATTAGAATCTCAAGTAACTACCCACCTAAATAGGTATGGTATGGTTTTTTATCTCACCACTCTTGACTAAACATCAGTGCAGGTAAATGAATGTTTTTCTGGAAAGACTAAGAAACAGGCTGACAATGAAAAAAAAGGCATCTGTCATCTAGGATTCGTCAATGTAATTGAATTTTAGATAAGTGTATATTTAATGCTTATTGAATTATTACTACTATTATTATTAACATTACTATTTGTTAATCTATCATCTATCTTGTATGTATCAATGTGTGTCAACTGATCAGTAGTATTTCACGAGGTCTTGATTCAATTTTATAAATTTGTAAACAGATAAATAGATAAGCGAGTATATAAGTGAACTAATGAGGGAAAATTTGAAAAAAATGATAAAATTATTATTATTGTTATTATGTAGGTATCTCCTAAATTCATTTCCAATAATTCAGATTTAATGATTACTATTTACAGATCACTAAATTTATTCGAGTGGAAGTGTAGTGGAAAGTGACAATGATACGGGCAGACGTGCGCGCACACACACACACGCACACTCACTCACACACACCCTAACAAACACATAAAGCTCTTCAGAAGAGAAAATAATAAGGAAATAGAGAACTCAGCAAGTCAGTCGTTCAGGTGAATAATAATAATAGTAGTAATGGTGATAGTGTAACTATTACTATTATTATCATCCTTACTGATCTTAACAACTAGTGGGAGATAAACCAACTTCTTTCTTTCTTAATCAACACTATTTATTTATTTATTCGTTCGCTTTTCAAATATGAAATTCCTCTTATTCAGCAATATTTTTCCAACTTTTAATCCAATACTCTTTTTTTAGGTGAACAGTAATTGGTATAATTAGCCGGAGGAGGGAGGGGTTGGTGAGTGAGGGATATAGTATATTTATATCAACGCATCATAAGAAACAGGATAAATTACCGTATAAATATTATACTACTAAAATAGTTGTTAGTAATAGGATACATTAATGAGTAGTGCATTACTGTGCTATGAATATCTGTGTGTGCGTATATGCTCGAGTGTGTTTGTGAGAGTAGCATATTATTGTAAATGCATACATATCATGCGTCGATGGTACAGCGGTTAGGACGCTCGCTGGCCACGCAAAGGCTCTGGGATTCGACCCCCGGCCGGTACATACCTGGTTTTCAATGGTCCGCCTGTTAGATTTGAGCTACCTATATCACTTGCTGAAAATTCCATCTTACTGTTATTGTTCCCTTGAGTTACAATTAATGGCAAGGTTAAACTTTAAGCACCACTTTCTATCAATCAGCGAATGACCTCAAACGTACCAATCACGTGAAGGAGGCATTTTTTGTATGGAATACATTTATTTATTTTTTTAAGGGTTTGATCACGGATTGATATCAGTTAAAAAACCATTGAAAACAAGCACTGGAATACTGCCAGACAGCTGTTTCATCCAACTAGTTTGGGAATCATCGGAAGTACGCATCCACTGGGGCTAGAACCCAGGACCTTCCGGCTAGAAGACAAGCTCGGAAACCATTCAGCCACCTGGACCCGATTCAATTCGTGATGCATTTAGCGCGATCACCAACCAATTTCATCGGTGAGACATCCATCCTCACACTTGACTGAATGAACCTCACTGGTCACGACTTCTCACAAGAACTCCAGGAAAGTCCATCCTGTAGCAAGTCACTAGCGAGCATTAGATTAATTTTATATATTAGGTTTGTAAGGATTAGAATTTTTTGAGTTTGACCAGAGATTGAAAACATACATTCATGAAAAAAGTGCTTAAAATCTCTAGAAAAGTGCTACAGAGAATACCTTTCCCTCACATGTGGTAAAAATAGCTCTTAGTTTCAGGTTGGAGTATCAACAAAGTATAATTCCATTGTGCATAAAATTTATTTTGGTAAAGTTTCATAGTGTAATATAGTATTGATTGCATGGAGGATTTAATCATGAGCTGACATCAGTTAGAGAACCACTGGAAAACCTGGGAGTACTGGACAGCTGTTTCGTCCTAGTTTGAGACTCCTCAGCAGTACGCACCCACCGGGATTCGAACCCAGGACCTTCTGGTTACAAGGCGAGCTCGTAGACCATTGAGCCGCTGGGACCCGGTCCAATGGTTCTTGAATTCTAACTTCCGCCAGTTCACGACATAGCGCGATCACTTCGCAATATCCCAGTGGCTCAATGGTCTACGAGCTCACCTTGTAACCAGAAGGTCCTGGGTTCGAATCCCGGTGGGTGCGTACTGATGAGGAGTCCCATACTAGGACGAAACAGCTGTGCAGTACTCCCAGGTTTTCCAGTGGTTCTCTAACTGATGTCAGCTCATGATTAAATCCTCCATGCAATCAAACAAAATCCCTACAAAAACCAATACTTAATATAGTATTATCTACTGAGCAATAAATTGTGCTCGAAGCGTCATCAGTAAGTATGACTGAATAACACTGTGAGACTTTATCAGAATAAATTTTACTCACAATGGAATTATGCTCTACCTTACTGCACAAGTTCTATTCTCACATCAACAGAGTAATTTAACCCCATTCTATGCATGTAATCGTCTAGATCTTCTAACCCTAACAATAACCCTAATCTTTCCTGAACCTAACCCTAAAGTAAAAATATCCCTAAACTAACTATAATCTACCTTGAACCAGCCCTAATATCGCGCTTTCATTAAGTTAATCTAACCCTAACTTGTCTTTGGCTTGAAGCGCAAATTAATCTTTCCCAAACCTAAGCTAAAACTTGCCAGATATCCCATTTAACAGCACAACACTTCAATGAGCATATTTTATTGATGATGACAACATTATTTGCCAGGTTTCACTGACTTGCTCAATGAGCGTTTCAAGATCATTAGTGAGGTCACACTCCACTGGCAGTTGGTGGTGGTTAAACTTTAACTTGGCCATAATAATCCCATAGATATACTAAAATACTTTGTAGAATCAAGCTATAATTAATTTATATATTACTTGTTAGTTTTCGCCATGAACAAACGTCATTTAGAGAGATGTTTAATCCAAGGTCCCTACAAAGTTCATAATCTGAATATTAATCTCTGCCTCACTGATGGTCAATGAGGCTTAAAGTGATAAGCTATGACCAGTGGGGTCGAGCATGTCAACAGGATGGGGATGCTCATGCAACACATTGTCTAGATTAGAGCTATACAAATAATAGTAATAATAATAGTAAAGGTTTATTTCAGATAATATGTAGACATATATTACAGAAATTGCAGCGTATTTAGTTCCCTCCTCATACAGAATTTACATTTAAAGCAATAATCTGAAGTGAATCATTTGTTGTAGTGTTGTTGCTGCAAATGAGGAGAGGACCAATTCTGTACATTTTTTCTTCAATTCCTTCAAAAAATGCATAGCATATAGTGGAGCTCTAATTAAATATGACGCCCGAGTTCATGTATTAATCATTTGATATAATTGCACGATTAAAACGATAATAAAAAGCACGGAAGAGTCTAAGCATTTCAATGGTTGGAAATTACGGTAGATCAGTGATTTAAGTAGGTTGCCAGAAAAGGAATGCCATGAATTGACAAAATTAGAAATTGCGGGGCATTGAATTCTAGCCGCAAAGTATCTGATTGCTCATGGAATTCGATCTCAGTACCTAAATGTTCTAGTTTCTATCCTTAGTGGGTTCATAGGCAGGCATCACTCACCAGTCCCAAACTAGAACTTAAAAAGCTACCCACTATTCTCTGGTTTATAATGATCTCTTTCACTGATGCTGGTTCATGAAGAAATCTAAAGGATCAAATTAATTCATTTCCAATAAGAAAAAGGCGTAAACAGCGAACAAATGTTTCTTTTCGACAATTCCTTTTCATTAGCTGTACAATCGTAATGATATATTCAACAAATAAACCTTTAGACCAATCAGATACTAGTAAACTTTGTCCTCGAAAAATGTATTAGATAATGTAAGGTTTAAGAAGAGATGACAAATTCTAAGTTAGAAAAGAGGCAGAAGTTGGTATGACGCAACAAGTGTGATATAATGACTAATCGATAAGCTCATGTAGAATGGACAGGAACTAGTAGAAAGGCGATAAAGTGTTTTATATAAAATCTGTTTGAAAACGCAATGTAATTAATAAACAGTAGTAGAGTAGTAATAAAATATGGATGATGGGAGTAACAATGATAATATTATAATAATAACAGTGGTAATAGTAAACTTACGTAATAAAAAAGAGGTGGAATTAGAGTAAGAACGTTACTCTGGCTTTTGAATGTAGAGGTCCGGTTTCACATCCCGAATAGCTAATGCTTCGGGTATGTACAGATAGCGTATGCGAAATCCTTTTGTACGACATTGAGAGACTCTGTGTAGCACTGTGAAGCATTTGTGAGGAGGTGTTCGATATCCAGAGATGACAAAGGGTTCAAGGATAGAGCTGTTGCTATTCTTCTTTTCTCCTATGGCTAACCAACCTGGACAGTGCTCCAGAATACGTTTGTGGACTTGACGTTGCGTACGACCGATTTACTTTGCTCCATATGGGCAAGTAAATTGATAAATACACATTGAAGTGGCCAAAAGCGGTATCTTCCATATTAGATAAGTTTATTTTAATAATCATACAGTGATGATGCAGTATTAACAACTGGATGACAAGGTTTCAAAAAGAAATTATTGCCAGTCATAATCATATTAACTGTAGTAAGACGTTTTCACAATTTGTTTTACATATATTTTCTCTCTTTCTGTCTCTCCAGCTTCTATTTTTGTTTGTTGTCACTTTCAATATCTTTGGTATAGGCGGCGTTGCATCATTCCGATTGCACGTGTGCGGTGTTGAATCGATGAAAAAAGCTTCAGTGATTCATCTCTCCCTCTCTCTTTTTACCTAGCTGTATTACTTTTCAACACTTTCATTCTGTCCCACACACCCTATTTTGTTATTACATGCAAGTGAATGCAGTGCAATGGCCGAGCTCTGTTTTTTCTAGGTTATTTAACTTAGTCGGTTCAATCATCATTCTAGGTCAAGCTAAATTTTTATGTCCCAATAATCTAGTTGATCCTGATCTACTAGTTTGACCTATGGCCTATTTACCTCACAGTCAGCATTACATGGTATTTGTTAAATTATATTATTTCTCTTAATTAGATCCTTAAATAGACAAAGTTCATCTCTGAAGGGGTTGGTTGGTTTAATTGCTCCTCTATTTCAGCCTCAATGAGAAATCTACCTAAGGCCTCCAACGTCCCTTCTTTATACGGTTGTGCTACAGAAGCTTTGAATTGTATATTATTTTCGTTATTTTTATCACTTTTATTGCCAGTCTTACTTTTTCTATGGTCTTAAATCTAAGACTAGCAATGAAAGTGACGAAAATAACGAAAATAATATAGAATTCAAAGCTTTTGTAGCACTAATGTATAAAGAAGGGATGTCAGAGACCTTATGTAGAGTATTCTCAATGTCCCTGGAATCAGAATGGCATTTAAACCAGCTAACCAACTAACTCTCTCAGGGATAAACTTCCTTATATTCTACCACAGTGCCCAAGTTCTACATTTACACAGATTGATTCAAATTTTTACCAATGCTAAAATCTGAATATGTACATATTTGTAATCCACTGTTCGCTCAATGATTCAGTAATATAGTATATAAAATTTGACTTGTATTACAACAAAATGCTTATATACATATTATAAATCCTATAACTGGAATAACTATCTATTAGAGATAAATGAATTACCGATAATGAAGTAGTTAGGGAGCGGATAAAAAAATCTCATCGGCAACAGTTAGCATAGTAATAATAATAATGATAACACTAGTGGCTGTAATGATTGTGGTAACTAGAGTTTATTAGGAAATGTAGATAATCTTTCCTACATCTACATGAAAAAAAAGCATAATCATACTATATTATGCTTCTTTTGTCATATACAACTGTATTCTAAAGTGAAACTATGGTAGAGTAAGTCATTCCCTGTTGTTGTTATTATTATTATTGTAGTAATAGGGAATGTAATGTACACAATGCCTAAAAGAAGAAACATACTTTCGATAATAGGAGAAAAACAGAATCTGATAGTAAAAGAATAAAAAAGAGAAACGGTAAGCGGGGCAAAGAAATCTGACATTTTTTTCCCCTACTTCTTAACAAACCATTTACGAATAAACGCATTTCTGTTCCTCTATCTCTTCCCACAGTAATTGAAAACAAATTAACCAGTTTATTCGTATGTTTTTATTTTAATGAGTTGATCACGAATTGATATCAGTTAGAGAACCATTGAAAATCAGCACTGGAGTACTTACTACCAGACAGCTGTTCCATCCTATTTTCAGGGATCATTACACCATGAGGTTCGAAACGTGGACGGAGTCTCCTGGAGTTCTAATGAGAAGTCGTAACCAGTAAGGTCAATCCAGTCAACGTGTGAGGATGGATATCCCATTGATGACATTGGTTGGTTGGTGGTCGCGCTAAATCCATCACGAATTGGCAGAAGTTAGAATTCATGGGCTGGCCATTAGGTTGGGTCACAGTGTCTGAATGGGGTATACGAGCTCACTGGCCTTGTAACCGGAAGGTCCTGGTTGGAACCATGACGGTGGGTGAGTACTGGTGATGATTGCCAAACTAGTTGGATGAAATAGCTGTCTGGCAGTAATCCAGTGATGGTTCTTAATGGTTCTCTAACTGATATCAATCCGTGATCAACTTGTATAAGCAAATCTAATCCTTACAAACCGACTGTAGAAGATCTTTTCATGTTCAGCCAATAATATTCATAGGACACATAATAAAATAATATTTCAGTATGGGATCATGTTAACATGCAAAAATGTACACTTGATGTATATAAATGTGTGTCTGTATGTGTTGGTTGTTCAATATTGGAATGTTCACTAACTGTAATGGAGGTAAGGGTTCGATTCCTGGCCTATGTACTTCTAAGCCTCACCTGGTTTTCTCTAGGTGATAAGAAGCCTGATAAAGAATGAAGGTTGAGAGTGAGTTTAGCAAACCCACCCGGTAAAAACAACACCAAAGTCCCGTAGACAAAAATTTAAAAGCAAATATATATCAAGCATTCACTTCATAAATTTCATAGGTTTGGATAGTTAAAAGTGTTATTAGTTTGCACTAGTAAATTCAAGTGTTGCCTTAAAAAAATTATATTATTTTTGATTGCATGGAGGATTTAATCATGAGCTGACATCAGTTAGAGAACCACTGGAAAACCTGGGAGTACTGGACAGCTGTTTCGTTCTAGTTTGGGACTCTTCAGCAGTACGCACCCACCGGGATTCGAACCCAGGACCTTCTGGTTACAAGGCGAGCTCGTAGACCATTGAGCCACTGAGACCCGATCCAATGGTCCTTGAATTCTAACTTCTGCCAGTTCACGACATAGCGCGACCACTTCGCAATGTCTTCTTCGATGAGTTACTGCCTCATCCTCAACCTGCTGTACCCTACTGGTCACGGCTTCCCACTAGAACCCCAGGTTAACTGCCTGAATAGGGCCAGTCACTAGTGAGCATCAGATGAATTTTCAAGTATTGGTTTTGTAGGGATTTTTTGTTTAATTGCATAGAGGATTTCACCATGAGCTGACATTAGTTAGAGAACCACTGGAAAACCTGGGAGTACTGGACAGCTGTTTCGTTCTAGTTTGGGACTCTTCAGCAGTACGCACCCACCGGGATTCGAACCCAGGACCTTCTGGTTACAAGGCGAGCTCGTAGACCATTGAGCCACTGGGACCCGATCCAATGGTCCTTGAATTCTAACTTCTGCCAATTCACGACATAGCGCGACCACTTGAATTGGCAGAAGTTAGAATTCAAGGACCATTGGATCGGGTCCCAGTGGCTCAATGGTCTACGAGCTCGCCTTGTAACCAGAAGGTCCTGGGTTCGAATCCCGGTGGGTGCGTACTGCTGAGGAGTCCCAAACTAGGACAAAACAGCTGTCCAGTACTCCCAGGTTTTCCAATGGTTCTCTAACTGATGTCAGCTCATGATTAAATCCTCCATGCAATCAAACAAAATCCCTACAAAACCAATACTTGAAAATATATTATTTTTAATAACTAAACCTATTCTTGTAATTTAGTGGTTTAGCAGAATATTGTGATTACCATTCTCAAGAGGTGGCTCCACGACTGCACATAAGCTGTCATCTCTTCATCATAAAATCTACATGCTACCCTCTGATGCCTAACTAGTCATTTCCCATTCGGGTTCCAGGTGATGTCACTCAATGGTTGACTGACTTTGCGGTGGTTTTCACTAATCCGTGTCACATCGTTTCTCAGATTCCGGCGAAAAATAAATTTATTCTGTAGCAATTGAGTTGATTTCTTTTGGAGTAGGGTCACTCGCCTTACATCCAACTTTCCCTATTCCCCGACATATAACTGATTAGTAAACTAGGCTAGATTAACACAATAAGATGGTTATCCAATTGAATTTTTTGATTTTCCCATCGATTGATTGGACCGAAGTGCTCGGTCTCAGGTTGACATGTTGGCTTCTTGTGCAGATGCTTCGACGATGTCTGGGCATTTAATTAGTATACAATTAGTGGGTGGTGGCTAGCAGTGGAATCCAGGATGCGCATTTCGTCCTATTTGGGACTCATCAGCTAGATGTACCTGCATTTCTCAGTTAGTGATGATGTTCCCACCGTCGAAGCATCTGCACAAGAAGCCGACATGTCAACCTGAGACCGAGCACTTCGGTCCAATCAATCGATGGGAAAATCAAAAAATTCAATTCGATAATTAATATGACCCGTTGCACAAGAGGTGGCTCTCGTGGCCCAAGTGGTCTAGTGGATGATGCTTTGGCGTTTTAAACTATGGGTACTGGGTTCGAGCCTCGGTGGGAACATCATCACTAACTGAGAAATGCAGGTACATCCAGATGACGAGTCCCAAATAGGACGAAATGCGCATCCTGGATTCCACTGCTAGCCACCATCCACTAATTGTATACAATAAGATGGTGTTTAAGCTTTTGAAAGAAACACATGTAAATCCTTGAAATGTACTGTATAATCATCGATACAGGTTTAGTTCTGTTTTGAAATTTACCAACTGCATACACGTGTATTTGTTGGAGTCATCTGATGATAACATTTACGAATGAAGAGCAAAAGCAGACTATCCTGTCTAGACTACCAGACCATGTGATATATATAAACATTTTTTTTTTCTACATCGAAAATTACTTATTACTGGTTTATTTTTCCATATTCTTCAGTATTATTCACCATGAAATAATTGAAATTAAAGTGATTTAGTGATATGTATTCTCGCCTATGCCCGCAGAAATACATACATCTTTATTTTATGTAACATAAATTCTTTTTTAAATTCAAGATGCTAAAGGCTGGAAAAGCAGCAGGACCAGATGGAATCCCAGCAGAAGCATTGAAAATGGACCCAGAGACAACAGCGGACTTGATGACACCACTACTGGAGAAGGTGTGGAAAGAGGGCAAAGTACCCGAGGATTGGAAGAAAGGATACTTACTTATTCAAACTACCAAAGAAAGGAGATTAAAGTCAATGCAAAAACTGGCGTGGAACTATGCTTCTGTCCATTCCAAGACAAATACTAAGCTGCATCATCCTGGAGAGAATCAAACACGCCACCCTGGATGAAAAACTTCGACCGAAACAGGCCGGATTCAGGAGAAACAAATCATGTTTTGATCAAATCGCCACTCTACGGATCATCATTGAACAAAGCTTGGAATGGCAGTCACCTCTCTATCTCAACTTCATCGACTTTGAAAAGGCCTTCGACAGCGTCTATCGAGTGGTCATTTGGCAACTACTTCGCTACTACTGGGTGCCACCGACAATTATACATCTCATCCAACAGTTATACGACAATGCTACATGCCAAGTAATCCACAACGGGAAACTTACGGAATTCTTCGAAGTGATGACGGGAGTGAGGCAAGGCTATCTACTATCGCCAATGATTTTTCTGATTGCAGTGGATTGGATAATGCGACAGACAGACAACCGGGAAATGAGGAAACAGGAATAAAATGGACTCACACAAAAAGAGACTTGGAGGATCTCAACTTCGACGATGATATATGTCTGATTTCCCACAAACTGGGAGATATGCAAGTGAAAAGCATCAAGCTGGCAATAGAAGAAGCATCAAAGATAGGACTTCAAGTGAACATAGATTAAACAGAGGTGATGAAGATTTCTGGCCAACACCACCAACAGCAACAACAACAGCAGATAACAATCAGCCAGCATGAATGGGAGGAACCTGAAAGAAACAACCTCCTTTACCTACCTGGGAAGCAATGGTTTCAACTACAGGCCGACGGAAGTGACGAGGACATCAAAGCAGCGAGGATCGGGAAAGCAAGACAAGCTTTCATTACTCTTAAGTCTGTGTGGAGGTCAACAGCACTCACCATCAAAAATAAGATCTGGATTTTCAATTCCAATGTGAAGTCAGTGCTACTCACTATAGGGATAAGAGACTTGGCCAGCGCGTCATAAAGAGCATCTCAAACAAACTACAGACTTTCATTAACAGTTGTCTTTGCTCAAAACTACTCAAGATCAGACGGCCGGCCAGAAAAGATCAGCAACAGGGATCTCTGTCAATGAGCGAACCAACCCAGCAGAAACCGATTGTGAAACAAATGTGCAGGAAGAAATGGAGATGGATTGGCTGGCCATACTCTGAGGAAACCATCAAGTGACATCACTAGACAAGCCGTCGTTCGAGTGGAACCCGAAAGGAAAGTGGCGAGTCGGTCGTCGGTGCAAGGGTGACTTGGAGGAGGTCATGTGAAAGCATGTGGGCAGACTTGGAGTGGGGTGAAAAAGTTGGCAGAAAACCGATGGCAATGGAGGTGCGTAGCTGAAGCCATATGTTCCTCCAGGAATTAAAGGATAAAATAATAATAATAAATTCAATTTTTGATTTCCCTGTCGATTGATTGTACCGGAGTGGTCGGTCTAAGGTTGGCTGACATGTCGGCATCTAGTGGAGATGCTTCGACGATATCTGGTCATTTAACTATAAACTAATTCGTGGATGGTGTCTAGCAGTGGAATCTAGGATTCGCATTTCGTCCTATTTGGGACTCTTCCACCAGCTGGATATAACTGCATTCCGCAGTAGGTGATGATGTTTCCACCGAGGCACTGACTTTTCAACCTGAGATTGTGCACTTCGGTTCAGTCAGTCGATAGGGAAATCTAAAATTGAATTATATAATTAGTAAGACCCGTTGCACAAGAGGTGGCTCTTGTTGCCCAAGTGGTCTAGCGGATAACTCTTCAGCTAGCGTTTGAAACTATGGGCACTAGGTTCGAATATAACGAATCAATTGAGGTTAGAATTCATGATCCATGGCATTTCACTCCACTGACTGAATATCCGAAGGGCTAGAATCGTTGCCTGAAATTTATGAATTTTATTCCTAGTGGGTTCATAATTACTCACTGCCCTGAACTCTCTGAATTCGAAGAAATGTCTGTTCTGTACTCCTTCACTTCGAATGATTCTTTAATTGATTTCAATTTGTGACAGAATCTACCTTCTAAGATGAAGATGAGAAAAGTGTGATGAAGCCCAACATTTGTCTGCCACTGTTTTTGTGTATTTGCTTATACTTTAGCTTCATCTCTATTGATTTTTCATGAAATAGTCATTGTATGGATAATACCAAAAATGGAGTTAATTTCTGTTCAGCACAAGATTTCATTCCCTTTGTTTTAAGGAATGCAGTGTTAGATAGATGAATATCAATGCCAAAAAGGGGTTAATGACTCTTTGATTTCGGCAATTGATTGGTAGAAAGTTAGTCTAATTACTTGAAAACTATCGATTTATGTTGGCTTAGAAGTATTTTATTACCTGTCAGATGATAATTTGATTGTTAAGACTATCATTAAACAATAGAGTACTTAAGAGTTGCTGTTTATGGCATCGAATTTAGTGAAAAATAAGAAATTCGGTAAAGCTACAAGAATATGATAGCTTTTATGAGGATTATCTATTCAATTTGTAAATTTGGTATAGAAAATGTTCCGTTTTCATTATTTGTGTGGAAGAAGTTTGTCACCCTTAAGATGCTAAGAAAAAACGTTTTTAATTAAAAGAAATTCATAAATATTTTTATCTTGAGGCATCTCAGCGGCTTGGGAAAAAAAATGGCCAAATGCTATTTTCTGATCTAATCTGTGTTTTGTGATCTCTTTCAGTAAACCCATCACAATATCACTGGCTAAGATTCTTTCGTGGGCCCCATCCAATAGAATGATCCCATAATATTCAAAGAAGGGAATCAGATATACTGGAAAGGAATGAGAACATTGAACGTTGGTTCATTGACTTTGGTAGCCATTGGCGGGTAACCAGAAGGCGCGAATGGTTCAATCGTGTACAAGTTAGAAGAAGACGAAAGAATGCGAATAAAAGTACATTATTATTGAATTGAATTTTTGATTTTCCCGTTGATTGATTGGACCGAAGTGCTCGGTCTCAGGTTGACAATTCAATAATTAATATGACCCGTTGCACAAGAGGTGGCTCTCGTGGCCCAAGTGGTCTAGTGGATAACGCTTTGGCGTTTGAAACTATGGGTACTGGGTTCGAGCCTCGGTGGGAACATCATCACTCACTGAGAAATGCAGGTACATCCAGCTGACGAGTCCCAAATAGGACGAAATGCGCATCCTGGATTCCACTGCTAGCCACCATCCACCAATTGTACACCAAAAGTACATTATATTTATTGTAAAGAATTCGTTTATAGACTTTGTGATAATATCGAATTTAACTGCCGAAGAATACAATTTCTTATTGCAAGTCCTGGTGTTTTGGAGTTAAAGTCGATAATCGTTCCTAGTAATTGTTGATTCGGAGCGTCTTCGCAAACAATGGGAACTTAAGGTTGAGTTCCTTGACATATACTTTCTCTCAAAAGCATACCACCAGTCATATACCTGAAAAATAATGAACTGTGAGTTAATTCAGTCTTATTTCATCATAGTCCGGGAAGAGGTGCAGTCTTCAAATGGAAAACTATATACTATGCTGTACATCCTCTGAAACACATTGAGTAACATACATAGTAGCTACTTATCGATGTTGTATGCAGGCTGACTGAATGACTGGTTTCAACGTAGAACTCTGCACCTATATGCAGCAGTTCGAGTTGTCACACTCCAATTAGCACACAAATTAAGAGAAGACAGATTCAAGAGAGAGATAATAAACAGAAGTGTGAGATAACAAGAATAGTAACATGGAAGAACAATGGAATTTTATTTAATGTTGTAAATCACAAAGAGTGAATACATATGCGCCAGCCATTGAGAACGATTTTGAGCCACATCACCAATAGTCTTTAGGCACCGGTTTTACCATCCCAAAGACCTCAACCAGCCAGCCAGTCTACACCTCCCTACATGACTAGCTGGCTTAAACTAACTGTTGTGGATTTCATTAAATGATGAAGCCATGTTTTGATTTGACCACCATGTGCTAGCTCTTTTCCAACCTGACAATTCTGTGTCACATAACATTGCCTTTTGTCGAGAAAGGCGATGGCTAATCATGCGTAATGCATGTCCTAAACATCTCAATCCATGTAACTTCACAGCTTCGTCGATTGATTTCCCCTCCTTACCAAGCACTCACTGGACGCCTGACCTCAATATTGCTCACCCTATTAGACCGCCTAACATTGGAGATAGAACGCAGGCACCTATGATCAAAGACAGCTAGCCACCCTTTACATGTCTTCCACTTTCAGTGGCCGTGTTTCACAGCCAGCCATAAAGTAGGACTGTGAGGACGGCCACTCAGTGCACATGATCTTTAGGAGATAGCCGGATATCACGTCTACTAGGCCAGAGATGGCATATGTTGGCAGGTGTATACGAAACCAGCCTTCTGTACCCTTGCTGAGATTTCGTCACCAAGCCAATGCCTTTTGGTTGGATATCGTCCAGTTACCTATTGAAGACACCAGTGAGGGATTTGTGTTGTCTTGCCAGATCCAGTTTCCCCTACCTGTACAGTGACTAGTCCGATATTATTTGAAAGAAATTTTTCCTATATTCCAAAACGGGTAATTTGACATGCTTTGGAAAAGCTCTGAGTATCTGAAACTGAACGGTCTGACTGAATGAAGTGCACTCGATAGAGATTAAAAGGAAGTACAACATCAGCAATCCAATATGGTATTTTGAATCACCTATTATATACACATCAGTACACTTTCATTTTGTTACATTAGATAACTGAATAATTGTATCAGAAAAGCAACCTGACAGATTTATAACCCATTAAACTCAGGATAAAATTCAACTAAATTTTGGAACATAGTAGGTACTTTAGATAAAAATAATGCTTTTAAATAATGTATAACACCTGTAATTAGTAATGTACACATTAGGTTCGTAGCCTATTATTATTATTGTTATTTCCTTTAGTTTTCAGAGGAATATAGGGCTTTAGATGCACATCTCCATTGCGTTCGGTACTCTGCCAAAGTTTTCATCTGGCTTCACGTCTCCCCACATTCTTTCATCTCCTCTTCACATAACTTCCTCCATGTTACCTTCACACTGACGACCAACTCGCCGCTTCCCATTCGACTTCCACTCGAGCGGTGGCCTGGCGTGTAATGTCACTTACTTGATGGTTTGTTTTTTCAGAGTATTGCCAACCCACCTCCATTTCTTCTTGGAAATTTATCGCACAATTGCTTCCTGATGGGTTGTTTGCTGATTGCCACAGATCCCAGTTGGTGATCTTTTCTGGCCGGCCATCTGATCTTGAGTGGTATTGAGCAAAGACAGCTGTTGATGAAGGTCTGTAGTTTTTTCTAAATACTCTTCATGACGCGTCAAGTCTCTGATCCATCCGTATAGTAAGTAGTACTGACTTCATATTGGAGTTGAAAATCCGGACCTCATTTTCACTTTCATGCTGAGTGTTGTTGACGTCCACACAGACTTGAGAGAAATGAAAGCTTGCCTTGCTTTCCCGATCCTGGCTGTGATATTATCGTCAGTTCTGTCTGCCTGTAGTTGAAACGATGCTTCTTAGGTAGGTAAAGGAGGTTGCTTTCTTCAGATTACTTCCATTTATGCTGGCTGATTGTTGTCTGTTATTGTAGCTGTAGCCAGGAATCTTCATCACCTCTGTTTTCGCTATGTTCACCTGAAGTCCTGTCTTTGCTGCTGGAATTTCATGTAAGAATTTTGCTGACATTAAAAGCATCAGTCCTTATTTCAAGTGAAAAGTGGAGCTGTTCAATTCACTACGAAACGTTCCAGATGTAATCACAAGATTTTAATTTTTTATTAAAACTGAGACGATACAAATAATATAAATTATAGTGGTACTATCTATTCATATCTGTGACATGTGGAAATTTGGCTCACCGACCTAAGCATTCAGTTTTCAGTCAATCCTTCTCAAGTTTAGATCCTGCTGCCCATACTTCAACCAGGCTAATTAAGCATTCTCACTAGCCCTCATAAGACACGAGTATCCCTTAGCCTAGTACATGAAAAATCTTTCCGGTTAGCGGATCTTAAACATATTCGTGAATTACAAAAGTATTACTGCTCATTCTAAACTAGGAAAGCAAGTATTCCTAGTTGTTGTAGGTATTCTAAGAGAAGCTTCAAAAACTTACATTGGTCTAAGTGTTGACAAAACATGAGGGTAAGGAACACTGTTTATGGGACCTGCATTACTTGTGAGATTATTAGGACTCAGAGTAAACCATACGACTGATAAAATAGTATAGGAGATCAAGGGGATTCATGAACTCAACTAAACTTGAGTCATTTCACCTTCAGAGACCAATTTGTTTAGCTCTACTGATGGATATCAGAGAAGATATGTTGTTAGTTAGGGAAAATCCCCATCTGATCTATTTTTGTAGCTCTTTGTAACGCCTGAACTTTGCTAGAACTGTAACTTAGTTAACTACGACATAATACTTAGTGAAAAATGCAACTAATTCCCTATTCAATTAAGCGGACTAAGGTACGGACGAGCAGGGATGATACTATTTTGTCACTCAAGCTGAAAGTAGTGGGACGAGAACCTGGAAATCATTGGCTGGAAGTTATACGCTCAAACCAATAAGAAAAGGCTAAAATGATTATGTGACTGTTTTCAAAAGTACACCCCTATCAAAAATGACAAATCAAAATTAATAGGCACGATAAGGTATCAAGTAAGTCGGGTTTAATGTGCAAAACTAACCGTTGTATAGATTTACTTGCACTACCAACGATATGTTAGAAGAATTCTGCCTGGACTTCCCTTGATTAATTGGAGAATGAGGCAGTCACGAGTGTGATTTTCCAGTGGATTTGAGAACTTACGTACATCAGTGAAATATAATGATCACTAAAATAACATAACAATATAAATTCAGCGTGTATTCGATAAGAAACAACTCCAGTGACAAATTTATGTAAAACCGTAAGCAGAGACTATAAAATGAAATACTGACTGTCTTTCTTTTCATCTACGTTCATTGTCAGTGACTTGGAGATATCTGCCGCCTACATCGATTTTAATGCCGCCTAAGTGCCTTCAATGAAGGAACATAGCTTCCAGTACGTCTCTTTCTCCTTGACTTACTTTTGATTTACTAAGCCTTGGTAAAAATTGAAATTCACAGGAGAGAATTTCTGGTCTGAGACCGTATTTAAATTTACACGCTAATTATGGAATTTCCACGCTGTCTCAAAGAACACAATAACCGAACAAGTAAAAACTGTAGAATAACAGATGGTCAATGCTGTTTCTAGCGAATTTATGAAATAATCAAAATTTTAGAACTGTCAGAATAATTAGAAATACAGAAGTAAGGGTATTTAATGAATTCAACTAGCTTAATGGAACATTGAATAGAATAACTTTTTCAGAAAGATGGCTGCATGGTTTGTGAACACTCACTGACATGAAATCAAGCATACGGGTGCATGTAGTCATAAAGTGGTTGACTAGTTTATCAACTTTTAAGAAAATAAATAAATTCTCTGCAGTTTACAAATGCATATAGTAGAGGGGATTATAAATATAATCATAAAAGCTAGTGAATATATTGGATAATCAAATAATAAGGTGTCAGCGACCATACCACATTGAAAACACCAATTGTCGTCTAAACACCGAAGTTAAGCGATGTCGTGCTCGGTTAATACTTGCATAGGTGACCAATTGGAAGTACTGGGTGTTGCCAGCTTTCTGTGTGTTAGTAGCACAGCGATAGAATGCTTGTCATGTGATTCAAGGTTCGATCCCCGGACACTGACGCTCTTCATCACGTCGCAAAGCCAGTGATGAGATTGATAAAGAGGAAAGGTTGAGTATAAGGCTAGCAACCCCATCACGTAAAAATAAACACCACCGCTACCGAAACTTCAGCCTAGAGGTCTGAAGCCCTATATTCCACTGGAAACGTTAAGAAAAAAAGAAAAATATGGGTGCAGAACTGAATTAATTAGAAATTCACAGAATCATGAAATTGAGCATTGTATGAAGTCATCCTTGATTGCATTTGTTTAGCTTTCCAGTAAGCAATAACTTTCAGAACATTGTGAAGCTTGAGCGGCATAGGTTAAAGCGTCACCACCCCATTGAATGGAAACGCGCGAGTGACCCTAAGCTGACCTATCAAACGATACAGTGGTTTCGGCATGAAATTGATGTTTACTAACAATAGGAATATGAAACATAATGATAAAACACATTAAACAGGATATTTTTCTCTGATGTGGCTTAAAATTAGCCCCCAGTTAAAATGAGGAGTATCAGTTTTCAAGTTAGAGCAGTTCCTGTACAAACATTCACCGAAAAGACTGAAGATGAGCCTTTTTAGTAACCCATTCATCGCTCTTATACTGTTTAACAGTCTTTCCTAAAAGCTCTTGATTGAATTGCTATGATTTTCAGTAAAATGATCGACAACTACTTACTAGGAAAATGTGGATAATAGGACTAATTAAAATAAATAACAAAACAATAATGACAAGTAAATACCAACCCTGACCTTAATCCTAACTCTAATCCAAATTATAACCGTGATCCTAACCCTTACTCTAACAAGCTGTTAACGTATTGTTCCAGCAGTACACCTTGATTCGTGAACCGTGTTCAAACAGGGGCTATAATAATGGTAAGTCCAGTTATCCAACGACTAGTATGCGTTTAAGGTCACTGGAGTGTTCGCACTCCTGGGCTGTTATACTTTAACTTGGTCGTTTAAGTTTCACTTCTACTTAACCAGACAGAAGTGGTGAAAAAGATGAATAATGGGGGATGTAATCTTTCTCATTTTGTCCAATATTTGACGCAAATTTAATCAATATCGTATCATTCTGGCCATTATTCAACAAATATCTTACCTTTACTGTACAAATACTTTGTTATCATTCAACCAGCACTTTCGCATGTTAACCAGTATTTTACCATTCTAACCATTATTCAGCCAGGATTTGCCTATTGTATTATCATTCCTACTATTTGCCCAAAATCGTGCCGAGAATCAATGAACTGATAAATTCAGGAATTCTAACGAACCTTTCTCAGATCTAACATAGCTCGAATATTTTGCTGAACCAGAATTGGCAGATATAGTGAAAATGAACTAATTACGATATAATCTATTTTAGAATCCATAAAGTAACCCTAGTAATAACTTTAACCTTAACCCTCCAACAGACCACATGGCTACTGTTTAACTCTAATTGGTACCCTTATAGTAGGCTAAATTTATGAATGTAGAGGGCTTGCAAAGTAAATGCAATAAGTACCTTGAATTCCAGGGTTTAGACTCTCTAATATCAATCCTGTGTCTAGTCGACATCAGCTAGAGATAGAAAAATAGTGCGCAGTGAATGCTGGACAGAATTAAACAAATATTTATTTCAGCTTACTTTAAATCCTCCAACATTAGATAAGGTTTGGCTCCAGTAGTGCTAGGATGAATGGTCTTCCACATATTAGCAGGTCATAGTTGTTTTTTACAATTGGTGCTGTGTAACTGCTTGCTAATTTCTAAGGCTATGGACTTTACAAATGTAAGACAGAAAATGTGTTTAAACAGAGTTTATTCCTGAGTTGGCGTCAAGACCACGAGTTTATTTCCGAAGCATTCGGCGCATATATCTTAGATTGACCCTGTACAGTTAGAAAGCTTGTTCCAATAGTAACCATTTCTCAGGGTCATTAGTAGACACACTGAGACACTGACAGGCTAAGTGTGGAAAAATGGCCATATATGAGGTCAACAAAAGGCTCTTTCGCAAACAAAACAGGTAATCTGTCAGAATCACTGAGTTACCTGAACTTCCGTCTGACGCAATACATCTTATTTTTTTTAATTCTTGTTGTTATAATCATTCATTTATATTCATGGGTAGCCAAATGTACTCATGCACATTTTTAATTTGTTTGCAACATGCCGTTGCTCATTTCTTGGGGACCAGAGAATAATACCATAAAGGATTGTTTTGGTTACAGGATTTCATTATGAACTGACATCGGTTAGAGAACTATTAAAGAACATGGGTGTAATGGATAGCTGTTTCTTCCTAGTTCAAACTCCGGTGAGTGAGTAGTGTTGAAGAGTCCCGAACTAGGATGAAACAGTTGCTCAGCATTCCCTGGTGGTTTTCCAATGGTTCTGCAACCGATGTCAGTTCATGATGAAATCATGTGACCAACCAATCAAATCCCTACAAACCAATACTTGAAAGGATTATTTCCTTCTACAGATCGAACAGTACTACGTCACATGATTTACTGGAGATGGGTGATTTACTTGAAACTCCTGAATAAAGAAAAAGTATAAAGCGATAAACTACGCTGAAAATGGTGCATATTGTGTGGAGCTATTATTAATATATTATCATTATAATGGACTAACATCAGGTTGGTTTATAAGGATTAAATTTGTTTCTACGAGTTGATCATAGATTGATATCAGTTAGAGGACCATTGAAAACCAACACTGGAGTACTGCCAGATAGCTGTTTCCTCCAACTAGTTTGGGAATCATTGGCAAAATATCTAATCCTTACAAACCAATCACTGAAAATTAATCTGATGCTCGATAGTGACTTTCTACAGGACATAGTTTCCTGGAGTTCTAGTGAGAAGTCATCCCCAGTGAGGTATATTCCAGTCAAGTGTGAGGATGGATGTCCCACGCTTAATGCATCACGAATTGGTAGAAGTTAGAATTCATGGGCTGGCCACTGAATCGTATCGCAGTCTATGAATGGTATACGAGCTTGCTGGCCTTGTAACCGGTAGGTCCTGGCTTCGAACCCTGGTAGAAGGTGTGTACTGGCAAAAATTTGGATAGAAAGCTGTCTGGCAATACTTCAGTGCTGGTTTTCAATGGTTATCTAACTGGCATCAATCCGTGTTCAACCCATAAAAATAACATTCAACTGTAATGTAGTTTTATTCAGAATCAATTTCCTTTTTCTTTTGTTTCCCTTATAGAACTACTGATATAATAATGGTGAGCAGTTGAATATTGTTCTCTGTTTATTGTTCTCCTTATTCTTCTTAATATATGTAAACCGGTAGTCTTTCAATATTCTCATTTCTGAATGCTAAATTTCAAAGTCCTTTTGTCTTTCAATTTGCATATAGTTAATTATTATTATTATTACCGTTATTGTCATTGACTACATCTTTATCACTATTGGGCAAATTATTTACATTTTGCATATTTAATAAGGAGTGACTATGCACATTTTTTAAACATCAAAGTAATTACTGAATCACTAGGCTTGTTATTTATGCAAATATTTAAGGGAAAGAAAGACCCTTTTTGTTTTTGTTTGCTCGTTCATTTGTTAAGGATATTCAAAAAATAGATTTACTGATGATTACTTCTCATTTCTTCTTCAATTTGTTCTTCTTCTGCCTGAACAGAAACTGATTTAAGTGAAGTCAGTAGGAAATTAATGAAAGAAAATTCTTTTTTAGAACTAAAGAGTAGACCGGACGCGGTTTTCGATTAGCACCTTGAGTGGAACCCACTCAAGGGAAGCGGTGAGTTGGCCGTCAGTGCAAGGATGTCATATGCGTCGGTGGCACAGTGGTTAGGACTCTCGCTGACTGTGCACACGGTCCGAGGTTCAATTCCCTGCCGACGCACGCTCGATACCTATGGTCGGCCTGCAATATTTGGGCTACCAATATCACATGCTGAAAATTCCATACTTGCACTGAAAATACGGTCTGGAGTCAAGCTGCAATAAAAAAAGAGGAGATGAAAGCATGTGAGCATACTTGGAGCCAGGTGAAAACTTTAGCAGAGAACCGAACGCAATGTAGACGTGCGTCTGAAGCCCTCTGTTCCTCCAGGACAAGCCAACGATGACGCCCGCACCAATAAGACCAAGCCTAATTCAGTCCAAACTATTTGACGGGGGACTAGTGTGGGGAGAGCAGGCTGCTAGCCAATTGGTAGACATTAATTTATGTAAATGTCGATGTCGCTAATATTGGCCGTGAGAAAATAGGAACAAGACTGATTCAACAACCAATCACAGCAGACTTAACGTGGGCAAATACAATTCGCAGACATATGGCTTAACTTTCTGAGAAACCAGTCACAAGCAGTACAGAGTAACCTTGAGCAAGAAAGAACCAATCAGAAGACTGTGTTTGTCTGCTTGAATAAGCTATAGTAATGTACATGAAATACATATAAATACGTGCTAATTTCCTTAATAAACGATCCGTCGCCTGATTCTTGTCTTTTGTCGTTACACTCTGGACTTAATTATAGACCAAGTAGTGTCATGTAGTATCAAACGAAACGGGGGTAATAGAAAATGCTCAAACAGCATATTACATTTATCAAGAACAGTAAAATCACAGAGTTCACAGCCAACTGGGGTGCGGTGGGGTAGGGGTCCACTGGTCGGAAATATTTACTAATTTAATTCACAGGTTGATATATATGTATTCCGATGATTCTTCTCCACTGTACGCTTGTCAGTCTTGTCACTGATTCTTCTTCTTTAGAACGAGGATATGAGTTCCCTGTAAAATTCCACATACAACCAATAAATATAGTGGCAACCAACCAGGCTATCCAAGGGGGAAACAGAACACGATTTGCAAGCGAACACTTGTGTATTTTACATTTTCTGCGTAAAGAAAGTTGTTCTTTTTGTAGAAAACTGTACAGATGAGATGAACAAAGGTTTGTTTCAAACAAGGGATAAACACAATATTCTAATGGGAAAGAATATTATTTTTTTAACTTTTAACAAAAGCTATATAAAATCATCTCTCCTCTCTCTACATCCATAGGGACCAGTTGCTGTGTTCATTGTAGTCTGCCTGATGGAGATCAATGACATGAATAATCTAATGTTAAGGTTTCCGAATCGACCCTGTTGGTTATGATTTCTCCCTAGAGATCACTTACTCGTCAATGGCACCAGCTGTCGTCGGTTGCTCTATACATATCCAGAAGTTGAAATCAGTGAGCCATTGGCCCGGTTCCTAGTGGCTGAGTGGTCTATGAGCTTACCTTGCAACCCAGAGGCTGTAGATTCGAACCTCAACGGGTAAGTGCCATTGAGGAGCCACACACTGGGACGAAACGGTCTTCTATTACTTTCAGGTTTTCCGGTGATTCTCTTACTGATGTCAACTCATGATCAAACCTGTAATCAATTAAATCTCTGTAAGCCAACGCTTGATACTTCGTGATATAGAGATAACCTGAATCGGTGTCCTCGACAAACATCCACCTCATCTTGCTAAGGCTAACTCCTCTGGTCACGACTTCTGAGTATAGTTTGAGGGCATCCACGTAGGAGTTTGATATTTAGGCTATCATCGTTCGAGGGATTTGGATTAATTTCAGTATAGATTCCATCACGAACCAACAACAGTTAAAGATCTTTGAAAACCAAGGAGCACTGAAGAGCTGTTCGATTCCTGTTAATATCATGAGTGTGTACTGTTAAAGAGTCCCTAACTAGGACGAAATGAATATGATGTGCTCCTTAAGTTTTTACTTATCTCTGGTCAGTGTTGGTTCATAACGAAATCCTTATAAAACAATCTTAATCTAAATTTATTAATTATGTCTGACAATACACTTTAGGGACACAAAAAAAATGAACAAGTTTATGTATAGAATAAAGTTTTTCTTAATAATCTTTGACTGTGAAAAAAGGAAGATTAACAGAAATTTAATATTAAAGCTAACAAAGAAAATAAGAGTAACAAAGGAAAGGATTAGACTAGTTTTCGACGTCTGCATTTAGAGAACAATATTTCCTGTTCATTTAAAGTCTTTTCAGCTAATTCAATTTTAAGTAGTAATTTTTAACTGCTTGTGTAACTACTGACCGTTTAGTTCTGTCTGTTGTCTGAGTAAGTCGTAGAGGTGAACTTGTCATTTCACTTCCTCTATATTATTCGATTTCGTAAAACAGAAAGAAAAAGACTTAAAAGGTATTTCAGTACAGAAATTAATTTACACATAAGACAAAATGACAATTCATCAACTAACTGGGTTTTCTCTACCTGTCTCTCCACATATATCCGTAAGAAAAGAGGTTTTATTGATCTAATTTTTGTTGATGGATTTTAAAAAATTGGTAATTCAGGAGAATACTGTCAGGGAAAGCTATAAAACATGGATTCCCTTCAAGGTTTGTTAATACTGTTTTAGACAGACACAAGGACTTACGCAAGAAATTAGCCAATATTATCTACTCAGACCCTGAGCATCCTCTCTTTGCACAACCCTCTGTTTGCATCTCATCCGGTAGAATCAGAAGGCCGCATGCTCAAACAACTAAGTATAAAAGCTCGACAGTACTTTATTTAGCACACATTTTACGTTGTTAGAAAAGTTTTAGGCAGGACACTACCAATTTACTGCGAAACAAAAATTAAACGGCCTTCCGTTTTTATATTTTTTTTCATTATTATATTGTTGTTAATATTTTCACTTGATTTCATTGCATATTCATATTTTTGTTGAAAAAGTATTGCCAATGTAAATGCCCTACTTTAATTATTACCCCTCTAATAAAATAATTAGATGCTATACTGTGTGCTAGATTGCTGAAAATTCCATATTTGTACCAAAAATACTGTTTGGAATAAAGCTATTTAACTAATAAAAACTTCTGGCTAAATTGCTTAACAGAAGAAGCAATATTTTTAATTTAAGGGTTTTAATATTTGTTTATCTAACTGCCACTAAGTTCAAAGAATCTGCAAATTATATCTCTGCCGTATTGTTCATCGAAATTTAGTAATATTATTATTATTATGTGCTTACATTTTCTTCCTGACCAATTGTTTAATTTGCAATTCTTAATTTATCACAAAAATGAAATATTAGTTTCATGCATATAATTAAAATAAATTAAAATGTTTCAATATTAAACAATTACAGTCACAGTGGTGAAATTAGATTCTACTGGGCTACCGATATCCACGCTGAAAATTCCATACTTGTACCAAAAATACAATGTGGAATCAAGCTGTAATCAAAAAAAATAAAAAATAAAAAATAAAATAAGATACTGTATGTTGAGGGATTTAGTCTGATTGGTTGTAGGACTTCATCATCAGCTGACATCAGTAGGAGAACCATTGGAAAGCTACATGTGAGTACTGTATTGGACAGCTGTTTCGTCCTAGCTTGGGACTTGAAAACTGATTAGGTAGGTAGTTAACTGGGGTTCTAGTGAGAAGCCATGACCAGTAGGGTACAGCAGGTTGAGAGTGAGGGGGTAACTCATCGAAGAGGACACTACGAAGTGGTCGCATTATATCATGAAGTGGCTGGAGATAAAATTCATGGTCTAACTATTGTATTGGGTCCCAGTGGCTGTCGAATGGTCTACAAGCTAGCTTAGCTCGCCTTGTAACCGGGAGGTCCTAGGTTCGACTCTTGTCGGTGGTTGGTCACGTGCTGTCAAGAGTCCCAAATTAGGACGGAGAAGAAAACGGCTGTCCAGTACTCGCAAATGGTTTTCCAATGGTTCTGTAATTGATTTCAGCTCATGATAAAATCCTCCAACCAATAGAAATCTGCCATTTTCAACTTTTTACGACTTAATAGTTTTGTAACATATCAAGATAACAACATTAAATTTACCACTACGTAAAGTATATGGCGAAAATAAATATTGAAATACTGGAATATTAACAAATTATGTTAAAAAAAAAATAAATTATACTGAAAAAAAGTGATAAAGCCGGAAAATGACGAATGACGGTGTATAGTAAGAAGAGAAGAGAATTAAAAAATATATGTATATAATAAAAAAAGAGAGAATTCTAACTTCTACCAATTCGTGATTTAGCGCGACCCCAACCATTGTCGTTGGTGGGACATCCATCCACACACGTGACATCTAATTGGACCTCACTGGTCACGACTTCTCACTAGAACTCCAGGAAACTCCATCCTGTATCAAGTCACTAGCGAGCATCAGATTAACTTTCTATAGTTTGGTTTGTAAGGATTAGTTATGTTTTATGAGTTGATCACGGATTGATATCAGTTAGAGAACCACTGAAAACCAGGGAGTACTGGACAGCTGCTGTTTCATCCTAGTTTGGGAATCATCGGCAGTACGCACCCACTGGGTTTCGAACCCAGATATCAATCCGTGATCAACTCATAAAACATAACTAATCCTTACAAACCAAACTATAGAAAGTTAATCTGATGCTCGCTAGTGACTTGCTACAGGTTGGAGTTTCCTGAGTTCTAGTGAGAAGTCGTGACCAGTGAGGTCCAATTAGATGTCACGTGTGTGGATGGATGTCCCACCAACGACAATGGTTGGGGTCACGCTAAATCACGAATTGGTAGAAGTTAGAATTTACGAGCCATTGAATCGGGTTCCAGTGGCTGAATGGTATACGAGCTTGCCTTGTAACCGGAAGGTCCTGGGTTCGAAACCCAGTGGGTGCGTACTGCCGATGATTCCCAAACTAGGATGAAACAGCAGCTGTCCAGTACTCCAGGGCTGGTTTTCAATGGTTCTCTAACTGATATCAATCCGTGATCAACTCATAAAACATAACTAATCCTTACAAACCAAACTATAGAAAGAGAGAATTATCATTATCCTTGAGTCAGTCATTTCACGCAACACTTTTTAATGTACATTGATTGCCATCGCTTTTTTTCAGTTTAACTTGTGTTTTTTTTATACACGTGTGAGCAATATTCATCAAATTTTGGTCAATTTACTTTATTCAAATCTATTGTATCAAATTTTTATCAACACCTGTTTAGGATATATTTTTGTTTGTTTAATGAACTTGTGTATCCATCCATCCATCCATCCATGCTTATGTGTTAAGCTTTCTGTATTTGAAAATATCATCCATGAATTAGAAAGAAAAGACAAGCAATACAAAGTTGAAATTGTTACAATATCAATTGTTCATATTCAGTGTTCTTTTTAAAGTGTTTATGATACATAATAATAATAATCATTGTTTTATTTAACGGAAGTTGGAATCACTGATCTGGAATTGCGTAAACATTCATATTGTTAATTTTTTGATCAAAATTATTTTGAAATTCTGCTGCTTAATTACCTATTAGGTGTGTGTTGTGTTGATAAACGTTTACAGTGTACACAAAGGATGTGTTGAAGCTTGTGTCTAGCAATTACCTGAATGACTAAGAGGAAGGGAACGAGGCAACTGTTAGCTTCACGGTCATACAAGTGCTTCAGGATAGCAATTTATTTTTAATAACATTATTATAGCTTGATTCCATACAGTATTTTGGTACAAGTCTGGAATTCTCAGCATGTGATATCGGTAGCCAAAATTTAGCAGGCCGATCATTGATATCATGTGTGCGTCTGTGAAGGATCGGAGTCCAGACTAAGTGCATGGTCGGCGAATGTCCTAATCGCTGTGCCATCTACGCATATGACCTATACCTAAGTATTCTGGTCTAAACACAGAGAATCGGTCGATGCGTTCTTCTGCATAGAGCTGAATTATAATTCAAAAATGCTTCAATAAAATTACAAAGACCGTTATTCGCAATCAGATATGTGGTAATATTGAATAATAATTATAATAACACATAACCTCAACAGTGCCATCAGGCAGCCCCATACATTTCATGGATTTCTGAAGTACGCATCACTTGTCTCAAGGGAACAAACTCATATAATAGCGCTATTACCAGACATCTCTTCGATACGGGTGGTGATGTAGAAATCACGAAATCCTTTAAAATTATCAATAGACAAAGGATCTCGATTCTCTTCAAGTTTGCCGAAGCAATTTCTATCAGACGCCTGAAACCAGATTTATGTGTTAAGAAAGAAGCAGTTACTAGTCTTTCTTTGCCCATTCTGGCAACTGGATGTCTTTATTCTTTCTTTCATTTGATTACGTGATATCTGGCTTTAACCTTGTTTTTATAATTTGCAATTCTGCTTGTCTGTTGTTTCTATGATTTGAGTTGAACTCAGTGCATTGTTACCTAGAACATTAGTCACGCAGTATCTTACGCATCTCTCGTCTTTATTACGTACGTAACTCATTTAGCATTGTCTGCATACACTTATTTTGTTTTAACTTGAACTACCTGTGTAAAAACCATATAAACGCAATTTCCTGAGCACTGTTCACTAATTGCGGAACCCTCTGTCAACTGACAACATGTGAAATTTGCAAGTATGCTAAAACTTTTCTATACATAAACCTCATAACTTATTTAGGCTGTAAGCAGCAGCTGATGAGAAGCCAACGAAATAAACAATGATGGTGCCATATTATTCTACACAAACCATTGTTGTTCTTGCCTGATTCAAATACAAAATTAGTACTGTGTAACAAAATTGATTAACTAGAAATAACCGAAAGAAATACCTGAGAATAACTTAGAATATCGGTAACAAGCTGAGATCAAACTTCTCTCAGCAAAAAATCAAATATACTAAACACGTTTTCCGCTGACACTGAAAAGTGCAGAGGGAATCGGAATAAATTACAAACAAAGATCCATAATAAGGATTAAATCAAAGGAAGATAATTATATGTTAGAAAGATGATACTAAGGTCAAGGAGAAAGGGTAGTAATTACACAATTAGGCAAAAATATCCAAATAAGTTGTATTATTGTAAGTGGATTTTTCAGTCCCTTGAAAATTGATTTGATGCTCACTAGCGACTGGCCCTATTTGGGCAGGTAGTAGTTACCTCGGGTTCTGTTGGAAAGTCTTGGCCAGTAGGGTGTAGCAGGTTGAAGGTGAGGCAGTAACTAATCGAAGAAGATATTGCGCTATTTCATGAATTGGGAGAATTTAGAATTCATGAACTGGCTGGCCATTGGATCGGGTCGCAATGGCTGATGAGAATGGTCTACAAGCTAGCTTGCCTCGTAGCCGGAAGGTTTTGAGTTCGACTGCTGTCGGTGGGTGCATACTGATGAAGAGACCTGAACTCGGCTGACGAAACAGCTGTCTAGTATTCTCTGTTGGCTTTCCAATCGTTCTCTAACTGATTTCAGCTCATGATGAAATCCCCCAATCAATAATACAATAAAAATCACTATTTAATTTCGAAGATTCTATTTATAACCGGTGGTTTTTATAAAGGAGACAGGAGTGAAGATTCTTTTGATTAGTTGCCCTATCTGCTAACTGTCTTAGGCCACTCATATACTGGCATCATACAACCAGCGTGAAGTCAGACACACATAAACACACACAGTTTAAACATACTAAAACATACTTTAACATTCCTCCTGGATCATTTTAAAGATAAACACTTTAGATAAGAATATTATTATGATAATGCTGTTTTCTAAAGTTGCATTTACTTCCGCTAATAGGCATTATGTTCCATCTTAAAGTCGGGAATACTTTTTTTTTATTATGAATAACGTGTAGATAAGAATAAATCATAGTAACATAAAACGAAGATCATACGGAGAACAATTTTTTTTTATTTTGAAGAAATTCTCTTCTAGACTGTACATTTATTATTATACAACAAAGAGATCAAAATATACTGGGTTACAAAATGAAGCTGCGTAAGACAAATAGGGATTGAAATATAAAAATACAATTTAAACTTGAAAACATTTATTTCCCGATACGAATTTAAAACAAGCAATAAAACAAAACAATCCAAACAGTTCCAAAGATACCTGTCTATATCAATTTGCCATTCAAAGGAGATGACGTACAGGAAGTAGTGAAACGAAGACTCGATAAAGCCATCAAGAGAACTTATTATGCTGAAAAACTTGTTATCCTTAACACCACCAAGCGAGTGCTTCAACAATCTGGGAAAGACCAGTCGGCAATCCTCGACACTTCAAACTGCATATATCAGTTTGAGTGTGTTTGTGGCAGCAAATACATAGGTTGTACGGAAAGGTGATTGTCTACTCGCATGATGGAGCATTTGCCAAAATGTAAGAAAACAGCTGAGTGCAAAGTGTTAAAATCCTCAATAACAAAACATCTTGTGGATTACAGACATGATATCGACGCGGTCAAGTCATTCACTATTGTCAGTAAACAAAGAAACAAGAAGATGCTTGCAATTGCAAAGGCTTGTGCAATTCGAATTTACAAACCAGCCCTCTGTATACAAAAGGAGATGGTCGTCACTCTGAATCTACCATGGTAATACGTTTTACTTATTATTCTTTACTTGTTATTACTACTATTCTACCTCTTCTTCTTATTATTATTGTTATTATTATTGATTTATTTAAAACCATGCTTTATCCGTAAGATTATCTTAACTCACTTCAACACTATTAAAATTGTTATTATAACTATTAATATTGATATTAGTCTGTTTACAATTCTCGTTATGTTCCCTAACGACTAATTGTTTATCCAAGTGATGTTATTGAAGCGTAGTGCAATTTATCTTAATTTTGATCTCTCATACTCTCTCTCGCCTTATCTATTTGAACATGACCTGTAAAACATTCGCACCTGTCCTTCTGCATGACTAATTCAGTGTAGTTTATTTATCAGTCTTATATCTCCAATGTAATTTCAAAAGTATATATATATCCGTGTATGTAGAGTATTCAGCTGACGAGTTCTACCGAAATTTGATGAATTCATTAAATCCTGCTTAATTAACCTTTACTGCTTGTTTTAAACAATTTAAACTGTTAAAAGTGGAAAATACTTGGTGTTAGGTCGTGGGTAGGACAAGCTGATTGACTAGCGGGAATATTCAGATATATACCTGCGTTGCAATACAACAGGGTTTTAAACTTCACGTGAATATTTCGTGTTCTCATTGAAGGAAGATACATCGACTGACTAGCTTCTCAAAAGCTTTGACCAGATTGCGTCATTTCGTCTCTCCGGTTCCGGTAAAGAATTAGTCAATCTTTTACACTTTTTCTATGAAGTTAGGTAAAAGGGATGGTGTGGAACAGAATCTAATTGAGATGTGCTGCTGAAGTCTTATGTTTGACTCGGAACCTGGGGAATCATAATATATAATAATACAACAGGGATAAGAGTTACAGACAAAATTAAAGTCAGTCACTAATGACAGCTGCAGTTTTCTAAAACAAAAACGTCAAAGGGGAACGCATACGTAAAAAATGAAGATTTCTCACCATTACAGATTAGGTAACTATGTCTAGATGGTTAGCCACAAACCAAATGTTGCAGGCGTACAGTAAAATAACTCCAGAAAATTATATTTAAGTGACTATATGTATAGAGTTTACTGCATGTTAACTATCATCCTTACCCTTTTGGTTACATTATTTAAAAATCTCTAGATACATTTTTGTATCAACTGCACCAGTAAACTTATAAAACTAATCCTTATATTTATTAACAGTTAGCTGAAATATCTACTTCCTACACGTATGAAGTGAGGCAGATACGAAAATAGTATCATGTGGGATTATACGTATAATAATTTATTTGTTTTTGAAGTTTTCCCGTTATCTGCGCTGCTTGGTTTCATTTCTCAAAACAATAATACTAAAATACACCCATTGCCCGATCATTTCAATAATTTTCTCTGACATGGTCACACAGATATATTTTCTATAGTTTGGTTTGTAAGGGTTACTTTGTTTTTACGAGTTGACCACGGATTGATATCAGTTAGAGAACCATTGGAAACAAGGGAGTACTGGACAGCTGCTGTTTCATCCTAGTTTATGAATCATCGGCAGTACGCACCCACTGGGATGGATGTCCCACCAACAACAATGTTTGGGGTCGCGCTAAATCACGAATCGGTAGAATTTAGAATTTATCAGCCATTGCTTCGGGTCCCAGTGGCTGAATGGTATACGAGCTTGCCTAGTGACCGGAAGGTCCTGGCTTCGACACCTGGCACTGGGTGCGTACTGCCTATGATTCCCAAACTAGGATGAAACAGCAGCTGTCCAGTACTCCCTGGTTTTCAATGGTTCTCTAATTGATATCAATCCGTGATCAACTCGTAAAAACACAGATATATGCTAAATTTTTGTATCACTGTGAATTAGACAATTCACAGTTAAAAGTCAGACATCGTGATATTCCATGATAATTTGACTTTGAAAGGATAGTGAATGCTACCATAGTGGGCAGCGAAGCGGTGAAACACAAACGTATGTATACGAGCTAGTAACCATATGAATTCTGACAAAAATCATTTCTCCAGAGGTGAAACGGTCAATGGGCTCGCCTCATGACTTAATGTTGCCGAATTCGATCCCCGGGTGCTAACAGCTGAAGAATCAAGAACTAGACCAAAACGAATGTCCAATACTCTCTGAATTTCAGTAGTTTTCTAACAGACGTCAGTCTGTGATCAAACTCAAAGTCACTCATATCTATTCAAACCAAGACTTGGATAGAAACAAATTAAAAAATTAACAATGAATCAGTGCTTCTAACGGTCTGAAATCTATTAGCAAGAGGTAAGTTGTTAGACAGAACTACGTTGGAATTCTAGATAAAAAACGTCACTATTTTTTAGATCCAAAATCTAACAAATAGGAGAGAGAACACTTGTATACATTATACATGTCCAAACCAAGTTCAAATTTGGGCATTGGGTATAGGATATTCATTGTAATAGAGGGTTTAGTATTTCCCAATGAATGAAAAACAAAACGATATTGTTTTTACTGACGTTTCGCTATTTAATGCAACTAATAGCTTTATCAAAGTATTATTAAACCGGAATTTACAAAATCTCAGCATATATATAACAAAGAGTTAAGGGGTGAGAAAAATGTAGACTTAGTTCAACTTAAAAGGACATATTGAAAGTCAAAATAACAATGAAGATCTTTCAAACCAAATATCAAAGGTAATAGTATATCTGTTATTATATCAAAACAAAGTTTACTAACTTGATCACCGTTCGTTAGTCTGGGGTCATTTTTGGTTGACAAGTTGGAGAATAGGTAAAGGTAACCAAACTAAGTGTAGATTGTGAAATACTTGATTGTCGTTCGTCAGCCTGGGTCGTTTTTTGTTGTCAAGTTGGCGAATTGGTAAAGATAACAAAATCAAGTGTGGAATGTTGGATTTCATCAGTGTGTAGAATTATGAAAGTAGTGTGTGTTTACATAGTGAACTTGCTTATCACATTTGTGTTGATTTTGTTACTTCATAGGGGAAGGGATTGTTGTAGCTAGGTCACCGTATTTTCAATTTACGCTGTCTACAAAGTGGAATTATTCCCAAATCACTACGTGTTAAACCTCCTGAATATTCACACAAATCTATACTTGCTGCAAATCATACCTCCAAAGTATTTTACGAGAACGAATACATATATGTAACATCAAACTTCAATCTTATCGAATGAGAATCAAAAATATAGATGACTGCTTAACATTACTTGTTACAAATGATGTCTATGAATCCTTTCAAAAATTGTTCAATGAACGAGAATCTCATTTTCATAATGTCACTAAAAGAAGACATATACAAAAATTCTCGAAACTCGAAGAAAAGAAACAACCAAAGAAAACCTCAACAAATGATATGAGGAATATTAGAGCCATACATAACATGTCAGACAAGATACTAACCGAAAATGAAATCTCATTACTACAGAAAGGTTTGAATTTCAGTATAACTAGAAAGCCATTATCGGTTCAGGAAATAGCACCTATGATTGGACCTGCTCGACAACAACTCACCAATGAAGAATCACAATATGCTCGTCAAAAGATATCACACATATAAATGACATAACGAAACATACCACCTAATCTCACCAAACAAGAAAATGAAGCCTTGAGAAATTTGAAGAAAGACAAAAGCATAGTCATAACGAAAGCCGACAAGGGGAACGTCACTGTGATAATGAACAGAACGGATTATGAAAAGAAGGCGATTGAACACCTATCTGAGGGACCATACTTACTCATTGAAGAGAAGAAGAAATCCGCCGAATTCAACAAAATGAAACCCAAAATTGGAAATTCTCTCTGGTTTACACTAAAACCAAAATCTTATATACCTTCAAGATTCTACGGTCAACCAAAGATACATAAACCCACAGTTCCATTAAGACCAGTAATAGATTTCACCAACTCAACGACATACAACCTTTCTAAATACTTACTCTCGATACTACAACCACTACAAAAGGACACTCAAAATATTGTAAAAAATTCATATGATTTCAAATCCCAAATAGAACACCGAGAAATTGATAAAGAAGACATTATGGTAAGCTATGATATTAACTCACTATATACTAGCATCCCTATTACCGAAAGTCTTGATATCATTTCCAGTCTACTAGAATCAGATACAACACTATCACAAAGATGTCCACTGGACACCAGTGAAATAATTAAGAGCTTAAAATTCTGTCTAGAAAGTAATTATTTTACATTTAAAGGGAGTTTATATAGACAGACAAATGGTGTTGCTATGGGTTCACCAGTCTCCCCAATAGTCGCCGATCTTTACATGAATAAATTCGAAAATAATATCTTTTCAAGCATACTCACTCCTAAAATATGGTTAAGATATGTGGATGATACTTTTGTAGTACTAAAACGAGATCTACACAATTCATTCCTGGAGAAAATAAACTGTGTATCTCCCAAAATCCAGTTCACTTCGGAAGCAGAATCAGACATCGGTGAACTACCATTTCTAGACTGCCTAGTTAAGAGAAAGGAAAACGGACATTTTAGTATATCCATATTCAGGAAGAAAACCCACTCCAATAAATATTTAGACTTCAAATCATCACACCCCATCAGCGCAAAGATTTCAGTTGTTTCAAGTCTTCTTAGACGAGCACACTCTCTGATAACGGATGAACAAGAAAAAGAAGAAGAAATATTAAACATTACTGAAACTCTCAAGCAAAACAACTACCCAAGGAACTTCATCAACAAAATCAACACAGACATTAAGTATGGCCGAAAATGCATTCCGAAAACATGGACTTCAACAGTCGTCATTCCATATAGAGCAGAGACGTCAGACGATATCAGAAGAGTACTCAATCAGCTCGACATTAGAGTTTTCTTCAAAACATCGGACACACTTCAAAACAACCTTGTCCATATAAAAGACCAAATCCCTAAAGATTCTCTATCTAATTGTGTCTATAAAATAAAATGCTCGGAATGTGATGCGATCTACATCGGACAAACATCTCGAGAAATCAAAATCAGAAGAAATGAACACCGTAGAGCATCTCTTCGACCACCAAGAAGTCCAATTGAACTTGAAAAACTTCAAAAATCATCAGCCATAGGTCTACATGCTATAGAATCAGGCCACAAAATTGATTTTGACAATATTGAAATAATCCAGAAAAACTTCAGAAACCACAAAGAACGTCTAATACCAGAATCACTTCATATCAAGTGGAATCCAAATTGCCTGAATAGGAATGATGGACTAAAACAGAATCTGACCTGGCTACAACACCCCCCTCCCCCATGAAGTAACAAAATCAACACAAATGTGATAAGCAAGTTCACTATGTAAACACACACTACTTTCATAATTCTACACACTGATGAAATCCAACATTCCACACTTGATTTTGTTATCTTTACCAATTCGCCAACTTGACAACGAAAAACGACCCAGACTAACGAACGGTGATCAAGTTAGTAAACTTTGTTTTGATATAATAACAGATATACTATTACCTTTGATATTTGGTTTGAAAGATCTTCATTGTTATTTTGACTTTCAATATGTCCTTTTAAGTTGAACTAAGTCTACATTTTTCTCACCCCTTAACTCTTTGTTATATATATGCTGAGATTTTGTAAATTCCGGTTTAATAATACTTTGATAAAGCCATTAGCATTAAATAGCGAAACGTCAGTAAAAACAATATCGTTTTGTTTTTCATTCATTGGGAAATACAAAAACCTCTATTATAATGAACATTTGTATACAGTTTGAAATAGTTTGAGTAGTCTAGTAGGGTGTCAAATTTCATCGCCAGCTCCATCTACTGCCTCAATAGTGAAGAACAGATGCTCGGAAAGAATAAGTAACAGGGAGCTCTGACAATAAACCAACCAAGAACCTGAGTTGAAATGGAAATACACTGAAGGGATGTTTGAGTGATACCAGGCATCAGGCTCTCGAGTGCAACCTAACTGATAGTTGAAAGGTTCAGCGTCTAAGAACGATACAGAGGAGAGCAAACGAAAACGAAATGAAAGCTTACGGGCAAGACTGCAGAGAAGAAATGGAGATGTATCGTAGAAGTCCTAAGTCTCGCTAGGAACTCAACGGAATAATGAGATAAAGAAGATAAAATTCGCTCAGTTCACCGGTAAAAGAGTCAGATTCTATTTTTATGGGAAACTTGAATTTTTTCAAAGTTACAGATCTGTCTTGCTGACAGCTCCTGGAAGTATTTAAACTGAATCAGTGATAACTTTTAGTCGATTAAGTTATGTTTAACGTCGTAAAGACTTGAAGATCTATGGACAAAAACAAAATAAAAGGTTAAAAAAGTGGGTAATGAAGATAGGACTTCAAGACAGAGACGAAGATACCTAACCAACCATAACGAGCATCAATTAATATTAACAGGAGACCTCTGAAGTAGGTCACTTCTATCGCTTATCGAGATAGCACTGTTTCAACTACAGGCGACGACACAAATGAGGATTTTTTGATTTTTGATTACAGCTTGATTCCACACACTGTAGTTTTGGTACAAGTGTGGAATTTTCAGCGTAGATATCGGTAGCCCAAATTTTGCCGGCCGACCATAGATATCAGGTGTGCGTCGGCGAAGGCTCGAACCCCGGACCATGTGCATGGTCGGCGAGAGTCCTAACCACTGTGCCCGAGATAATGTTGAAAAACCAAGACGGACCTTTTTTAATCTGAAATCAGTGTGGGAATCTGCTCCACCCACTAAATAAAGAACAAGATCTGGGACCCAAACACTAATGTCAAACTGGTTCTGTCGGATTCAGAGACTTGGCGCATATGTCACAAAACTCATGTCCAACAGGTTTCTGTACGCTTTCTTTCAAAGTTACCTTCGTTTTCTTAATACTGAATGTGACAGGGCAAGAAAAAAAATTAGCAACAAGAAACTCTGGTGGGTAATGAATCCGCAGAGAATTTATTGTCCAGCAAATATGCCGAAGGAAATTGAAATGGACAGAATATATGTCCAGGAGGACGTTGACTGATATTGTACCCTAGGTAAGTCATAGAATGGAATCCGAATAGGAGGCAACAATTTGGCGATGGGTTTGAGGGTGACATGGAGAAGATCATATGAAAAGTAAATGAAAACCCATGGCGATCCTGGAGCCATCTACAAAGGACTTGAAGAAGACAGGGAAATTGTGATACGTTGCTGAAGCCCTTTGTTCAACTCGGAACCCAAGGTAATAGTGGTAGAAATACCACTGATACTAATAATTAACAGATGGTAGGGTGCCGGACTAATGCTTAGGAAGCCGTTAGTCAGCATCCTACTGTGATCCAGATTTTATTTCAGTTTCCATTACCACACATTCCATAAACGATAATGGGTCTTGACAAAGTTATAAGAATTGATATAGCTCCTCTTTAGGCAAGAAATCAGAAAGCACGGAGATCTAAGCAGTGGTTAAATGAGAGAGGTTAGGAAAAACAAAAGGATGAGTAGGCAATATGCAGTTCGTTTGAAAGGATACTTAAAACTGTTGTTTTGAATATGTCTTTTAAATTTAGTCAGGCTTGTTTAAACCAGCAGCTGTCACACAGTGTGAGCATTGGTGATTCGTTGGCAGAATATTTGCTAACCACATGCTTGGTCGAGACTTCGTAAAACCGACCCAGGCACTCTTAAACCTCTAGCCAATAGTAAGTCCGGAAAGGAAAGGTAGTTGAGGGTGATCCTAGCAACACAACTCTTTATAGACAATATCTCTGCTAGTGAAATTTCAGAGCTTGAATCCTGGTGCGCCAGAAATGAGAGAGACACAAAGTGCTCTAATGGGCAGAAAATAAACACATATGCAATACTCTTCCATAGCTACAGATCACTTAACAAATAGGAAATTATACTAGCAGTCGACTTCAGTCAATCTAATCATGACATATAAGTTTTAAACTTATAAATCCTGATTCGTCAATAAGTTATCAACAATAAATAATGGTTAATCTATAAAACAGTGTTGTTGTAGTGGTACACACTACTGACGAATATAAGTAGTTTGAAACTACTCACATTAATTACTACTGTTGGCTAACCAGATCAAAATGACTTCAACACTATCATAATATTTCTGTGCATTTCACGATAAAATTGTATCATTTACTAACTGCGAATTTTATTTCATTTTTAAAGTAATTAAACGGAAATATGGGGGCAAAAAAAGAATAAAATATGATCTATCCAAAAATTTTCATTCTTTTTACTCCGAGTGAAACATAAAGCTTATAGACTTCTTGACGTTTCAGTAGTAATAGTAGTAATAGTGTTGTTTTATTTGGGAGGGGTTGCTTATCTCAAGTTTTATCTATATGTCGTCTGGCAACAGAAACCAGACTTAGTGGGTGATTGGTGGGCATTATACTACTGAAGTATATATTTAAGTATCCATAAGTTGTAGAATCAGTCACTTTTTCTATTTTTTTTTATTCCTTTCACTTTCCCAGAGGAACAAAAGGCTTCAAGCTAGAGGCTTGAAGTTTCGATAGTGGTGGTGTTTATTTTTACAGGATGGGGTGGCTAGCTTCATGCATGGCCTTTCCCTTTACCAGTCTTATTACTGGCTTAGCGAGGTTTGAGAGTGCATCGGCCGGGGTTCGGACCTCGAACTACCTGCGTGGTTGGTGAGCATTCTATCGCTAGTCACTTGATGAATAGTAATCAAATTATCCGTCTAGTTATAAGTGATGGCCAAAGATTATCCATAGTAACACCTGACATGAGACTGTTGTGAACTCTTAGTTTTCATTTCAAGTATTAGAAGTTCAGAGTCCCCTGCAGACTAATACATAAATACTGATTAGGAACTAGGAAGCAACCAGTTGTCATGTTTCTAGCGCCTGGTGTTGTTGCTCACTGAAATCTATCAGTCAAGTTTCTGACACAGTCACTAGACTGGGGGACTTGCTATCGGAGTGTGCTTCGGATTGGATTTAAGGGATTTAAAGCGATCAGCGCGTCAGTTTCATGCTTGGTGGTACTAATCAGAAAGGGACTAATGTCCAATTGGAAGTTCAAACCTGCCTCACCCAATGCTGCAGTCAGAGGTGTATATTCACCTCCCTAAAATGATCTGAACTTTAATGTTGCATCTGAATTAAGTAGAAAACAATTTTATTGATAAAAATAAGAGTACAATACCAATTTAAATACTTGTGTAATTTAAAAAAGAGATGAAATTAATAAATTCGGTTTTCTGAATTCAGTGATTATACATTCTTCAAGAGTGACCACAAGGTGAATGCATTTGGAGAGCCATTGAAAGTGAGGATGGACTAGGTAGCTGTTTCATCTCTATTTGTAACTCCTCAGAATTACGCACTCATCAAATACCAGAGATCTGATCCATGACTTTAAAGTTACCAGTTGAAATTGCTGACGATTCAGCTACTGGGAACGGATCCAATAGCCCATGAGTCTTTTAGTCAGTCATTAGTGTACGATAGCCGTCAGTTTCCAAGAGTTACTTTGTAAGGATTAGATTTGTTTTTAGAGTTTGACCACAGATTTGTATCAGTTAGAGAATCATTGAAAACCATCACTGGAGTACTGGACAGCTGTTTCATCCTATTTTTTGGGAATCATTGACAGTACGCACCCACTGGGATTCAAACCCAAACTAGGATGAAATAGCTGTCCAATACTCTCTGGTTTTGAATGGTTCTCTAACTGATATCAATCCATGATCAAACTCATGAAAACAAATCTAAGCCTTACAAACCAAACTATAGAAAATCAATCTGATACTCGCTAGTGACTTGCTACAGGATGGAGTTTCCTGGAGTTCTAGTGAGAAGTCGTGACAAGTGCGGTCAATCCTGTCGGGAGTGAGGATGGATGTCCAATCGATGACATTGGTTGATGGTCCCACTAAATCAGGAATTGGTAGAGGTTCGAATTCATTGGCTGTCTACTGATCGGGTTCCAGTGGCTGAATGGTATATGAGCTCGATGGCCTTGTAACTGGAAGGTCCTGGGTTGAAACGGTAGCAGTGCGTGTGCACTGATGATGCTTCCCAAACTAGTTGGATGAAACAGCTGTCTAGCAGTACTTCAGTGCTGATTTTCAATAGTTCTCTAACTGATGTCGGTTTGTCATCAGTCTTGAAATCGATCAAACCCTTGCAAACCAGCACTTGAAACCAGCACATAATTTTTAAACCTTATCATACTTCGTCCACTAGTTATTGTATTAATAAATTTCAACCTAATTACAGTACACAACAGAATGACAAAAAACAATCTAAGTTGATGAATCATTCATTCAATCAATTACACAGAGATCTTAATCATTAACAATTGGTAAATTTATTTATTGTAGTTCCTTTTGTTTATTCTGACATATTTTTACTAACTATAAAAAATCTCTGAATATGGTCACTAATCTCACTGTATTATGAATATCTCTGTATACTGGCGAGAAAAATACTCTCCTGTATTGGGATAACATTCAAGTACGCATCTTATATCACATATAATCATTTCCCATTTGAATTTTGTCAATTTACTTGACTAAAACAGAGGTCACATCATCAAAACATTATGATATATTGTTCAAATTAATATGTACATAGAGAAATTAATTTTGGCAAAGTAATTTTATACTTAAGGAGATAAAAGATTCATTTATATCTAAGTTATGCTTGAGCATTGATCGATTTTACAACTTGATACTTGATCGGAACAGAAAGTTAAGCTCTAATAGTGTTTTTGTTTATTCATTTATTCACCAGTTTGTTTAACAGAAATTAACAAAGATAGAAACAACTTAAAGAAAAACCTAAAAAATTTTCAAGTCATAGCTTGGATGACACCTTTCAATTTTCTAAAGAAGTCGATCACGTTGACATATCAGATAAACTGATGGTATCATACGACGTGACTGCCTTATTCACAAATGTACCAGTGATGAAAACAATAGTAATCATTTGTAAGCAAAGAGATCTATTGTCATTACCGGAGTCAGAGATGAAACGGCTACTAATTCTTTGCAAAAAAGACATCCAATTTAGATTCAGTAACCAATACTATCGACAAATTGACGGAGTCTCCATGGGTTCACCCCTAGGACCCATTCTGACAGATATCTTCATGGGCTATGTCGAACAGACGCGACTGAGTGACGCTATCAATGGTACAACATACTACCGTCGATACGTCGATGATACTTTTGTTGTTTGTAACGACATGGGTTATGCATCCGTAATATTTGACTGCCTTGAATGAGGTCCACTCAAACATTAAATTCACCATGGAATACAAACACAACGATGAGTTCAATTTCCTTGACCTAAATTTAAAAAGAAGAAACGGTGGTACGGTCGAAAAGTCCATTTACAGGAAAGAAACTTGGACCGAACAATACCTTCATTATAACAGCTTCTGTCCTATGAGCTATAAGCGGGGATTAGTGAGGAAACTATACGACAGGGCCAGGAAGTTATGTTCACCTAACAAGGTAGAAGAAGAATTAAGCTTTATCGAAAAATCCCTTAAGGAAAACGGGTATCCAAAAGGATTTATCCTAAAGTACACCAAAGAAAGAGATGAGGAAGAGAAATTTCCAACAGTTGAGAAGAAGAAAGTGTTCATTTGCCTACCATACAAAGGCGAAGCAGGATCAAAAAAGATTGAAAAGAGGATGAAGGGAGCAATAAAGAGATACTTCCCTGCAGCCAATTTATTATTATTATTTTATCATTATATCCTTTAGTTCCTAGAGGAACATAGGGCTTCAGCTGCGCACCTCCATTGACTTCGGTTTTCTGACAACTTTTTCACCCTGCTCCAGGTCTGTCCACATGCTTTCATCTCCTCCTCGCATGACCTCCTCCAAGTCACCCTTGGACGACCAACTCGCCGCCTCCCTTTCGGGTTCCACTCGAGGGCTTGTCTAGTGATGTCACTTGATGGTTTCCTCAGCGTATGGCCAATCCATCTCCATTTCTTTCTGCCTATTTGTTTCACAATCGGTTCCTGATTGGTTCGCTCCCAGAGATCCCTGTTGCTGATCTTTTCTGGCCATCTGATCTTGAGTATTGAGCGGAGACAGTTGTTAATGAAGGTTTGAAGTTTGTTTGAGATGCTCTTTATGACTCGCCAAGTCTCTGATCCGTATAGTAGCACTGACTTCACATTGGAGTTGAAAATCCGGATCTTATTTTTGATGCTGATTGCTGTTGACCTCCACACAGATTTGAGAGTAATGAAAGCTTGTCTTGCTTTTCCGATTCTGGCTTTGATGTCCTCGTCAGTTCCGCCTGTAGTTGAGACGATGCTTCCCAGGTAGGTGAAGGAGGTTGTTTCTTTCAGGTTCTTCCCATTTATGCTTATTGTGGTCTGTTGTTGTGCTGTTGATGTTGGCTAGGAATCTTCATCATCTCTGTTTTATCTATGTTCACGTGAAGTCCTATCTTTGATGCTTCTTCTGCCAACTTGTTACTTTTCACTTGCATATCTTCCAGTTTATGGGAAATCAGACATATATCATCGGCGAAATCCAGATCCTCCAAGTCTTTTGTGTCAGTCCATTTTATGCCTGTT
Organism: Trichobilharzia regenti; assembly: GCA_944472135.2. Taxonomy (NCBI): domain Eukaryota; kingdom Metazoa; phylum Platyhelminthes; class Trematoda; order Strigeidida; family Schistosomatidae; genus Trichobilharzia; species Trichobilharzia regenti. The sequence continues at coordinate 63,952,106 of OX235265.1, read as the reverse complement.
CCCTCGTTGGTTGCCGTTGTCTGTCGCATTATCCAATCAATTGCAATCAGGAAGATCATTGGTGATAGTAGACAGCCTTGCCTCACTCCCGTCCTCACTTCGAAGGCTTCCGTAAGTTTCCCGTTGTGGATTACTTGGCATGCAGCATTGTCGTATAACTGTTGGATGAGGTGTATAATTGTCGATGGGACCCCGTAGTAGCGAAGTAGTTTCCAAATGACCTCTCGATCGACGCTGTCGAAGGCCTTTTCAAAGTCGATGAAGTTGAGATAGAGAGGTGACTGCCATTCCAAGCTTTGTTCAATGATGATCCGTAGAGTGGCGATTTGATCAATACATGATTTGTTTCTCCTGAATCCAGCCTGTTCCGGACGAAGTTTTTCATCTAGGGCTTGTTTGATTCTCTCCAGGATGATGCGACTTAGTATCTTGCTTGGAATGGACAGAAGCATAATTCCACGCCAGTTTTTACATTGACTTAAGTCTCCTTTCTTTGGAAGTTTGAATAAGTAACTGTTCTTCCAATCCTCGGGTACTTTGCCCTCTTTCCACACCTTCTCCAGTAGTGGTGTCATCAAGTCCGCTGTTGTCTCTGGGTCTATTTTCAAAGCCTCTGCTGGGATTCCATCTGGTCCCGGTGTTTTCCCAGTTTTAAGCATCTTGATTGCATTCAGGACTTCTGATTTCGTCGGGGGGTCAGTGTTCACTGGTAGTTCTGCTTCCGTTGTTGGTATTGCTGGACGTGTTGTAGGTGGCGGACGATTTAGAAGTCTTTTGAAGTGTTCAACCCAGTGCTTTCTCTGTTCCACCTCTTTGGTGATTGACTTTCCATTGTCGTCCTTTATTGGCTTAATCTGTGTCGAACGTTTGCCCGAAAGGTTCCTAGTTGTTTGGTAGAGTGTGGCGAGGTCTCCTTTGCCTGCAGCTTGTTCTGCTTCGTTTGCCATGGTTTCATAATATTTTCTTTTGTCTTCCCTGGCACTTTTCTTCACTCTTTTGTTCAGTGTATTGTAGCTTGCATTCAGCTCCTGTTTTTGTTGCTCGTCCGTGCACTGGATAATCTTTTGCTTCACTGTCCTTCTCTCTTCTATTAGTTTCCAAGTGTCCGTAGTGAGCCACTGTTTGTCCTGTCTCTTTTTTCTGCCTAGAATTTCTATGCAGGTTTGGCTCCACACCGTTTTCAAGTTGTTCCAGTGCTTTTCAACGCCGACCTCTTCGCTAGTGTTGATTTGTGTCTCGGCTTTGTCCTTTATGCTTGCAATGAAGATGTCCTTTGTAGCCTGGTCCTTCAGCTTTTGAGTGTTGAACTTGGCTTGTGGTCTATCTGCAGCTCCTGATTCCCTGAAAGCTTTTAATTTGATTTGGATTGTCCCTTGTACGAGATAGTGGTCTGAGCCAACGTCTGCTCCTCTTCTTGCTTTTGTGTCCAGTAGGCTGCGCCTCCACTTCCTTGAGATTGAGATGAAGTCGATTTGGTTTTTGGTTTGCCCGTCTGGTGACACCCATGTAGCCTTGTGGATATCTTTGTGCTTGTATACACTGCCACCAATCACCAGTTCGTTGAAGGCGCAGAAGTCGGCGAAGAGTTCTCCGTTTTCATTCATTTCTCCTAGAGCTTCTCTACCCATGATGAGTTCCCTTCCCGTATTGTCTGGTCCCAGTTTGGCGTTCATGTCTCCCATTAGTATTTTCATGTCGCCAGCTGGAGTATTGTCCATTGTTGCCTGTAGTTGCCTGTAGAATTCTTCTTTCTTCTCGAGGTCTGCGTTGTTTGTGGGTGCATAACATTGTATGATTGACACTTTCCTTCCTTTGGAGTTGAACCTGGCGGTCATTATCCTGGACGAAATCGCCTCCCATTGTATCAGGGCTTTCGTTGCCGTTGGTGACATCATGATAGCCACGCCCTCGGTGTGCGTGTGGTTATCTTCTGGGTGACCGGAGTAGATCACTGACTCACCTGTTGACAATTTGGTGAGTCCACTCCCATTCCATCTGCTCTCACATATTCCCAGCACTTGTATTCCGTATCTTTTCATCTCGTTGGCGATCTGGGCAGCTTTCCAGTCTCGTACATAGTTCGGACGTTCCATGTTCCTACACAGACTTTTTCTTTTGGTGCAAGGAGGTTCAACATACTGAAGTTTCTTTAGCAATTTTTGTTTACAGGGTGGGGTTGCTAGCCTCACGCCTGAGAAAAGAATGATTACATTAAGTAAAAGTTTAGAGAGAAGCAACTTTTTGGGTTGCTCCCCTCAAAATCAGAAAATAACGGACAAACAATGAGAACAACATCAACAAAGGAAACAGTTCACAGAAAAAAGGGCAAAAAGCGACGACAACTATACAATAAGACAACATGCAATATAGTTCAGTACATTTAACTAAAATGCAGCCAATTTAGTGACACTATACAGTACCACACGCTTTATAAGGCAATCGAAACTGGATGAGTACCCTGCTGATGTTACCTCCAACTGCATTTATAAATTTACATGTACCTGCGGCAGCAAGTACATTGAAAGGACAGAAAGAAGGGCTTCTATCCGGTTTTTAGAGCATATCCCAAAAAACATATGCCTAAAGGGAAGCAGATATTTACAATGTGCAATTACCAGACACCTTGTGGATACGGGTCATTTTGTCGAGATTTCCATATCCTTCAAGATATTAAACATACAAAGGACAGCGAATCTATTACGATTTATTGCTGAAGCAATTGCAATCAAACGTCACAGACCAAATGTATGCATACAGAAAGAGAATGTGGTCAATCTCTCACTCCCTTGGTAACCATATCACTTTCATTACACTGATTAGTCATACACACTAGTGAGCTCAGCTCACTAAGCAAGTTTTCAAATTGATGAACCTTGACCTTCTTAAGTTGCTATGCTGACACTGTTTATTAGATTTTTCTGTTTTCTGTCTTCTCTCACCCCTTTTTTTTCTTCTTTCATAGTTTGATAGTATATAAATTGATGGTGATTGACTTAGATTATAATACTTATATTCCAGATGCGTTCACCTTATAATGTCTTCTCTATTACCTTTCAAACAATGAAGTATGAAATGTTATTATTTATAACCATTGTAATTTCAGGTAGTTTGCAGATGATGAGAACTTGTGAAATAGAATGATATCATTTTATACTGCAAATCTGGTCTTTCTTTCTCTATCAAAATTTATCAAGGGAACCATACGTATGAACAACGTAAATTTTAATAGACTGTGGTATAATCAGGGTAAAAAAAAGGGGGGGGAAGGAGGGACTCTTGAAAGATTTTCCGACTTTGTTGTAGGTAATGTAAGTGGATGGTGATATATTGAGCCGATAAGTACCAAATAGGATGGAAGATGAGTCCTGGATCCTACTGCTAGTTACCACCAACACGCAGACTGGGCAGTCAACAGGAGATTAAAAATAATGATTCCGAAAGATAACAATTAATATCTACTGCAAGCAATGTTGTTATAATGGTTCATTGTCTCCAAGGTATAACTCAATGGTTTTCAAAACGGTGGAGATACGGTTGGAAACTCATTGAGAAAACATCCACTGATAAAATGAGTTGAAGAACTACCAAATGCAAGCTCTTCAATTTGTCAATGAGATCCAATATATCTGACTTAATTTTGGGGGAGTTCTCAATTTACTTATGCCTATTACTATGAATGATATTTTTTCCAGGAGGGGTCTTCAAAAGCATATCAGAAATTTTAAAGGTTTCGATTGGTTAGTAATATTGTTATGATGCGCTCCCACGTTTTAATTCCACACGGGTCCTTGCTTTCAATTTCTTCCGGCTCTACGACAGACTACAAACTCTCATTTCCTCTATACATACAATTTCACCTTTATATTATTCTTTGAAACCCAACATGTTGCTTACCATTCGTGTTCCGCTGGGTGGGTCTTCTACCTAATGCCATTCACTGGTCTTCGTAGGATGTATCTAATTTGTCTTTATTGCTTTCTCAAGACTTAGTGACAAGGGGTCTTTAAACGTTTCGCTGCTAGCTCGAGTTCATCGTTGGTTATACTCTCTGGCCGACTGTCTGACTTTCAGTTCAGAGCCAACTAAAGCGTTTTTTGACGCCAGCGTCAATTCTGTGAACCACGTAGAAGTGCTGAATTGTCATTGATGTTAAATTCGGATATTGTTCTTCGTACTGAATGTATAATTAATCTTAATTACCACAAATAAGCTATTAGTGTAGATGAATTCACTCTCCATTTCGACTCCCCGAGGCTTTATGGCCTTATCAGAAAAATGTCTTGAACATCCAAGATTTTTATGCAGATTATTTCGCCTTACAGTAAAATCATCTAGCTGACGTAGTAGAGATAACAGTTGCTGTCAGCTTTTGATGGACATGACTGAATTAAAATGCACGATTTGTGATAAATGTTCTCACAGCCAAAAAGATATACACTTTTTCATTCTTTTATTCGTAAGTGGTTATTCTTAGCATCAAAAGTGTCATAATTCTTGGCAGGACCGGCAAAAAGACTAGTAAGCCTGTTGGGTAAGAATGAACATATTTAGTTCCATGCATTCTGTTTATTGGAATTCATCAATCTGACGATATGTCTGTTGTTTGACAGTTTATGAGTGCTTCTTGTAGCTTAATTTAAGTAGCCAATAAGTATTTTTATTTATTACGGTTATTCAGCTATAATGATTCACCGTTCTTTATTGTTTTTCGTCTTGAAAGATGTTTTCAGTGGTGAAAAATTTGGAAAAAAGCATAATTTAACTGGATGCCAAAAATTCTGCTACACCAAGCTAATCTGTTGATTTAAGTGTCTCGAGAGACTTAGAAATCCAACTTTTGTATATTTAACAATTGCATTTAAGGATTTCATCATAAGCTGACCATCGGTTAGGGAACCGTTGGAAAACCTAGGAATATTGGACAGCCTCCTCATCCTAGTTTGAGGCACTTCATCAGTGCGCATTTGCCGGGATCGGGACCTAGGACCTCCCGGGTACAAGGCCAACTCGTAGATCATTCAGTTGCAACGACCCGACCCAGAGGCCTATGGATTCCACCTTCTGCTAATTCGCCATATTGCGCTACATCTAGTCAGTGTCATCGGCGAGTATTTGTCCTTACACCCAACCTGCTGTACCTCACTGGTCACAATTTCTGTGCATTAAGCACCACTTATGACCGTGGAAGAAGAAGGAGTTAATTCAAATCTAAGTAGCATCAGTATGATCTCTCTTGGCCTTTACCTAAATTACCAGTAAGAAGTTTTCATCAATAAAAGTGTGTTTACAAACTATTATTATTATGAGAAGCATATCACAAAACACTGATATCAGTACTTATTACTGCTGAGGTATTATTTCGCTGTTGTTTTCCAAGAAATTCAGCAACACACCTATACGAGAAGGACTAGTGTACAGATTTATTTTTGAAACATTCACATTCAGATGAAGTTTCAGTGAAGTAATGAATTATGAATTTTAATCAGTTTTTATCCAGATTTACAAATTCGCGTGAACCCACACCATGAGGTTACAAGGCTAGCTAGCTAGCTCGTAGACCATTAAGCCAGTCACTGGTACCCGATCCAGTGATCAACCAGACCATAACTTCTAACTTCTGCCAATTTATGACATAGCGCGATCACTTTGTAATGTCTTCTTCTATGAGTTACAGCCTCACCTTCAACCTGCTGTACACTACGAAGTGATCACGCTATGTCATGAATTGGCAGAAGTAAGAATTCATTGGCTGGCCATTGTATCGGGTCCCAGTGGCTTAATGGTCTACGAGGTCACCTTGTAGCCTGAGATTCCTGGGGCGGAATCCCATGGTGTAGGTGCGTATTGGTGAAGAGTCCCAAACTGGTGGGACGAAGCAGCCGTTGTGTGCTGCCAGGTTTTACAATGGTTCTTTAACTGATGTCAATTGATAATGAAATCCTACACCCAAATTCTGTTGAACACTATGCTCCACTTGTAACCCAAGGGAATAATAATAAGCCTCGGAATTCAGTTATTTAACTTAGGCAATACACCAGCTTGAAAAGCTTCATTTTACAAATCTCTGACATTACTTTTAGGATCCTACTTTACAGATTATTTATTTATCATCACTGTCTTTTACCCTTTAAGAATTCACTATAACTGCATCGTTCTATTTAGTATTATTATTTTTTAGCTTTTTTTAATCTTTACGAGTTTGACCACGGATTGAAATCAGTTAGAGAGTCATTGAAAACCAGTAGGGAGTACTGGACAGTTGTTTCATCCTATTTTTTGGGAATCATCGGTAGTAAGCACTCACCAAAAGGGTTCGAACCCTGAAGCTTCCGGTTACAAGGCCAGTGAGCTCGTATACTATTCACTCACTGGCCAGGCCATCAATTCTAACTTCTACCAATTCATGATTTAACACGACCACGTTTAGTCCGTTTCAATTCATTTCTTATGAACTTTCACTTACTAAGAATCTTTTTTGTTATTTAGTTAAAAATAGGAAATATACAACAATGAAAATGAATTTAGTCTGACGAGTGGATTAAGTTTTTATTTTTTCATTCATTGAAATTTCATTTTTTTAAAATTTTTATTCTTCCGCTTTTCTTTTAAAGCCTAAAGGGATTTTATTGAATTAATTATTTTATACTTTATTGAGTTCTTGCATTTCGTTTCGTTTCTTTCATCATTATTTTGCTTTTATTGTTTTGACAGTAAATCATTCTCATTTTCTTGTTCCCTGTGAACGTATATATATATTTATTTATATATTTCAGTCCTTGCTTTTCGAGCGGTTTAAAGGGTTTAAATGTTTTCAAGTTCTAGTAGAGGGGTGGAGTTGTCGTCTCAAGTTCTGGTTTCTCTCTTTTGCCGATTTACTATCACCTAGATAAGGTTTATGAGTTCGTTGGGCGGGAATCGAAGTTAGACCACCAGCAGTGATGACAAGCATATGTGTATGCCTAATAGTACAAATTACGTTACCTCATTAAAATTTACTTTTTCTCCTACTTACTGGTATCCGGTTTAAAGCAGTTATTGTCACAGATTTCTGCACGAATGAATATGCATATTTCACTGTAGATGAGAGATGAGATTGGAGATTAGGATCAGTTGTGGACTCAGCTGTAGAGGACAACGGAGGATAGAACAAAGTGAAGATGTGTTGTGGAACCCCTATGTTCCCCTTGGGACCGAAGGGAATAATCAAGAATAGAAACAGTGATAACTCGTTTGAAACCTGTTACTATTTCCCCTTTTTTACAGTATTAATTTTAATTCTGTTGACTGCAGCTGAGTACTTGCAGCTTGCTTCCAGTGGAGATCACGAATTTTCCACAGACTCAAGTAGTTCAATGTGTTGTACTATTTTCTTTTCCTGTATATCAACGAATATAGTAGTTTTCTTACTTATGAACTCATGTTAGCTTTTTATATACACTACCAAGTAATTATCATCACATTATAGTTTCTGTAGACCTACTTTATGTATTGTGGCTAATAAGTTAAGACGAATAGGAAGTGACGAGGTTGACGTCCGAGGGTGACATTGAGCAGATCAATCAGAAGAGGAAGTTAGACATCGGGAGCAGTCACTAAGTCAATTTTAGAAAAAGGGCAATAGAAAAGAGAGTGAAATGGAGTTCTGCGTTTTGCTCGTAATTCAAAAGATGGTAAGGAATAATGCAGCAATGAGTGCCAGCTAGCAAGAAACCTAGGTGCGAGTCCTCCTACCGGTTGCCTCCAACCTTCTAATAATAACAATTCACAATGCACTGTGATGGCAAGCCACCTAGCATGGTGGCCGCATTGCAAGCTTGACTGGTAGAATTCACTCTGCACCAAACTGAGAACTAAGACACATTACACCAGTTACTGATTAATGTCCAGTCAGAAATATCCATTACAGTTCTACAGGAGGTCAGTTGCTAGCCCGAATAGCTCAGGAGTAACGTCTCTGACTGCAGGATGCAGTGGGTGAAGCGGGTTCGAATTTCAGAAAGGATGTGAGTTCCTTCAAGGTTGCAGATATGCCTTGTAGACTTGTGAGTTCCAACTAGCACGAAACCTAGGCTAGGCTGAGGTTCCTGCCGATTTCCTCCAACCATCTAATATCAATGCAGTACTACGTTGTAGATAATCTTGAGGGACAAATTTATTCGATTGGTATCTAAATGCAAGAAACTGATTTCCATGTTCTACTATGTAGATGAAAAAACTTTATTGAGACACACGCTGTGACGAAACGTTTCAAAGACGGGGAAAAGATAATTATTCTCCAGTAATTTATCGAGTTTCGACGTGGCTTCAGCATCACCGTTTTCTATCTTTGAGTATTCCATCAGCTACTGAAGCAATTCCCTACTCACCTCATGTGTTTTCACGAAAAGTCTAGCCAGTATATCAGGAACTCTTCGATAACTCAGTGAAGGTAGGAGAACGATGCACACTTCAATGGTCTCCCCGGCCTTGCCTTTAAATTAATGCAACAGATATAAGAGGCGCTGTCCATCATCCTTTACCTTGGACAGCACATAAAACTGAAAAACTGTCTAATAGACTTCCAATACTTAGCCGTCTGTCCATGAAACGATCATAGTTCCACCTTTGGCAGTTCTAGGCTGATACTGAGGGGGTGACATTGCTGCATCTATCGCGTTGTCATAATTGTCAGACATTTCAGATACTTGGAGACACAACCAGTTTAGTGTCTTAGCTAGTAGGATCCTGTAACAGCCCATCATGTTTGCAAGAAGTAAATTGATTGAAACCGTCACTCAGTTTTAGGACACCTAGATTCTTTTCTAGACATTGGATTTCTCTTTTTTTCCCTCTAGCTTGAAGCTCACGAAGTTCCATCTCCTGTTTCTGCCTAGACTCATTTAAAGTTATTCTAGGGCTAGGCCTAACATCATCATTAACTAAATTCAAACCACAGATATGACATGACTTATAAGAAAGGGATTTACTGTTATTCTGGGGGTACATTCATAGGTGCTAAATTTTGCTTCCCTATAGTAGCTTTCTCACCAACCTTCCTCGCACGCTTGCCATGCATCTTTTCTATGATGTATGGAGAACTGGTTCATTTACGAAGTGGCAGCGTTGATGTCCTTAACATGATCAGTTTTCCTAGATGGAAAAAGTTCTTAATGAAGGATTATGGTGTTAATTTGAACACTTTTAAAAGCTAATTTACTCACTGTGAATAAACCTGTTATTCTCATATATGCCAAAATATCATTTATCAAGAAAGATATCAGTGAAATACAGTCAAGCAGTATCAAACCAATTTATATACATATATTTAAATATTTAAAGGGTAGATAGTTGCTTTCAGGAAATTAATCATCTTTGCGTGATCTGTTTCACTATTATTCACTGCAATGTCCTTACTTATTGTCCATAAGTTTTGTAATTTAGAATATAAACATCACCATATCAGTGAAGTGGATTTTATTGGCTATTAACAGCAGAATTATTAATAGTACTTTTAATTTGTTTACATTTGGTTAAGTTTATTATTATTCTCAATCAAATTTATTTTCATTTTGCGTTACTTTTAAATATATTCATGTTTACTTATATAATGAAAACTTGTTTTAGCTTCACTTTTCTTTATTTACCTCACCTTTATTTACACCAATTAATTGATTAATGTCTGTAGAAGTACGTACTCCTTACTGGAAATTTGAAGCAATTTCAAAAGCACCTACAGGAATATTGAAGCATACTCCTCAATTCACCAGTTTCAGAGAAGAAATTTTGGTTTCCTGTGGCAGTAAGTGTTGTTCGACGGTCATATGTCGGTGGTAGATTTCAGAGTTAATGACCTAAAATTATATCTCCATAGTTTTATGCTAGTAAATGTGGCTTATTACATCAGAAATGCTGTCTTAACTAATATCTTAGCGATGCTTACTCAAACTGGTGTATTTTTGGATATGTTTTGATATGATTCTGCATAGCTGCTATGCAGCAGCTTGAAAAGAAGCTTGTTTAGCCTGAGTTTTATGCTTCAAGGAAGTGTGTCTAATACCTTGTAGAGACTCGTATTCTCCCTGTCACTTGTACATCTAGCATTTTAGGCTTAGATTACATGTTTATTCAAAATTTATTTTTTCTTAATATTCAGGGAATCAATCATATTTTAGGATAGGCGACAAAGAGATCTAACACTAACCCTAATCCAAGGACCCGTCGAAGAAAATGTAGATGGGTGAGGCAGACGCTGAGCAGATATTTGAGTTTTATCACATACCAGGAGGGTTCTCGAGTGGAACCCGATTAGCAAGTGACTGGCTGTCGGTCCGAGGATAAACTTGAAGATCATGTGAAGTGAAAAACTGTGGTCTATTGTGGAATATGTAAAAAATGATGGCTGAAAAAAACCTAGCGGAATCTGAATATGTTGTTTAAATCCTATTTCCCCTCGGAATGCAAGGAATTTTCTTTCCTTCACGTTCCTTAGTGGAAAATAGGGCTACAAGCTGGTGGCCTGAAGTTTCTGTGGCAGTGTTTATTTTACAGGATGGAGTTGCTAGCCTCATACCCAACCTTTCCTCTATACCAGCATTATTTCTGGCTTAGAGAGGTAAAGGAGTGCGTCGGCCGGGGATCACACCCCGGCGAGAGTCCTAATAGCTATGCCACCGGCCACTGGCCCAGGGGGGAATGCAAGGAATGAATAAATAATAAACGTTGCATTTTAAAGTCCGAACCTCTATATTATACCGAGGTATATTCCATAGTTAAACCTGAAATTCTTCGCTACATTCATGAATAATCCCCATCCAAACACTAATGAAAAACAAAACACGTAGTTCAGTAAAGAGTCTCTTTCCAACGAATTCATTCACTTAGTTGCGCATTCGCAATTACATATAATTATATCTTTATGTGTGTGCATTAGTTTTGTCAGACAATAAGAAAAATTAGTTAAAATCATCATCAAAATATTTCATAAAATGTGATGAATAATCAAATTGTAGCAAGGGCGGTAAAGATTATTAAGCGGGTAGTGGTGATGGATTGAGTAGGTATATTGTAGTTACGTAATGATAACAATTCACTTATTCAAATTCCCTTATACACTGACTTAAATTAACGATTATTATTTGAAAACTCATCACCACTACCCTCTTAATAACCTTTACCGCCTTTGTTACAGTTTTCAAGTATCGGTTCGTTCGGGTCTTGTTTGGCTGGGTGGCGGATTTGATCATCAGCTCACATGGGTTAGAGAACCATTTCTATTCAGTAATCAATAGAACATCTTAAGCGACATATACTCATCATAAAGTTTATGCATAACTTTTACTAACAACAATGAATCTGCTAAAGATGAGAAACTCAGACCGATTATTTTGTCTGATATTATATAGTAGAGACAGAATGCATAAATTATGCTGTCTGTTACGTGATTGTTTTTGTCTGCTTTAGATTTCTATTAAAAACAAGGAAACATTTGGAAACATTCTGAATGTAATTCGGACTCTTCAGCATTGCAAATCCATGACGCAGTAAGGGAGAGAGGGTGTAACTGTCAGGCTAAGGAGGCTCAGTTACCTGTCTAAGATCCATTCTCTTTTAATTCATAGCTTCTGTCTCTGATGCGTTCACTGGTAGGATTGATTTCATTGGTTGCTCTGAGTCGTTAGCCAATTTGAACTGCACATCGTAAGCTACTGACTAACAGCTAGCTTCATAAAGGAACGGTTTTAAATTTAATGCTACGTGGGATCGCAATTTGCACTTCTGAGAGTTTCCGGACCCCTGTGCGTTGGTGGCACAGTGGTTAGGACTCTCGCCGACCATGGACATAGTTCGAGGTTCGATTCCCTGCCGACGCACACCTGATATCTATGATCGGCCTGCAAAATTTGGGCTACCGATATCAAATGCTGAAAATTCCATACTTGTGCCGAAAATACAGTGTGGAATAAAGCTGTAAATCAAAAGAAGATGAAAAAGTTGTCAAGTGTTCTTTGATTTCCAGCGATTCAATGCTTTCACGAAGCTCACTGTGAAATCACTTAATTACATACGGATAGGAGGAGTCAGAAATTTTACTCGTCTATGTTGGTTATTTATTCTATGATTTAATCTTGCTTTGAAGATGTCATGCATCAATCATTATGAGGACAAATACAAATATCGCAGTAAATATTATAGCATACGCAATTTTTTTCAAACTGAATAGACGGTTAATCCACTTTTTATCTATGCGTGAAGCTTAGAGTGTTCAGGTGAACTGAGTAAACCCTACTGTTAAAGATCAAGATCACAAAGATCCTGGACCTATCGCTAGCTTCAGAATACTAGGCCCAATACGCAGAATACTATGCATGGTAACCGACGGTGAACAACAGAAAACGGTTGGCCAATACTATTATTAATTTTTTATCCGATTACAAAACAGAAATAGAATGTACAATTATACATCTGATTGTATTTTTCCCGTCTACTGCCAACCAGGATAAAGATTAAGCAACGATAACCTTCTTGTCTCCCGCTAGTGGAGACCAGTTAAAATAAACAAACAATTCAGTGTTCACCAGGAATGATACCCACTTTACTAAGAACTGTTGTTTCAATTACATTTCGTAAGTACGAGGATATCATAGGCAGGATTTGAAAAGTAAGACAGGCTGTCATTGATATGAAATCAATCCGGAAATCCACTGTACTCAGCATAAGGAACAGGATTCAGATTTTCAACACTAATGTCAACTCATCCGGAATTCGATATAGTTCACCGTCTTCACAATGAATATCATTTCCAACAGGCTGTCTTCACTCACTTATAAAGATGACTAACCGAAAGTCATTGTCAAACTAAGAGCTGTTGTAGGCAGAGAACCAGAAACGAACCTAGTACAGAAAAAATTAGCTGAAGGAACTGAAGACAGATTGGACACCAGCAGGGATGCCATTGAGGGAGATCACGTGCAAGGCTGTCAGGTGGAATCTGGATGGAAAACTATGAGTTGGCTTTCCAAGGGTGGCGTGGTGAAGGTCTTATGAAGAGGGTTTGAAAGCTTGTGGGCAGTCATGGAGCCAGCTAAAAAAGAGTACAGAGAAGAGAGAGAAACAGGGATGTGGTGCTAAAGCCTACTGTTCCGCTCTGTACTTAAGGGAATAATATTTTAGTGTGTCAATAAAATATACTTTGTAGGGTAATCGGCCCAAAGAATACAATCGTTAGCAAAAAGAATGCCCGATAACTAGATAAACGCATGTGGAGTGAAACTGTACGCAAGTTTGAAATTTTCCTGAATTCTATCATTTCTAAAATAATCAGATTTATTCGTAAAGCACAAATTATTTTTTTAAAGATTTGTCTTTCACATACAAATTCAACCAACTGTTCACCTATTTTGTATCGTTTATGCATGCATGATTAGCTTAGTCATAGATTTCGTGTAAATCTATCTATCTGTGTGTAAACAGTTGTATTAGGCTTGACATGTAACCTTACAAATTATAATTAGGATTTAGCTACTATGTATCCATCCATTCATGTATTAGTAATAATTATGAATAATAATAATTAGCTTGATTAGTGTTGGATAGCTAGCTGATTAACATCAGTTAGAGAAGTATTGAAACCTAGGGAGTATTGGACAGCTGTTTCATTCTAGTTTGAAACATTGAATCTATCAAGGTAATTTGTTTTACTTGTTAACTGTTATTACAATGATTTGATTTGATTCCATCTCCAATTATCTTGTCTCAATTAAAACTATTTGCTCTTAGTATCATTATAAGCAAAATGTACAAAATGATCAGAAGTAAAGATGCTTTTGTGTTTATAAACATACCTGTTTTACATAGATTTATTCAGCGGTATGCACTCAAGTCATGACACTATGACTACATAAACGAATTGCCTAAAATATGTTTATTACATGTATGTGTATATATATGGGCGGTTTCTAATCTCTCATCTATCCATTGATAATTCCAAACAAAAAAGTAATATCATGACTTTGCGCAGTTAGATACCGAGAACCGAATATATATTTTTTGTTTTCGTTGTTCTTTTAGACACAGATAATCTCTTATGTGACATGTTTTATCGTCCGCTAGATGATCTTAGCTTTCAAAGTATTCAACAATTCACAAAAAAGAAATGCGGAGCTTATATTATCTGTTCCACTGAGAACATTTAACGGGATTGTATATTAATAAAGGCAGTTTTTCTTTAGATAAGAGCCTATTCGCTTTAAAGCTGATTTATTGCCACAAGAGATTAAACATCATAATTTTTTGGCTAATAGATTTCTGTTCATCCTTCTCGCCTGCGCCATTATGAATATTTGAAAAGTATTTCTGTTGTGATGAAGTTTCATGTGGTAATTATTTGAATAACTGATTTATTCTGTTTTTTTAAGTGTTTGTTTGCAGGGAAATGACTGACACCAAGGTTGAACGCTATGTGAATTCAGCTAGAGGATCACTGATAGCCAGTGTGAGCTACGCAGCTTTTTCGTCCTCGTCAAATGCACGCATGGATTACATCATCAAGGATCTAACCCAGGCTTGAAGTTTCTATAACAGTGGTGATTATTTTTACAGGATGGGGTTGCTAATTTCATGCCCGACCTTCCCTATTTACCAGTTTAGCGAGGTTTGGGAATGTGGCGACCAAAGATCTACCTCCTGATCACCTTCCTGGTTGGCAAGCACTCTACCGCTGTGCCACCGACGCACGCTATATATATATATTACTATGTGTTATATAACATAAACGTATCTCATTTTTTGGTAATGATAACTTTATTCTTAACAGTGTTTATACACTGTATAGAATTTTCAGAGGAGTTTACTGCATGATATTTTCTCTTCATCCAGGATCTTCAAATATAAAATTAACTGACAGTAGATCGTATGACACAATTCTATCTGGTGTGAGCCCAATACCTATTCATTATGATGTCCCTTCTCTTTATTCTTCGAGAAATAAAAGTGACCACTAGAGTGCAGCAGGTTGAAGGTGAGGCAGTAACTCATCAAAGAAGACATTACGAACGTGGGTCACGAAAAGTCATGAATTTGTAGAAGTTAAAATCCATGGGCTGGCCATTGAATTGTGTCCCAGTGGCTCGCTGGTCTTGTAACCAGAAGGTCGTGGGTTAGAATTCCGTGGTGTGGGTGAGTACTGATGAAGGGTCCTGAACTAGGATGGAGCAAAAAGCTGCCCAGTACTTCCAGGTGGTTTTTCAATGGTTCTTTAACCGATGTCAGCTCCTGATGAAATCTTCCAATGAGTGGAACAAAATTCCTACAAAAACAATACTTGAAAAGTAAACGATATTTTGTTGAATACTAATTATGAAAAGTTCAGGATTACATTTTGTGAATCAAGGACACCAGTCAGGAACGACCACCACATGTATTGTAATAAACTCAAATCGAAGATAATACTTCCAATGTTTCTATTAAACATGAGAACCAGGAAGTTGAAGATGTTTTAAATACTCGCCGGAGTAAACAATATGATTTTTTCCTTCACGTTCTCAGTGGAACATAGGGCTTCAAGCTAGAAACTCTAATTTTCTGTAGCAGTGTTTATTTTTACAGGATGAGGTGGCTAGTCTAATGCCAAACCTTTCTTTTTAACTGAGTTTTTATTACTGGTTTGGTGAGGTAAAGGAGTGCCTCAGTCGAGGATCGAACCCCGGACCATGTGCATGGTTGGCGAATGCCCTAACCACTATGCCACCGACGCACAAAGAATATCATTAGATGTCATAATTTAATAGGTGTTAACAAATCGAATAAGAGAAATTACATGTGACATATTGATGGAGGTTTTTGGTAGCCCAGTATTTAAGCAGGCCCGCAGTTATGTCAAATTAATTTACCTCATATGGAATTATATGAAGTTGTAAAATAGTCACCATTTAGTTTATAATTTTATTCCACGTTGTACACAGACAGCATTTGTTCAATATCATTTGCATAAGTACTGGAAATAAATGATACTTTCCGACTGATGGCAAGTAAGGAAACATAATCTAAATATTTTGTTGATGTGTTGATGCCCTTTTCGCCAAACTAGGCGAACTACCGTTTGTCAAATATCGAGAAAATCTGAACTCTCTAATATTCATTTTTAATGAATGACGAACTGAATGGTATATTTGTAGCTTCAATATCACAAAAGCATCATCAGTGTACCTCAGATATATTTTTCGTTCAAGTATTTGTCTCTGTGCGTGTGTGTGGTTAAAGAGATACTGCTATCAGGTATAGGACATGTCTGCAAACCTTTTCAATTCATTCCTGTTTTACGGCAGAATTATATCTTATACAGAAGAATTATAGTCAAGTTAACATTTATAAACTCACATTTTTAAAATTCGAACTTATCGTTACTACGATATCATTAAAAGTAGTAATTAGTGAAAGATCATTAAGAAACAACATCGTTTTCTTTTGCCGAAGATTCGGAAATCAGCATCCTATACCTAATGCTTTCAAACCAGTTAATCTGAACTTAGTTTAGGTATTTAAAAGTGTGTCGAACAATCTAGTTTGTTTAAGTTATAGAATAAGATGCAGACTGAAGGCTGCCCTGAAAAGAACATATCCAACCGCCAAGCTTTTTTTGGAATGAATGATAATAGCTTTATTCCAAAACAGTACTTGCGATACAGAATGGAATTCTCAACATTTTACTACAGTATTACATCCAGTTAGTACATTAACAATAAAATAAAATTATACATAGATTAAGTGTAATCTCAGTTAGTTTTGGCAACAAAATATTAGCATGTCAGTAGCAAAGCCAAAATTAAACAGAGTGTTTGAAGGTGCTAGAAAAGTAGGTTCTAGCATATTTGCTGGCGTAAGCAGAAGAAAGAAATAAAGCTGCACATAACAGAAAAGAGAGAGAGAGGAAAGGAAAAGAAAGAAAGAAAAACGTTGTACCAATAAATGATATGAGTTGGAAAGACGAAGTCCAGTTGTTCTACTGACTATTTAATAAGTTAAAGGTTTCACGCCTAATGCTTTCTTTATAGCACAGAACACGAGCTAGGTAGGGTATGGTTGAGTTTTTGTACTTAATAGTGCGAGCATATAGTTTTCTATATAGGCTTCTGGTTTCCCCTGAAGAGATACAAGGGGAGAGTTGTGAATGAAGAGGGTGGTGTGAGTTAGATAAAATGGATTTCGCCCATTTTTCACGTGAGTCCATGTGCCTGTCAACCAATGTTAAGTGGCACGTAGCTTACCCTGCTGACACCCTTTAACATCCTGCGTAGTAAGTTATAGTCTTTCTTCAGTAGCCCAGGAAAAACTAAATTGGAACAATAGAGAATTATAGGCAGAATACGGGAGTTAACGAAGTGTAGGAGTAAGGGTTGGATTATACCGAAATGTCCTAACTTTTTGATGTAAAAGGTAAGACGGAATATTTTCTTAGAAATCATCAAGGTATGAGACGACCAGGAAAGATCAGAAGATAGAATGACGCCCAGGTATTTAACTTCTGACTTGGTTTCTTTTTCAGCGCCATCAATGTTGCACACCTCATGAGTGGTAACCAATTTGTTTAGGTCAGATTTGTGCCTAAAGGTGAAATTGACTGTTTGTCATTTTGAGGGGTTTAAGGTGAGACCGTTTTCCTTGGACCATTGACTGACTTCTAATAAAAGCCGTTTAGTTTAGTGCAGTCACTTTGACATTTGACAGGCAGAGATACAGTTAGGTCATCAGCATATTTGACAAAATAATGTCATTTGAAGATGGTAGGTCATGTAGGAAGAAGGAAAAGAGAAGTGGGGAGAGTACAGTACCTTGGGAGACACCAGCTTCAGTAAGCACAGCAGAGGAGGATTCGCCTTTGTATACGGTGTACTGCATTCTGTTTGAAAAGTAGGAATGCAACCAGTTAGTGACCCAGGACTCAGTTTGTGTCATGGAGAGCTTATTTAGCAAGAGACATCTAGGTACAGAATCGAAAGCAGAAGTGAAGTCAAGAAACGTGCAGCGGACATATTTGGCACCTTCATCTAATGATGAGACGATACTGTTGTGTAAGACGGCTGCAGCGTCTAAAGTACTCCTACCCTGTCTGTAGGCAAATTGTTTGGAGTCTTCGAAGCTTTTAAGGGAGGGTTCAAGTTTAAGAAGTACTAGTTTTTCCATGAGCTTCAGAAACGGGGAAGTGATGGCAATGGGTCTGAACTTTACGTTTTGCTATAAACAGGTTTAGGGACAGGGACTATTTTAATGTCTTTCCATGGAACAGGTTCAACATTTTTGGAGAAAGAAGCATTTAGGATGTTAGTTAGAGGAGAACACAAAGCATCAACACATTGTTTTAGAACATATGCAGGTATACCATCAGGGCCAAGACTACATGAGAGCTTAAGAGTTTTAAGACATTTTAAAACATCGAGAGTGTTAAAGTCCTGGAAGTTATCAGCTACATGATTAGTAACGTTAGAAGAAGTTACAGTAAGAGGAGAGCGTATAAAAGACTGATTAAGAGTATTAGCATCATAAAAGGGGAAAACATTACATCGCTTACTGTTGCCAGTAATTTCATTGAAAACTTTCCACGTGCTGATAGGAGATTTGCATGATAAAAGTGTTTGGTTATAGATAGCATTAAGATTTTTGATTTCAGATTTGATTTGAGCATTAATGTTTTTAAGTCCTAATGTATCTTCAAGTTTATATAATGTTTCTTTTTGCCTTCGAATTTGTTTGAGATGAGGAGACGAGAAGCGGTCGAGGCGTTTGAATAGTGTTTGTTTGGGACAGCATATGTCGAAGCAGAACTTAAGATAATCCGTTATATTGGTGATTGAGTCATCGAATGCACTTTCATAGAATATATCCCAGTTAGTGTTTTTTAACATGTATCTTAGATTGAGTAGGTTGTCAGATGTGTAGCATCTTTGTTGTGCTTTCATAGACAGGTGTGAGAAGACTGTGTTTTGCTGTATATTTTTTGCTAAAACACGGACAATACAGTGATCCGAGTTAAGTATCGGTGAACGTCTGTGTTTCATATACTTCTTCGTCATTAGTAAAAACTAGATCGAGTGTTTTGTCAAGTCGAGTGGGACATTTGACTATGTTTGTGTGACCAAGTGCTTCAAGGAAGGAGCAATCAGATGAGTTGAAATCCCCAGTAATAACGTATGGAGAGTTGTCGAAGTTGGCAGCGGCAAACATGGTAAATTCGTCAGCAAAATTAGATAGATCAGATGGAGAGCAACTAGGAGAAATGTACATGTTTGTAACAAAGATGTGTTTATATTTGGGGAGATGTTTGGGACTACATTTGACAGTAATACAGTCAATGAAGTCATTTGAGAAGGAGAAGCAGACATAATTTGAAACAGACCATTTGGAGGGAATAAAAGTTGCAACTTCACCAGCATTTTTCTTATTACAACATTGACGGTCTTGTCGAAATAAAATAAAGTTCTTTAGTGAGATAAGGTTGTCATCATACAGTTCATGTAACCACGTTTCTTGTAATGTGATTATGGCAGTATTATGATAAGTGTCAGTGGACGTCAAGGATTGCAGATACATTATCTTGTTTGGCAAAGAGCGGCAGTTTGTTTTCATTATGACAGGGACGGTAGTTAAGTGTATTGGTGTTCGTTTGAGAGATCTCTGTCAACCACTGCGATGTTTCCTTCTTGATTTCTTTGGAATGTGAAAGTCATTTGGTCTTATATGATTGATAAAGTTACGAGAGTAAATGATTCTGTTAGAATTCATATTTAGGTGAAAAATAAATGTTAGTGAAAGATAGACAGTAGCAGGCCCGAAAATTCGAAGAGGCCGCTTGTATGTATTTATCAAACAACTAGTTGTTTGAGACAATCAAAAGTGGACAAATATGCTCCTCATGTTACCTCCAACTGTGTCTACCGATTAACATATGCGTACCAAAGCAATTACTTTGGAAGAACATAGAGGATGGTCCGTATTGTCCGCATTTCTGAACAAATACCAAAGAACCTGAGACTGAAAGGTCCACAAGCATTAAACAGTTCGTTTGCGCGTCATCTACTGGACACTGATCATATTGTAGACAACCTGAAGTCGTTCAAAATAATCAACAAGCTACGATTTGATGAAGCGATTGCTATCAAACAACTCAAACCAAATCTATGTACACAGAAAGAGACAGTGGTGAATCTTGCACTACCCTGGTGATACCAATATATATATATATATATATACAACTTTTATGAGTTACCATTTTCTCGCTTACAAAACTATACTCTCTCATCTAAAAATGACTCGCCCTACCTTGTTCTTTTCTTTTTTTTATTGGCTATTAGATAAAACATTTTCTTGAGTTACGTAATCCAGTTTTTTTGTTATGCACATTCTAGCTTAACCTTGTTTCTATATGCAACTCTGTTTCTAAGCCTAATCGTCTAATTATTCTATAAATAGTCAGTGTTTCTAACCCCTAATCAGTTAAATCATTCCGGAATAATGTTACTTTTACTTCCTACCAATTACTCCTTGTGATCGTGGAAAAGTATGTTCAAATCTTTAATGTAATTCATAGTTTTTATCGTTCAAGTTGTCACCAGTTGAGAAGAATCTTTGAAATACTAAAAGGATGAGCTCATATTATCCTGGTACAATTGTTGTGCTTGCTTTGTTCATGTTTCTGAGATGTTAAGTCCCTGCTCAGCTCTTGATACGAACGCTTTCATAGTGTCTGAGAATTAAAGTGATATTGTTTGGTGGATGAAGAAGGTAAGCAAATAAAATCCAGAATTCGTATTTCATCCTATTTTGGATTCGTCATCTCAAAGTACTTGTGATCCCCAATAATTTAGTGTTTTTTCAATAAGACCTGAACCCAGAACACCATCGTTTCCAACACCAAAGTGTTATCCACTCTCTTATAACTCTTCTATCCCAAGTAATCGTTTGTTGAAAACACTTCACTTTGTTTTCTATCTAATCAAAATGTTTCGTGAAGTTATGACAGATTTCTCAAGTTATACTATTTTAAAATTTTTGCTAAAGAAACATGAAATTTTTTTTTCTTTTTCAGTTAGATATTTTTCCTGAGTGTTATCCTAAGAGTTCTCCAAAATCTCGAAATAATAATTTCTTCAAATGTTAACAACATACAAGAAGTAACTAGATTCAATAGTACTTGAAAAAGAGTTAGCAACTGGTAGTTTAAAAATCATTTAGAGGAAATGCAAGCAATCGTTTTTGTTGTGTATTTTCTTTTACAAGAAGTATTTTGAAGAATTTCGTTTTATGGTTTTCGTTCTTCACAAACCTAAATGCTGCAATATCTATGTGTATATATATAGATATATAAAAACAGTTGAAGGGAACTCAAATTCTCCTTAATTGCTTACAAAACAAGGAAGAGTGATAAAATTAAAATGCCAAAGACGAAGGAAATTATAAAAGTATTTTTCCCCTTTCGTTCTTCTGCTCAAATTTTGACAGGAAACAATCGATTGAAGGTAAACAGGGAAAAGCAAATAAATAAATAAAATAAAAGAGAAATAAATAAATAAATATATATATATGTATAACAGATGCAAAATAACCAAAACCAGTTGAAGTGTAGATAGAGGAAATTGAGTATACGTGTTGTAGATTAATCATAAAATGGGGTAGAACAGAGGATAGGCCTAAATATTCGATGATAAAGAAAAAAACAACAAAGAAATAAAAGATTTACAGTATGAATGACACAAGATTAATGTGTTTACAAATTTCCACAAGCTCAACAAACAAACGAATGAAAAATGAAATATATATGTATATATATATAAAGAACGTAACACTAAAAATTTCTGAATGAGTTATATTCATACAATATATGCATACATTCATGACTCTGGAAGAAAGGCGATAACTTCAGTTATCAGTGTATCAACTTTGAATGTATTGTTGAGGAAAAAATGTTTCTATTACTCGCGGCTTTCACTTCTTTGTTTGTTTTAATTGGCTGGAGGAGGGAAAAATAAATTCAATCAGTTTATCAGTGAGTTAGAAAAAAAAGGAAAAGTAAAATTCATGACATCAAAGGAGTGAGGGGAAATGTCTTCAGGAAGATAATTATGTGGAAGTATCTTATTCAAAGATAGTGAAGATTATTTTGTTTTTATCTTTAATATTAGCGCTGAAAATGCTGTCTAGGGAGACAATGAATGCTATCTAGTTAGGGTATGCAGAGCAGAGAATACAACAGTACTGAAAACATTCACCTGAGTGGGAAAAATTTCACCATTATCACTTTCATTGAATAGTTGAAATAATGGCTTGAATTTTGAAGCCGTATTCGAGCGGCCAGTCTCTTACTATAGTAACCAAAACCGATGTGTTGTAGTCTGAATGCTGAAAATCAAGCATCGCAATGTATCGTATAGCTGACTAAAAATTCCTTGAGTTACTTATCACAGTCATAAAATGCCCAGCAATGACAGCAAATCTGCAGTACTATTCAGTAATCGTAATAATAGTAGGCGGCCTACTTGAATCGGTGGACTACGTAAATTGCTTTCCATCAAAATGCTTAATTCCATATCAATTCTTCATTGTTTTAATCTTCCAATTGTATCAAATGACCTATGGGTGACCTTGCACTCTGATTTAACTTGCTTCTAAGTGAATGCTTTACAATTCTTCGACGAAATAAAGGAATACTTCAGATTATTACTTCGCATGTAAATCATGTATGAAGAAAACAGTATTTCGGAACTGAATACACTGAAAACTTTTGCACCAAATTTTCGCATATTGTCTGAAATAAATCTTTATTATTATTTATCAAAACGCAAAATGAGCTCAACAATGCTGTTAGTCAGCTACACAGACCAGATTAGATCGTAGATAAAAAACGTGTGCTATACAACGGAATTATTTTACCGAAATCAATCATACTGAGTATCTGGAATTCAAAGAAAGTATTTCCGAAAAGGTGGAATCAAAATTCTGTCTGCAAGAGTCATGCGTCAATAATTCTCAAAGACATCCAGAGATCAGAATGATATTCACTCATTGTTATGTACTCGTCGCTAAATTATTGTTATGGACTGGTCGAGAAACTAATAGTCCTGATGCGAGAAGGCGGAAATCAGAAGACCACTAGGTTTGCGATGATACTTCTATTGTCCAAACACAAGGAGACGAAAAATAAATGGTCTCACACCAAAGTGGTAAGTAAGTAAAGTAGTTGTAAAGTAAAGAAGTTCACACAAATTGTGAATGCGAATATATATAAATAATTCAGACAAGCGTGGGAAAAATCATTAGACAGTCTTAACATGAATGGCTAATTATAATGGAGTGTCGATCCAATTATACATAGCGAATATAGCAGACATGCCAACAAACATATATGGATATATGTCACCAAGCAACGGACTGTCAACAAACACTCATATTATATATAATATAATATAAGGAGAATACACATTATTAAAGGAGACAAGTCCATACAAGTGAAGTGGTCACAGACTAACCGAGCAAACAGAAAGAGAGACCAACATGCACACACACACATAAATATATATATATGGATACATATCACTCATCCAGAAAAAAATTGCAGGCATTCCCTTGATGGGGCTAAATGTGCATCCTAGGTTCTACTGCTAATCACAACCAGATAGAACGATAAACTTTTTGATTTAATTTTCTTCTTTTATTTTTTAAAATTTCTCTTCTGTCTGTCAGAGTATTTTTCAATATATAATTAAATTATCAAACTCAGTCGGTCATTATATATGTCAGAAATACTTTTATAGGTATCATTTTTATTCCCTAAATATTGACGGATGAAGAATTAGTGGTCAGCATGACATCCTAGAGTACGAATATCCCCGAGTATTTTCATTATTATCTGTAAAACTGTCGGGGGAGTTTAGTAAAATATGGTGAGACCATAGCTATCCGTATAATTAAGTCGTCCCCCCAGTGAGGAGGGCTGCGAAATGAATTTTTTATTATTCTTGATCTACCTTGGTAATCGTTATCTGATCATACTTCTGAAAGTAGTGTTGATAATTATCCTTCACAATCTCAAATTGTGGTGTGTCGGTGGCATAGCGGTTAGGACGCTCGCTGACCATGCACATGGTCCGGGGTTCGATACCCGGCCACCAACGCACTCCTTTACCTCGCTAAATTAGAAATAATGTTGGTAAAGAGGAAAGGTTGGGTATGAGGCTGGCAACCCCATCCTGTA
The DNA here is from genome assembly GCA_944472135.2 of Trichobilharzia regenti. Taxonomy (NCBI): domain Eukaryota; kingdom Metazoa; phylum Platyhelminthes; class Trematoda; order Strigeidida; family Schistosomatidae; genus Trichobilharzia; species Trichobilharzia regenti. The sequence goes on along the minus strand of OX235265.1, from coordinate 63,927,889 downwards.
AAATAAACACTGCCACAGAAACTTCAAGCCACTAGCTTGAAGTCCTATATCCCACTGGGGAACGTGAAGGAAAAAAAAACAATCTCAAATGCATCGGTGGCACAACGTTAGGATGCTCGCCTACCACTCTTGTAGTCTGGAGTTCAATACCCGGCCGACGCACTCCTTTGTATCGCTAAGCCAATAATAAAACTGGTAAAGGGGGAAGCTTGGGCATGAGATTAGCAGCCCCAGCTGGGAAAAATAAACACCACTACTCCCGAAACTTTAGGCTTCTAGCTTAAAGCCCTATGTTCCACTGGGAACGTAAAAAAATAAAAAACAATTCTTAAAATCCTTATTACTTTCAAGCGTTGGACGAAACAGCTCTCTAGTACTCCCAGGTTTTCCAATGGTTATCTAACCAATGTAAGCTCATGATGAAATTCTGTGGCAATATTACTTTGTTTATTAAAGCTGTCCTCCTTTTTTTTCATATAAGTCAATTAGACAAATGAATGTGCGATCAAATCGTCCAAAATCTACTGTTTGAACAGATCAGATTTTCCAGATTAACTCCGCCCAGTGATAACTCTATCCGAATTCATTAAACAGACAAACAGTTATTACGTGATAAGAATGGAACACAAGTGCAGCCAACATTCTAAGCCAACAGCTACAGTAGGAGAAGGATTTCCGCCATTGTCAGATGTATGTGTTGTTATGTGGGGATAATGATTGCGCTAGACAACCATTGACCTCATACCAAATCTTTAGTCCTAGAGGACTAGTCAGACCACTTTGTTCAACGACTGATCGTGCGTGATTTTGCCTTTAAAGTACTTATATATATATGCATATTTAAATGTAATAGCTTTATTCTGAAAAATGAGACGAAATACAGAATTTTCACTGTATTAGCTGATTGGAGGCAATTGGCAGGAAGCCTTTTCTGTCCTAGGTTTTGTGCTAGTTGGCACTCACTCATCAGCAAGGCGTTTCTGCAACCTCGAAGGAACTTATGTCCCTTCTGAGATTCGAACCGGTGTCAACCGGAACTGCAGTCTGAGACGTTACCACGCAGCTATTTGTGCTCGCTGTTGACCTCCTGTAGGACTGTATTGGATACTTTGACTAGTGTCCAATCTAAAGAATTTCCTCCATGTTGCATTGAAAGTTACTGCTAGGGCATAATCTTCAAGTAATACAATGATTAGTGACATGTCACCTGAAACAATATAGTTCCCTACAAGACATGCTCCAATAATCCCCTGTGTTCATCCACATCCTTCAAAACATCCACTATGTGTAGGTAGAAATCTGGTTAAAATGTGTGTGAATACAGACTGTGATTTATTAGTGTAATTGAATGGTTAAAACAATATCGAATCGAGTTAATACGATACCTTTTTGATGCATAATAAACTTTAAGTCGTTCAGTGATTCCAGCAATCTGCCATGATGTATTCTTCTCTAATAAAGTTGATGAAACAGTCAGTTGGATATTTGCATAACTCAATAAGGTCGATGGTATTTTGACATAGAATAATAGTATTCGGTGTTCAATTCATTTGCCTACTGCACTTTGACGTCTTTATATCCACGTCTATATTCACTCTCTTACTCATTTTACTAATCATAGCCAATGAGTTAATTCTCATTGGGAATTAATGTAGTCCATCACATTGTACCCTGTGAGTCAGTCGTACAACGGTTAAGACTCTCACTGACCGTGCATATGTTCCAGGGTTCGACCTCGGCGGTCGCACACCTGATTTCAGTGGTCAGCATGCAAAATTTGGGCTACTGATATCACATGCTGAAAATTCCATAGTTGTACCAAAATACTGTGTGGAATCAAGCTATGATAAAATAAATACATAAATATTTAGCGTTCGTCAATAGTTCAAGGGAAGAATGCTCGATACGCTGAATAACCAGAAGTACGCTCGGTAAACACGTGAGACTTAGTGTGAAGCTGATAACTCCATCCCTTAGATAAACACCATTGCTACCGGAAGTTAGAAACTCAAGTTTAAAGCACTATGTTCCATTCAGAACGACCGAAAGAAAAGACATTATTTGAGACTGATCATCTGGATGTACCTATGATCCCAATGACACTCAAACCCAATATTCATCGTTTCAATTACTAAAGCATTATCCATTAACAATTTGGGCTACAAAGTGCGCATACTGCATTTAACCGCCAATCACCCATCCCACAAATCACCACGCTAGTGAGATGTCATTCTGTTAATTTCCTTTGTTGACATCGCTTTGTTTTAATAGTAGCATTTTTGGGATAACCCCCACTTATACATAAATTGCATATTTTTACTACGGTGGAACAGTGGTTAGGACTTTCATCGACCATGCATATTGTCCGAGGTTCGATCCCCCTGCCGACGCGCACCTGATTTCAATGGTTGGCCTACTAAATTGTGGCTACTGATATCACGCGGTGTACCTGAAATACAGTGTGGAATCAAGCTATAATCAAAAATTATCCAAAAAAAAATTCATTTTCTTAAATCAATAAAAATAAAAAGGAGTTGATAATTAGTTTTTCTTTTCACCGGAACACCATTTCACGCTATAACACTTGAACTAATATAGAAAAAAATTATTAAGAGAGAGAGATTAAATTAGTCACATATATATGTAGATACAGCTATAGGCGGTTAGTATACTATTGAATACGTTTCGTGGTGAACAGATACACAAATAATATTGGAGTAAAATATTACTAAAAAGGCAAATGAGTGAATGAATGAATGAATGGGTGAGTGATTGCATTAACACGGATAGCCTTATAATATTTGATGATAATAATAATAATAATTACACAAGGATAATAATACCTAGTAATAAATGTTAAAGTGAGTGTGTGTGTGTGTGTTAATACGGACAAATCAGGTGAACAGTAAAAGACGAAAACGAAAAGAAAAAAAAAGGGAAATAAGGTTGTAAAATTTAGTCGACCGAATATATCATTGTATTGTGTATTCAAATTTCCTTTCATTTTTGTTGACTATTATGTATATATATGCATATTATCTTCTTGTGAAATTAAGCATGATCAAGTTTCCAGTGTTCAGATTAATATATCTATTGATATAATAATGTAAAGAATTCAATTTCACTAATTTTAGATGCATACTCTTTCATTATAGCAGAAGTGTATAGATATATATGTGTATATATAATATAATAATATATATAATAGCATTTATAGTGAATATTTATGTATTTATTGTTGCTTGTCTTGTGTAGGCTTTCTCATTTTGTTTAATTACCCTAATGTTTTTAATCGGATTAGAAAGTATGTTTATTATTTGATGATCTCCTTGGGTTTTTAGTGGAATACAGGACTTCAATGTCACATCTCATATCCTCTTTGCATGATCTCTTCCATGTCAACCTTGGAAGCCCAGCTTGCATGTTTTCATTCGGGTTTCATCAAAGGTTATGCTTCCCGCCGTATTTTACCCAACGATCTTCTCAGTATGTCTCCAGTCCATCTTCTCCCATTTTTGAAATATTTGCTGGGCAATAGATTCCTGGTTGCTTAGCTCTCAGAGTCCCCTGTTGCTTATCCTTTTGTGGCTATAGAATCTTTAATATTGAGGAAAGGGGGCTGTTGATAAAAGTCTCAAGCTTGTATGAAACGCTCTTCTTAAGGCTTTGGTTATGTATCTGAATCATATAAAATCATTGATTTGACATTGGTGTTGGAAATCTGAATCTTGTTATTTATGCTGATTGAACAAAAGTTCATGCTTATAAACTGTTATTAATAAATATACCAAAACGAGATCATTGAGACCGCAAATTAGGCTTCTCAACAAAATCAATAAGGTTAGACCACGGATTGGTATAAGCTGGGTAAACAGCGAAAACCAGCAAGGAGTAATGGACAGCCGTTTCATCCTAGTTTAAAAATCATCAGCAGTACACACTCACACCATCTGGTTCGAACCGAGGACATTCTAGTTACAATGCGAACTAGCTCTTAGACTATGCAGCCACTGGAACGCGATTCAATGGCCAGCCCGTGAATTCGAACTTCTACCAATTCATGATGTATTTAGCGTAACCATCAACCAATGTCATTGGTGGGACATCCGTCCTCGCACTTGACTGGAATGACCTCACTGGTCACGACTTCTCACTAGAACTCCAGGAAACTCCGTCCTGTATCAAGTCACTATCGAGATGAATGATATACAAGCTTGTCTTGTAACCAGAAGGTCTTGGGCTAAAAAGCTCAGCGGTTGCCTACTACCGATGATTCCGAAACTAGGATAAACAGATGTTCAGTACTCCAATGATGGTTTTCAATGGTTCTCTATCTGATACCGATCCATGGTCTACCCTGAAAAGAAACTGAATCCTTACAAACTTACTCTTGAAAATTAATCTATTTTAGGCAGTTTTCTTCCTAGAAAAGTCGGTCAGTTTTTTGTGAATGATGCAATTGACTGAATTTCTTTCGCCTTAAACTTTGAATCTATCCTATGACATTAGAAATCTGTATATAGATATTGTAATATGTCTACATGACTTCCTCACATACCATCATCCCTCCTGAAGAAACAGGTGAGAATACTTTCAAAGAATATGAATTGCTTCTCTAACCAAGTGAAGACATCGAGAAAGTGATAATTTTATGCACAACACATGTACACTTTTATTCTAACAAGAAACTTTGTGGACAGACTGATGGAGTAGCCATGGAAAGTCGACAAGAACCGAGTTCTGCTGAGAAATCTAACAGTAAACAAAATATAACCCTCAATGATACGTTTATGATTTGCAAGGAAATAGAACATACTTGTAAATTATTCGAAAGCTTGGAGATTTTGATTCGAAACTTTAGTTTCACAATGGATAAGTTTAACTTTCCTTTGTGTAGAAGAGAAGAGTTAATAATCAGACAATCTTGGATGAAATATATCTATTTATTCGGTACCTGAATTTCTTTAGTTTCTGTCCAATAAATTGCGAACCAGGATTAATCGGATCTTCTGAGAGAGCTCAGAAGTCTTACTCTAAAGATAAATTGCATGAAGAGTTGGATTTTCTAGAAAAGCATTTTTCTATACATGAGTATTCAAAGAAATTCATAAAATAACACGGAAAAATTACTTTGTTACAGTCGAGAAGAACACTCCTTTTTATCTCTTTCAATGAAGATAATGTATCACGTCAAATATTTGTGACAACAACAACGATCCCAATCTACTGCTGAAGACATTTAACAGTTGCCATCCAGCAATAAAATTCACTCTTGAAATGAAAAACGAGTCAAAAATTCCGTTTCTTGATGTGGAGCTAACAAGAAGAACTGATGGGAGTCTAAGAAGTTCGATCCATAGAAAACCTAAATGGAATGGTCAACTAACAAACTTTTTTATCTGGATACCCATTCAACGAAAGCGGAATTTAATTAAATCACTTGCCACCTGAATCCAACTCATCTGCGGTCCCGACGTTCTGGAAACAGAATTAGATATTCTAAGAGAAATCTTCATCCAAAATGGATACCCAATAAGATTCATCGACAAAAATATGAAACCAATAGTTCGGAGAAACGAAACTTTAATTGCGCCTAAAAAGAAACTCTACATGAATTTGGATTTCAAGGCAGATTTAGCAAGCGATATTCTCAAGAGAAGGATCACATCATCTCTGAGAAGAACATTCTTTGCAGCAACGCAAAGAATAGTGTTCTCTAGTCGCCTACTGATCTCCAGAAGCCTCAAGGATAAGTCCCGCATCTGACTACTTCTGTGTGCATATATCGGTTCACCTGCTGCTGTGGAGCCACGTACATCAGTCGTTTGACGCGCACCCTGTCCAAGAGGATTCAAGAACACTATCTAGTATGGTTGCGAAAAGGTAAAGTAGTGCAATAAGGAGTGCAATAATTGAACACCTGGTTAACACTGATTATTCTATTTCAACAAACGCCTCCTTCAAAGTAATCTACTGAGTCAAGAATAACTTATCGAAGGCAATATGGTTTCGTCTCCTTTGTATCGCTGAGGTTCTGGCCGTTCACATAGAAAAACAAGAGCTGTGTATACAAAAGAAGATTACTCAACCACTTCTACTGTCATGGTAACAATGTTTTGATTTGATTTGAGTTTTTATTTTGATGACATGATTTTGTTTATTTGCCTGTTCTTTAATTGCTTATAATTCTTGTATTCATTCAGAACTCTTACGTCATTTCGTATTATCTACTTTGTATCTATGTGCACCCTGAGTAAAACGCACTCATCAAACTATTCATATTAGTATTACATAACTTCTTTTAACAAGTGTTTGTGACACCTCATCACCTTTGTTACTATCCTAATTTCATTAACACCTAATTTTCTTGACTTGTATTACCAATCTTCACCTGTTTAGTTAAATAAACCATAACCAATTGTAAGTTTGTTTGACAAACTTAATGTACATATACATACAAAATAACACATATATATTTGCGATTGTACAGCTAAGAAAATGAATTCACCGAAAAGAGACTCTTCGCCGATTCACGTCAAATAAACAAGAGACTAAGAACCGCCTTTGGTACAATTTATTCAGCAGCTAAATTTAATCCTATTAACAGCGCTACTTATGTTCTTTGTCAATAAGGTGAACAGGTAGCCATCAGAAGTTATCTTTTGCTGTATTTACAAACTTACATGTAGGTATCACTAAAGATACACTTGAAGGGAAGATCTACTGAATTTACTAGTATCAAGCGATATAAACTCTGTCTGTGGATACTGAAAGAAACGTTGATTCACTTTAGTTTAACTTCATAGCAATATTTCGACTCATTACGTAATCATCTATTCTGCTTTTTGTTTTCGCCATTATTTTTATTATTATTATTATTAATATTATTATCATCATCATCAGTTTTGACTCACAGATTTAATTTAATCCACTTAACTGATTTCAAACAACATTTGGTTGCTTCCTTCTTTATTAGTGAGTAAACTTTTTTCAAGTAAGTTTCTAGTCAGTTGGAGTTTTTGTTGTTAAATTAGCTGGAAAATATTGTTGAATCTTTATCTAAGCTTGTGAAAAACAACTTCCTTTGCGTGTTATTTACAACTGATTACATCATTACATTAACCTATTGTTGTTTTACTTAAACTAAGATCCTTATGACAAAGTCTTACTGAATAGAATAAAAAATGATGGATGTTCTTATTCTGTCAACATTATGTATATTTTAGGTTGTCTGTGAATAGAGAGAAACCTCGAAATGATGAAATGGGTGCATCTTGTACTGCGAAAGTTGTTCATTTTATTTTAAGAAAATGATTCAAATGCACACTTTATGAGTCCTTTCATTGCACTTTGATTATCATTTATTGTTATTATATCCATTAATTCTTAGAGGGTAATAGGGCTTCAGCTACGCGTCTCCATTGCGTTTGGTTTTTATGCCAAAGTTTTCACCCCGCTCCAAGTCTGCCCACATGCTTTCATCTCCTCTTCACATGACCTCCTCCAAGTCACCCTTGCACTGACGACCAACTCGCCGCTTCCATTTCGGGTTTCACTCGAACGACGGCTTGTCTAGTAATGTCACTTGATGGTTTCCTCAAAGTATGACCAGCCAATCCACCTCCATTTCTTCCTGCACATTTGTTTCATAATCGGTTCCTTCTGGGTTGGTTCGCTCATTTCCAGAGATCCCTCTCTGTGGCTGATCTTTTCTGGCCGGCCGTCTGATCTTGAGTAGTATTGAGCAAAGACAACTGTTAATGAAGGTCTGAAGTTTTTTTGAAATGCTCTTTATGACGCGCTGGCCAAGTCTCTGATCCGTATAGTGAGTAGCACTGACTTCACATTGGAGTTGAAAGTCCAAATCTTATTTTTGATGGTGAGTGCTGTTAACTTCCACACAGACTTGAGAGTAATGAAAGCTTGTCTTGCTTTTCCGATTCTGGCTTTGATATTCTCGTCAGTTCCGTCCGCCTGTAGTTGTAACGATGCTTCCCAGGCGGGTAGGTAAAGGAGGTTGTTTCCTTCAGTTTCCTCCCATTTATGCTGATTGTCGTCTGTTGTTGTTGCTGTTGGTGGTGTTGGCCAGGAATCTTCATCACCTTTGTTTTATCTCTGTTCACCTGAAGTCCTATCTTTGATGCTTCTTTCTCTATCGCCAACTTGTTGCTTTTCACTTGCATATCTTCCAGTTTGTGGGAAATCAGACATATATCATCGGCGAAGTCCAGATCCTCCAAGTCTCTTTTCGTGTGAGTCCATTTTATGCCTGTTTCCTCATTGCCCGTTTTCTGTCGCATTATCAAATCTACCGAAATCTGAAAAATCATTGGCGATAGTAGACAGCCTTGCCTTACTCCCGTCACAACTTCGAAGAATTCCGTAAGTTTCCCGTTGTGGATTACTTGGCATGCAGCATTGTCGTATAACTGTTGGATGAGATGTATAATTGTCGATGGGACCCCGTAGTAGCGACGTAGTTGCCAAATGACCACTCGATAGACGCTGTTGAAGGCCTTTTCAAAGTCAATGAAGTTGAGCTACAGAGCAAACTGCCATTCGAAGCTCTGTCCAATGATGATAGGTACTGTCGCGATTTGATCGATGCATGATTTGTTCCTCCTGAATCCGGCCTGTTCCAGTCGAAGTTTTTCGTCCAGGGCTTGTTTGATTCTCCCCAGGATGATGCAGCTTAGTATTTTGCTTGGAATGGACAGAAGCATAATTCCGCGCCAGTTTTTGCATTGACTTGAATCTCCTTTCTTCGATAGTTTGAATAAGTAAATATCCTTTCTTCCAATCCTCGGGTACTTTGTCCTCTTTCCACACCTTCTCCAGAAATGGCATCATCAAGTCCGCTGTTGTTTCTGGGTCGATTTTCAATGCTTCTGCTGGGATTCCATCTTGTCCTGCTGCTTTTCCAGCCTTTAGAATCTTGATTGCACTCAGGACTTCTGATTTCGTCGGGTTGGGGGGAGTTGATGTTCACTGGTAGTTCTGCTTCCGTTGTTAGTATTGTTGGGCGCGTTGTAGGTGCTGGTCGATTTGACAGTCTTTTGAAGTATTCAGCCCAGTGTTTTCTTTAATCCACTTCTTTGGTGACTGACTTTCCATTGTCATCCTTGACTGGCTTAATCTGTGTCGAACATTTTCCCGATAGGTGCCTAGTTGTTTGGTAGAGTGTGGCGAGGTCTCCTTTGCCTGCGGCTTGTTCTGCTTTACTTGCCATGTAACGTAGTCGCACTTTGTCTGTATACGGATCCTTAAACCCCGCCTAGTTAACTAGCCGGTCCCAATCCCGGGTTAAGAAGGAGGGTTGAGTGTCGGGCTAGCGACCCTACTCAACAAAAGCTATCTAACTGCCAGAAAAACTTCAGTGCACAGAAAATACATTCAAAATACGAAAAATTTAGATAACAATCTTATTTTCCGCTGAAATTGGAGGGGTGAAACGACACGGCATTTACTACGATTTGGAGAAGCCACCGCCATCAAAAGACCTTGACCCAACTTATGCATAGAGAAAGATAGCGTGACTAATCCCGATCCTGGTAGCCGCGTTTTTTTGTTCTTGTGCCTTTTTATTTTGTTCCGTTGCATTACTTTCCACTGAATCTTGATTTCGATTTTTAGTCATTGAGCTAAACTCACTATCAAGTTTTTAAATCTACAAGATTACATCAAAAAAAATCTATTTTATAATTTTACATCACTATTCACCTCCATATTCCTAAAACTCTCTACCATAATATTGTACAAATTCACCCAGTTGTTCCATTCCATCCTATACTATAAGACTTCTGAACCGTCTTCTAAATCTGAGATGTAAAATAATAATTCAGCGGGAACGATTGAGGTTTTATCGCAACTGCATAGAAAATAAACATTATCCTATATCATTTTACAAATCACTATGTCGGAATAAGTCAAAATCTTCACTCTGCAACCTTCAGCATCTTGCTGAATTAGAAATTGATGAAATTAATGACAAACTTTCGAAATTTATTAAAACATACCAAAGACTAATTCCCGTTTTGGATAATTTATCTTTAGTATGTCGAATTAAATTCACAGTATTTTGCAATGATATGGTAAAAAAGACCATAAGTTCTACCGAAGAAAAATTTAAAAAATCTTTGAAAGACTCGAATCATATTTTGGAATTTCCTCAAGATATCCACAAACATATAATTACTTTATCTACATGCACTCTATCCCAACTACAGTTGGAAGCATTATCTTATGGATTGAAATACAAAACTATTCCCATGAAAATTAACAAAATGGAAGTCCAGTCACAGTATGAAAACCTCTATGATCAAATCTCTGATTTAACTCCTTCTAGTAAAGATAATCTGGACTGGTTTAAAGTTAAACTGGTGGACATTTCTCATCAATTTCTAAATGCTAGAATACACCAGAAAAATGGTTTATCAAAAGAACACCACGCCGCACTTAAGGAATTAGTCGAAAAAGATAATCTTGTTATCCTTAAACCTGATAAGGGAGAAGGCGTTGTCATTATGAACAAATCGGATTATGAAAATAAAATGAATGATATCCTCAAAGATCAGTGCAAATTTCTGGTGGACAGTGCTACTGATAATGTGCTGCTTGTGGAAAAGCAGATCAGTCGTCAACTTCAGATTTTATTGATACATGGTTTTATAAATGAAAAACTTTATAAAAAACTGAAAGCAATTGGGTCACATACTCTTCAGCTTTATGGCCTTCCGAAGATCCACAAAACTGGGAACCCACTGAGACCCATCTTAGACATGTCAAATTCTCCTTACCATAAAATCGCAAACTAGATTACAGAGGTCCTTACGCCTGTAAGAGACTCATTATCAAATCATTCTGTAAAAAGTTCATTTGATCTTACAGATATGCTAGACACCATGAACATTAAGGAAAAAGTTATGTGTTCAATCGACATAGAATCTTTATTCACCAATGTTCCCCTTCATGAAACTGTTGATTTCATTTGCGATTAAATCACAAGCAATGGGATGAACTTACCTATTCCTGTAACTTACATCAGAGACATCATCTTAATGTGTACAGAAAATATTAGATTCACGTTCCAAGAAAAGGCATACAATCAAATCGATGGTGTTGGTATGGGGAGCCCTCTGGGGCCCCTGTTAGCAGATATATTCATGTCGAAATTAGAGAAACAGATACAAGGTGTGCTTGGAGAATTTATGCTGTATAAACGTTATTTTGATGATAATCTCATTATTAGCAGTAATAGTAAATCTATTGAAAACTTTATCACCTTATTTAATCATATTCATCCAAATATCCGAGTGACTTCCGAACTCGAATCGAATAACAAACTCGGTTTCCTGGATATTACTATGACTACGAGAGATGATGGAACGATTCAGCGATCTATTTTTCGTAAACAGACATGGAGTGGACAATATCTTCATTTTACCAGTTTTGTTCCTATCCAGTATAAATGTTCCTTAGTTAAATGTTTGTTCTCAAAGGCCGGAAAAATATGCACGAGTGACACACTGATGGATGAGCTTCGACATATACATTCAGTTTTTATTGGCTAATGGTTATCCGGAGAACTTTATCACTTGTCACAGTAAAGAAAGACCATACCTCGAAAAGACAGCTTCTGTACCAAAGAAAGCTATCTTTATTAATCTACCATTCAAGGGTGACCAGATTATGCAGTTGACAGCTCAAAGACTTCGGTCAGCCATCAAATGCACATTCTACGCCACATCTCTTTTTCTCACTTGCCGACTACTCTCGATCCCTGTACCTACGATTAAAGGACGAATTCTGTGGACTCTACTTCAAACTGTATCTACAAGTTCACCTGCAGCTGCGGTGACACCTATATAGGTAGAACCAACAGAATGTTCCAATGTCGTCGAAAAGAACATGTTCCAAGATGGCTACTAAATCATAGCGAAAATCCCAATGCGAATAATCTGAGTAGAAATCCAGCATCATCCATTGCAAAACACTTATTGATATCAGATCACAAAATCGATATTAACGACTGTTTCACAATTATTTCACATAACTCTAATTCAAGGTTATTGAAGGTGATGGAAGCACTTGGGGATTAATCACATACATCCTAAACTGTGTGTACAAAAACAATAGACTTCAATCTTCGCCTACCATGGACAACATAACCTATTTAAATATGATTGGTCATTTGTATGTACTTTTGTTTTTTATTTAACTGAGTAGTTGTCATGATCTTTATTTTATTATTGTTTACCATGTTAGTTGTAAAGCGGTTGTAAAGAAACTACGAAATGAAGATATCATCTCGCGAAATTTGTCTTCCTAATGCCTTATTCAAACTTTATTTAAGCTGCTCAAAAGGATTTTGCTTATATCTCCTTCAGACAGCTAAAGGTCTAAAAGTTCATCGGGAAAAACGCGAACTTCATATTTAGAAATGAATAATCCAGTATCTTTCACTACTAAGGTATTAGTGCCAATTTTATTTTCCTGATTTGTTGCATAATAGACTCTGAAATTTTTGTTTCTATTATTTCTTATTACTTACTCTTGAATAAATATTTATCAATTTTAAGTACTGCTTTTGTAAAGATTTTGTTTGATTGCTTAGAGGATGTCATCATTAGCTTATATCGGTCAAAGAACCACTGGAAAACAGTCCAGAAGTAGTGGACAGCCAACTGTTTCGTCCCACTAGCTTGGGACTCTTCAGCAGCACGCGCCCACACTGCGACCGGACCTAGTAGCTAGCCCATAAATTCCAACTTCCGTCAGTTCAAGACTTAGCACGACTACTAAAAAATGTTTACGGCGAGTATTTATCCTCATACTCGACGTGCTACACCCTACTGGTCGCAACTTCCCCTTTAAAACCCTAAGTAACTACCTACCTGAATAGGAGCGGTCGCTAGTGAGCATCTTATTGATTTTCAAGTATTGGCTTGTTTTAGTATGATTGAGTGGCTTGAGGATTTCATCATGAGCTGACATTAGCTCGAACCCTGGCGAGTGCGTACTGATGAAGAGTGTCCAGGTAGGCTGGCAAAACAGCTGTCCAGTGCTCCCTACTCCAGTGGTTCTGCAACCGATGTCAGCTCATAATGAAATCCTGTAACCATTCATCATTTAACTAACTAATTGTCAACTCTCTCTGGATTACGTATGATTATTCACTACTAACTCACAATGTAAATTTCTCATACACTTATATTTGTTTTGTTAATAATTGACGATAGTCTTTAGCCGTGGTTGGCAATGATTATTGTATGCCATGAATCCCTAGTATGAGTTAATTCAAAATTATATTCATTACCCTGTAAAATATTGGGATAGATGATGGTTTGATATAGTCTTTTTGTAAATATAATCACTTGAGGTGAAACAGACAGTTTACATTAGAACAAAGAAAGAAGTTATATATAACTTTCTTACAACAATCTCAACTGGAGGACCAAAACTTATTGATGAACAAAAGGGTGTTAAAATGACATCGTTTTACTAAATGTTACAGGGTGTGTGCAAATCAAGAGTATCGATCAAATACATAGTGTACATTTTATTCACCCGCGGTTTTCATTCTTCCTCTGTTCAAATTTATAAAGGAAACTTTATATGTAGCTTTGATTAGATGCTTACGTTTTCAATTCTTCAGAAATGTATCTTGACTTTCATTTAATAATTAAACATCTCGCATCGTATAAAGCTTTCTAAAGGTGTCTATACCTACGTTTTTTCTATGCTCCAACCAACCATACCACAGAAATCCGATGATCAATGTTTAAAAATGATATAATTCCAAAATATTTACGACTACATATTCGAATTACATCAAGAAAAATCACATCAGCAGCCGAACATATCAGTAGATGATGTCTAAGAGAAGAACTACATCAAATCACTGTGAAACGAAATAATATACGAAATGAAATTGAAAAACTCAAACACAAACTCAAATATGTGGTCAATGACAAAGATTACGTAATTATTGTTAAAACATCCAAAAAAGCTTGAGAATCAGAATTAAGAAAATCAAAAACCACACAAATTAAAAAAATTCAACAAACTAGTTGAAGAAAAGAACACAACAAATGAAAGTGATGTCAATACTTCATCCTCTATCTACAGAACAGAGTGGGTGATCAACCTCCCATCAAGGGAACTAAGCTCTAGTGAGATAAAAGTACTTGAGAAAGGACTAAATTTCAACGTAACAGTTAATAAATTAAAACCAGAGGATGTCATTCCTAGCATAGAAGTAGCACTAAGCTCAATAGATAAGAACGGCAGTAGAAGAGGTTTGAGCACAATGTGCATTAACCCTGAAAAATCAAAATAAGGCAAAATCAAGCTTAACAAAATCGGAAAGAGAAGCTTCAATTAGTCTAAAACAGGATAAAAGCATAGTCATCGCAAAAGCTGACAAAGGAAACTCTACACCATACTTTTGGATAAATCTGACTATATAAAGAAAGTGACTGGACATACCACAGGAAAACTGATGAAGTGTGGCAAACTGAAAATCTACACGAAACAACTGAAAAGTTTCATTTTAAAAGAAGGGGACCATAAGGTGAACTATGATGACTTATTTTAAATGTATCCACTTTCAATTTTTCAATGATTTGTGAGTTCGTATAAACAAATGCTGGCTGGAACTAAATTGTTAGTCGGTGGTTGAATAGTAGGACACTCGCCCATTACACACACACACACAAGATCAGGATTTGATTTCCGGCTGATTCACTAATAAACTTAGCCCTGCTAGTAGTAAGACCAGTAAAGATGAGGGTAACAGCGCCATTCCATAACAGTTCACCGAAGTTACTGAAACTTCATAGCTCAAGCTTGAAACTCGATATTCCGAATGAAACTCAAAGGAATAAAAAAAATTAATTAATACACTCTAGAAATCTAATGGAATCGGTCAGCGTCAATATGGATTTTCGTTTATCAGCTAAAATCTGCACTAATTAACTAAATATTCGATACATATCCTGGATTCAAATAGCCTTATACTGAACTTTGGGAATTATGTGATTTAAGAATGGGAAACACTCTAACATAGTAATTTAAAAGTTAATATGCCCG